>JARQOC010000008.1:42982826-43303876 GCA_033576535.1 Allobates femoralis | reverse complement strand
CTCCAATTTGAAACCGATTTTCATTACCTTTCTAAAGTGTGAACATGATGATGTCTGGTGACGGGGCAGAAGCTGCAGAAGGAGGTCCAAGGAGATCAGCGGTGGCCCCCGGGAGTTCAGCTGGAGCAGCCGCTGATCTCCCATTGACGGGCGCCGCTAGTCTCCCGGCAGTGATGGCGCAGGAGATTTAAAGAAACAGCTGATCTGACTGTCAGATCAGCTGTTTCTTTAAACCTCCCTCACCGACACCATCGGGAGATCAGCGGCGGACGGGAGGATGAGACCTCTGCCTCCCAGCCGCCGCCAAGTCAGCTGATTGGCTGGCCGGGCACCATACTGATGTGAACGCATGCGGAGATTCTCTGCTGCATTCACATCAGTATGGCAGCGTTTGCATTGCGTTTTCGTTCGCATACCCTCTGTATGCAGACCAAACGCTAGTGTGAAACCAGCCTAAATGCTGAAAATCTGATCCAGAAGTCTATTTTTTTCCATGTCTAAAGTGGGACTTAAGACCATTCACTATTTGAACCCTTTGGGAGGTCACACAATGATGCTAGAGTGACATTGAAGTCACAGTTATAGCATTGTTATAAATGTTCTATTCATCACGTCCTTTGTTTTACGACAATCCGTTTAAGCAAAGTTCGATATCAGATCTCCTGAAATACATAGATTGTTCCTCACACAATTGTAGAATGAAATAATGTTCTGTAAAGTAGAAATAGAAAAACCTCTCTCCTCCATCAGGCGCACTCTCATGGATGCAGCATCCAGTGCAATTTCAATTATCAGATCGCACAGCGGCTTCCTGGCTATGCCGCGAATCGCTACAGAACCAATCGCTTATTGTCAGCAGTGTTCCCAAGAACTCAGTCAAATAATTTGTGAAACCAAACCCCCTCTGAAGCCCTGTACTGAAATGTACTCCCACAGATGTAAACCCAGACACACTAATACTGCAGAAATCACAGCACACATATAGCTTTGTTCTGTTTCCAAATCACACTCTACGAGTCCAAGAGTCAATTCACACATCAGTTTTTTTCTTGCATTTAAAACGGGGACCAGTTCTCATCAGTTTTTTGGTCACTGTCATTTCTTGCCAAGTATGTGACATTCATTTTTTTTTATACAAATTGCCTTTTCAGAGAGGGAGGTACATGATCTCTAATGCCCCCTATTGGAAGTATCCTAAAAGTCAATATCGACCCTTTAACGAGCCTTGTCATAATAACCAAACCATTATCTCAATGCAGACACGGTGCTCCTCATCAGAGCAAAGTATGAGATCTGGTCTCAGCCTTTCACCTAACCAAACTGGATTTGTATATTTAACCCCTTCCCGACCCATGACGCAGCACATGCGTCATGAAAACAAGTGCGTTCCCGACTTTGGACGCATATGCTGCGTCATCTCGGGTTTCCCTTGCTGTGGCTCTATTAACCGCGGTCACTAAGGGGTTAATGTCCCAGTAGAGCATTGCAGGCGTTTAAGTCTCTTTATACTGACATACCAGACCTGACATGTCACTCTCCATAGGACGAAAATGTATCCCTTGGGTCCCCAGTGTTACCCTCTTACCTAGCCAAACCAGATCTCATATTTGCACTAACGAGGACAATACCGAAACATCGTGTCTGCAAATTGAGATAGTTTGATTATTATTATTCTAAATCATATAACAAGGCTTGTTAAAGGGAATCTGTCAGGTCAAAAATCCATATGTAACTGATATATTTAGCTAATTCACTGGTGAAGGTCTTTCTATTCATGTATTTCTTTTATTTACACCCCCCCCCTTTCCTCTATAAACTGCAACAGGGGTGGACACTGACAGTGAAGGGCCTTGTGCAGGATTTATGCATGCCCCCCCCCCACCAACAAGGCCCACCTACATAAATGCATGCACATTAACATGTATATTTGCATTAAGCACATCCTTTTATTCCTCCTCTCTCAAACGCGTTTCGGTGCCTATCCTGGCACCTTCATCAGGGATATCCCTGATGAAGGTGCCAGGATAGGCGCCGAAACGCGTAGGAGAGAGGAGGAACAAAAGGATGGAAATCGATTTGGCTCTTTGGTGAGTTTATTTAACCCTGAAGCAGCGCGGACCGTGAGACACCAGCACTCCCATCATTTCTTTGATACATACCACTATCCAGTGGTTGGTGGAGGTCCTGCAGCAGCTGGAACATCGTTTCCAAAAACGCCTTCAAACCAGTTGTGGGGATCACAACTGGACCAGGTGAGCAGCTTCACAGCACCACCACTCTATATAAGTGTCACTAGTGATAGGGCACTATTGCACCTCTTGTCCCCCTCCCTATTTTATCTTTAAGGTAAGTGTATGTGACCCCAGAATACCTGTGCAATCACTGCGGATTTTTCTGCAACAGAAATGCTGGTTATCCAACACCCCTCTCCACACAAACATCGCCCCTACTGACTGTATGCAAGAGAATGACAACACTACAATTCCCAAGTCTCGCGCATGCGCAGTGGTGCGCCTCACTGTGCCCTATTGAACAGCCGGTGATTCCACTATGCAGGCACGAGATCTAGGGCACTAATAGGCATTGTCCACACACCTGCGCTTCAGTATTTAGCGCTTCTTGCGCTAAATACTTAGATTCTGGCAGAGAAGTGCAGGTGCGTGGAAGCGGCCGCTTCCAGCAGACGCTGTCCCTGGTTACCCGATGTGTATCGTGGTAACCAGTTCAGACAGCAGCCTGCATAGTCTCCGCTTATTGCGAGCGCACAGGGAAACGCTGGACAATGCCATACTGAAGTCTCGCGCCTGCACAGTGGAATCACTGGCTGTTCAATAGGGCATGCTGAGGCGCGCCACTACGCATGCGCGAGACTAGGGAATTGTAGCGACGTCATCCACTTGCATACAGTCAGGAGGGACGGTGTTTGCATGGAGCAGGGCGGCACTGACCACAATCTGCAGACATCTAAATGACCAAACCACAAAATTAGCATATGGTGTGGGACAGAATAAAAATCGTTTTTTTTTTTAGGTGTGCAGGGGGACATCTGGGGATATAAAGGGGTCACGGCAACTCCAATTACATCATGGTAAAGGTGGTGGGCAGAGTATGGAACCCCCCAAACTGGTGACAGGTTCACTTTAAACACCTTGCATGCTCCTCTGGGAAATTAAATAGCAAATTGTCTCCAGAGTGGAAGAGGAGGAACTCTAGCGCCACCTGTATTAATCCTAAAAGCCAATATCGCCCATTTAACGAGCCTTGTCATATCCATATCCTTATGCTTGATCATATGAGAAGGCTGGTTAAAGGGTTGATATTGACTTTTAGGATTGCTACTTCCAATAGGTGGCACTAGAGTGAAGGGGCAGTTTACTCACTGTACTAATGCAGATGGAAATACGTTTTAAGAAAGGGATGTAAATTGCAAATTGTCACTTCAGTGATGAAGTAGACGAACACTAGTGCTGCCTATTGAAAGTAGCAATTCTAAAAGTCATAATTGATTCTTTAATAAGCCTTTTAACCCCTTCCCGACCCTTGACGTAACACAACGTCAAGGGTCAGGTCCCGGTGTTTGATGTGAACTCAGGTGCGGCGCTCAGGAGATCAGGGGAGTTATGAGTTCTCCTCCGACGACATGGAGGAGGACACGGGGAAGCTGTCAATCCTGGACCCGGGATTTCTGCAGAGTGAGGTGGAGAACCAGGGTCAGCAACTGAAAAAGGCCCAGGTGGAGGCAGTGGAGGTGTGGAAAGACAATCTGCTTAACAGGATGACCCAGAGGTGGATGCCACCACAACCCCCCATTGCAGGCCCCAGAGGAAGAAGGTCAGCGCCGAGGAAGCTGCAGATACCAACACCCCCCTGGCGGCTGACGACACCCTGGTAGGGTACCTAGATGCTCCAACCCCCCTAGCACCAGGCCGGGATAGCAAGAATTTGCAGTGGGACCAGTCTGTAGTCCAGCACAGATAGGTGGCTTCATTAGAGCCCGAGCCGGCCGTGAAGAAAGTGTATGTGGAGCGGGAGGTCATCAGATGGGTCGACCAGGGGACTCACTAATAGTGTCTCTACTACGGGCCTTCCCTCTCTGATCTCTCCTGGGAAGCTTAAGTTGGGTGGAATACTGCCGCCAGCAGCAAGTCAAGCAAAAGGCCCAGAAGGAAGCTGAAGAGGCGGAGCGGCAGGTTAAATGGCTTTCCATGGAGGAGCGGAACCTGCAAGAGAAGCAGCGGGTCTGCCGATCCAAGGCAGCAGAGCGGGGCCCAATCTATCACGGTTCCATGGTCCGTTTCAACCAGGACAAGGGCTGGGGATTTGTCAAAGAGGTGTACAGACCGAAACCAGGACACCCAGGTCACATTAGGAACAATTGTAGTGGGGCTGGGTGGTGGAGTTGGTTAGAGGGAGCACTCGGGAAGGAGTGAGGTCAGGAAGAACACACATAGATGATGTGGGACATGTAACAAGGGGTGTAAATAGCGTGGGAACCATCTAAAACGCAGAAGAACAACAGCGAGCAGAAGAAGTTACCCAGCTGAAGAGAGGTGGTAGAACAGATGGAGTGAGGCCTTAGCACACCAAGGTCGAGTTAAAGGGAAGCTAGAGAACACACGCCTTAGAAGTGTCTAGAAGACTAGAGCAAGAGAGAGTTTGTCCTGAAGCTGAACCCAAGAGAGCAGAGAACACCCAAGTGGCTCCAGGAGAATGAGGGGGTTCCAGAGGAACGGGAAGTGAGCAATCCACCTGTGAGGCTCGTGTCCATTTTCAAGCGTAGGCAGTGGAGGGACTAGGCTGCGAGGGGCACCAGGAACTCGAAATGACTAGTGGAGATAATCAAATAGGCTCAGCTAGCAACCTGGAGGGCTGTGGCACTTCCATGGTGTCATAGCCGAACAACCGCACACATCTGCTGAAAAGGTGACAACCATAGAGCTGAGGGGAGACACCGCAGGGGAACCTCTCAGAGAAGCCCACAGTCACTGGCTCAGAGCTCTGTGTGGCGAGATGCAAAGAAGGAAGGGTGAGGCAAAGCGCTGTATGATACGACCTGGAAAGGACAGAGAAGGGGTGCCGGTTAAGTATCATCCTCCTACCCGAGAGTAGCTGGATCTGGATCCCTGCCTCCGAGAACCCAGTTCTCAGCAGGCTGCTGCATTAAAAACGATGAGTAAAGAACCAAAGACTGCAGCCCACTGTGTCTGTGAACTTTCTCAATGCATCTAAAACACCAGAATCATTACTACCAACTCACTCAGGTACGTTTGGCCACCCTAGGGGTCAGCCCTACCCGTAGAGGACTTAAGAACATTGCTGCCTCCCAACCATTGACTCCTGGGAGGACTGTTGAGCAGCGGCGGCCATCTATAGCCACAACCTGAGGGTGGCGTCACGTAAAAACACTAGTATCCCCTCCACGCCAGATCCCTACTCCCAGGAAAGATAGCCACCCACACCGAACTTTTAATGACACTGTCAGGGTCACGGAGCCAGGTCTAGGTCCCTGTGATCCCCGTGATGAAGCCTCAAGAAATCCTGGTTCTGAGTACCCTAAGGCCCTGGAGGGGCGTGTCAGTACAAACATGAAAAAAACAAAACATAAAAGTTCAAATCACCCCCCTTCAAAATATAAGAATTAAAAAAAAATAAACAAAAAACACATATTTCGTATCGCTGTTCAGAAACTCCTGATCTATCAAGATATAAAATCACCTGATGAAGACGGTCCTTTGTACTGTCAAAACATGTTGTGGAGTTTGCAGGAGGATTATTAATAAAGGTTTGTTAATTATTGCTTAAATGCCATCTTACTGTCATCCTTAGCGCTCCCTATGAGACTTCTATACTTTTATCTTTCAAGATATAAAATCAGTTAATGAGAGCCATAAACTGCGTAACGGAAAAAAAGGTTCAGACGCCAAAGTTATGCTTTTTGGTTGCCGCAATGTTGCTATAAAATGCAAAAACGGGCAATAAAAACAGCGCATCCACCCACAAATGGTATCATTAGAAACGTCAACTCAAGATGCAAAAAATAAGCTATCACACAGCCCCATATCCTGAAAAATGAGAACGCTACGGGTCGCAGAACATGGCGCAAAAAGTGTGATTTTTTTTTTAACAGCTGAATTTTTTCACCACTTAGATACCAGTATACATGTTTGGTATCTACGAACTCGTACTTGGAATTTTTTTCCTATTTTCCTGTACACTCTATGGTAAAAATACATGATTGCATCTGAAAGTACAACTCGTCCCGCAAAAAACAAGCCATCATATTTCTATATTGATAAAAATATTAAAAAGTTATGACTCTTGGAAGCAAGGAGGCAAAAAACGAAAATGATAAACGAAAAATCGCCGGGTGGTGAAGGGGTTTTTAATATGAGTTAGGATTTGTGCCAGATCACAGGTCCAATTTGCATATTTCCCAGAGGAGCATTGCGGCTGAAAGACTCCTCACTGTTGGCTGGCAGATTCATCTCCATAAAGAGAGTAGCTATTCCCCCAGGTTGTAATGTCACATGACAATCAGGTCATACATCGCCCATAGCAGGCACGCTGACGTCAGCTGCTGACCTCTGTGACAGCTACAGAAGAGGACACTGCTCATCATGGGGGGGCAAGAAGGTGAGAAGAATTTTTATTTTTTGCATGCATTAGAGATCTAGCGATGGGCGGTCCAGCTCTTTTTAGTGATCCGGCTCATTCAGCTCCACTCATCAAAAAGAGACGGCTCTTTTGACTCAAAAAATGGCTCTTTTTGTAAATAATCCTGCGGTCACCTTGTAATGATTACAGAACTTTGCCTGTACAGTGATCTCATTCTACACACGTACAGGGATCTAGTACGTAGCTAGTAGCTTTAGAGTGAGGAGTTGGGAAGTTGCTAGCAGCTGCAGCTGTGGAACGGGGGGGGGGATGGGGGTGCGTGCGGCTCCTACCTGCGCCGAGCCGCGCATTGAAGGTCTGGGAGCCAGGGCTGCAGAGGAGAGGAGGGGTGGGAACAGCCAAGGGAAGCAGTAAGCTTCAGGTGCTTGAGGGGGCCCCTACCCAGTCGGGGCCCTGGTGCAGCTGAACCAGCTGCACCACGGTAGGTCCGCCCCTGGTTTGGTCCCTTCTTAGTAAGTGCTGCGATATCTACTGCTCTATATAGGAATAGAATTCTTAAAGGATCCTGTCAGCAGGATTATTCCTATACAAGAATCCACATTGTGTATGCTGTATAATTATCGTCCTATAAAGATTTTCATGCAGATGCCATCAAAATGGGGGCGGCTCTATAGCGTTGTGGACGGCGGCTTTCTCTCCTCCTTGTCCGCTCTCCCACCCCTGTGTGCTGTCTCTCTTCCCCCTGTGCTCTCTCCTTTGACTTGTGTTCCCCCTTGTGCTGTCTTCTTCTCTCATGTGCTCTCTCCTTTGCCTGTGCGATCTCTCTCTGCCCCCCAAGTGCGCTTTCTCTCTGTCCCGCCCTGTACACTCTCGTGGTACCCCATTGGCCAGGCCACCACCAGAGGTACTACACTCCTCCATTAGAGGGAGAGTTGTTCCTCTGCTCTCCAGGTGCTGGGATGGCGCAGTTGAGCTTCACACACACACACACACAACACTTAGGACTCCGTGACGGTGGGAGGACCCAAGCGTAGCCGGGAGAGAAAAAGAAAAGTGCAGGAGAAGTTAGAAGAGGAGAAGTCTGAATGTAGCAGAAATAAAAACGAGGAGGTGATCCTGGCAGGCTGGACCACGATTATGCTCGCCCCGGGAGGGAATGACCGATGGGTGTGGTGGAAGAACAGAGCCCTCGGGGTACGGAATAAGACATAGCTCCCCGTATGCCCATATCTGGCTGAAGAACAGAGAGGCTGGTGGACGACACAGGGAACCGACCCTGAACACGCCGCGGATGCTGTAGGCCCGAACCGTTGAAACCGGAGGCCCCGAGTTCCTAATGGGAGCTGTGACCAAACACCTGACACAACTTGGAGAAGGCAGCTGAACTAGGGAGCAGTATCAGGAAGTGGTACAACTGAGCAACCGTGGCTGTCGGTACCTGAGCTGTGTGTGGAGGCATGAAAGGAGCGTAGAGACTAACTTATAGCGCGGAGGGACCACCAGAGAAAGAAACACCCAGTAAGAGAGAGGAACACCTAAAGAGGCTCGACTGCCCTGTCCTGGTGACCATGCTGAATCGGAGGTTGGCAAGGGGAAGCACCCTGCGGCCATGCTGAAACAACTAAGTAAAAGTTACGGAACTAAGGCTGTGGTGTGTGAGACTTTCCTTAGCGGTGACCACCGGCCGCATGAAACACCGGGGTGCTGATGGCCTAACCAACATCTGCCAAGGTACGAACTGAACCTTCCTTCCAGCTGCCCTGGGGACCGTGCTTCACCTGTGGGGAGCGGAACCATTCAAGCTGCTGGTCATCATCCCCAGAGGTTCTGAAACAGTGGCGGCTGCCCATGGCCTGGCCGCGTACCGCAGGTGGTGTCACGAATACCCCCTTTCCCTGTCTTCCCCGTCAATCCCCATTTATTTAAAGGACACCGCCAGGGTCGCAGAGCTGGGTGGTCCCCATGACATTCCCCAAAAAGAACCGTAAGAACTGGCCCAGTAATGAGTACCCCGGACCCTGGAGTTGGGGGTGTCACACACTCTGTCCTGCCCTGTGAGCTCTCTTCCCTGCCTGTGTGCACTCTCTCTGCCCCCTGTGTGCACTCTCTCGGCCCCCATGTGCACTCTCTCTGCCCCCCGTGTGCATTTTCTGCCCCTGTGCACTCTCACTGCCCCATATGCTCTCTTTGCCCAACACTGTAGGGTCTCTCTGTCCCGCCCTTTGCGCTCTCTCTTCCCTGCCCGTGTGCTCTCTCTCTGTCTCCGTGCGCCCTCTGCCCCCATGCACTCTCTTTCTGCTTCCCCTGTGCGCGCTCCCTCTGCTCTTCCTGGGCTCTCTCTCTGTGCCGCCTGTGCACTCTCTCTGCCCCCCTGTACGGAGAGTGCAGAGACAGGGACCAGGGGAGGGGAGTGGAGCATGCACTGTCCGTGTGCTATCCAGATGATATCCGTCATTGCACACTCACCTCTCTCCAGCACTGCCAATTCTGCTTGTCTGAGGCGCTGCACTTAGAGCAGTGAATATTAGATGAGCCTAATGAGCCCCGGAAGTGAGAGGAGGAGACAGCACTGGAAGCATGCGAGTATGAAATTCTTTATTTTAACACTTAAAACTCCTGGCTTTAGTCCGTGAACACCAGCAAACTTACTTAAAAGACATTAATGACATCACAGGTCATGTGCACTAAGGAGCCAATCACTGTGAGTGCAATCTTTCATGTGGGATGAGACCCACCGGTCCTTGTTATTCCACAACAAGCACTGTAATTCCTGCTGTTCAAGTATCTGGCCACCAGCAGTCTGAGGGTTAAAGATAAAAAAAATTCGGCCCACCCACAGTGGAGAGCCGGCTCTTATCGTTTACAGCAGGGAGCCGGGTATTTATGTCGACTCTTTCACGAAGGACACATCACTATAGAGAACAGTTACAGTAATGGGGGCAATTATACCAGGAAGGGGCCCAGTTTGAGGGATATATATATACCTGGATGGGGAACATATATACCAGGAAGGTGCTCATAATGGAGACATATATACTAGGATGGGTGACATACCTGGAAAGGGACTAAGATGGGTGACATATCTACCAGGATGGCAGACGTATATTACTAAGAAAGGTTTTAGGTTGGGAAACACATACATCAAAATGAGACATATACCACGATGGGGTAAATATATAACTGGATGGGGCTCGTACATATCTGGAACGGGCCCATGATGGGGGACACATATACCAGGAAAGGTCTTAGGAAGGGTAACAGATATAC
This sequence comes from Allobates femoralis, assembly GCA_033576535.1. Lineage (NCBI taxonomy): Eukaryota > Metazoa > Chordata > Amphibia > Anura > Aromobatidae > Allobates > Allobates femoralis. The sequence goes on along the minus strand of JARQOC010000008.1, from coordinate 43,293,994 downwards.
CAGGATATGGGGCATATATATCTGGATGAGAGGCATATATACCAGAATGGGGACATACATAACTGGAAGGAGCCCAGAACGGGAAACATATATATCAGGAAAGATCCCTAGATTGGGGACCGAATGTGGGATATACTGTATATAATTGGAACGAGCACAGAAAAGGAGCCCATATTTACAGGATTTAGATTACTACAAAAGCCCATACAACTGACCAGGTGCAGGGATCGAGGGGGGGCAGGTCAAAATTTTGACCTGGGCCCATCTGACTGTATATCCTCACCTGGTAGTTGGGGCAGTAGAGGATTAGTAGTGTGAGTGTCAATTGCATACAAAATGGAGATGAAATTAAGAAAAAAATAAGAAGCAATGTTCCTTAAAATATCAAAAACCCCTTCAAATGCAAATCATAATAGATCAAAAAGTCACAAAATATTTGTGTAAGTTTCGAATTAAAGAGACTGATTTAATGTTACTGATTTTCAATACAATAAAATTGGTGGGAATGGATAGCGCTGCTATAACAATGTGTGTAAGCAGCATACCTGCCAGCAGCCCATATGGCACAGACAGATCACCAGTGATTTCAATAGAAAGGCTCCTCATGTAGTTAGAGAATCCTGGACAAAGCTTATCAGACTCGGCTGCTAATTACTACAAAGAGGAAGCTATCCGCATCCCCAGCAGCTTGAACATTAGAACATCTTGGGGTTTGAGGTTCTGCTAGTGCTGTGATCACAGCGAGTGCTGGGAACTTCTTTACTAACAATTGCAATATATAAGTCTCTAAAAAGACTTTCTTAAAGCAAGTTATAATGTTCCCTGTTGTATTCTAAACACATCACATTACAATCTACTTTATCCTAAATCACATTGCAAGGCTATTACATCCCAGTCTTAGCCAAATTAGATCTCATGCTTTGCACTGAGGGAGCAGCAATCACCCCGAAACACAGTGTCTGCAAATTGGGATTTGGTTTGGACTTTATCCTGTCATATGACAAGACTCCTTAAAGGGTTAATATTAACTTTTAGGATTGCTACTTCCAATAGGTGGCACTAGAGATCAAGTCCACTTCCTGTCGGAAGGGATAATTTGCATAATTACATTCTGAGAGGAGTATTGCAAGGTGAATAATACTGGAGAAACCTTATCCCATAGATTCCCACTATTAAGCCTGCACAGTCACAAATCCTTGCTTCTGTGTCCTGCTCATTAACCTGATTATTCACTGCATTGACACCCAACAGCCAATCAAAGCTGCCCACTCTCTGTAAGAGCGTCTGTGATTGGTTGATAAGTTAGACTGCGCACCCACAATTTGTACTGGTGTCTGTTATTGTGAGGGTGCATTGCTGTCAAATGTGTGTAAAAATAAATTATTGGAAAACCTGGCGGCATAGGGGTCCACTCCAATTTTATACATAGTCAAGCTAAAACATAGATGGGAGTTAGGATTCTCACCCTGGGGAGGCACATAGTAATAGCCTAATTGCCCCGCCAGAATAAGAATGGTAACCATAGTCACCCCAGAAATTGGTGCATTCATTAGAAGCACCAAGTCCTGGTGCTTTACCTGATTCTTTTCGATACCCTGGTGTGGTGGCATCAGAGTGATAGAAAGGGTTGATGACAGCTGAGAATTGACAGCTGTCATCAAGCCCTAGATTGGTAATATCGGGCCTCTATGAGAACAATACATTGCCAATCCTATAAGTAAATGTTTAAAAAACACACACAAAGAGGTAAATCCTTTATTTGAAATAAAACACACAGACAACCCTCAACCCATTTATTAACCCAAACATACCTTTCTGACGATAATCTACAACCATGTCCTCGAAGCATCTCAGCTCTGCCTCTTCACAATGACAAGTTACATTTCAGTGACCGCTCATTGCAAGGAGTCACAGATGTGATAGCTGTGGCATGAGAGTGGCGACGTCAGAGAGTTCATTGGGGATACAGCTGATGTGGTTACCATGCTTCCTCAGCTGTGTCCTCAGGTGACCTCACTCATGGCACCACTGACACGGCTGCAGCTCTCGGTGCACTCATTCTGTGCCGGAGCTCACCTTGATAGGATGCTTCTTCTATAGCACAAGCTCCGATGAGCAGAGCTGAATGCGTCGAGGACATGGTTGGATTATCGTCATAGGGTATGCTTGAGGTTAATAAATGGAAAAATGAGGGTTGTCTGTGTATTTTATTGCAACTAAAGATTTTTCTCTGTTTTATTTCAAATAAGGGATTTTCCTCTGTGTGTGTTTTTTAACCATTCACATATAGATTGGTAATGGGCAGGTCTCATAGAGGCCTGACATTACCAACCTAGGAATTGATGTCAGCTATCAATTCTCAGTTGTCATTAACCCCTTCTATTACCCATTTGCCACAACATCAGGCAGCAAGAAGATTCGGGGTGAAGAGTTCAATTCTGGGGTGGCTGTGGCATGCTTTTAGGTTGGTGAGGGCTCATAAAAGATGGCCCTTCCCATCCTGAGAACACCAAACCCCAGCTGCCAGCTTTACCTTAACTGGTTTTCTAAAATGGGTGACCCTGTGCTTTTTTTTTTCTTTTTCAAATTATTTATGTATAAATAAATAATTATAAAAACCAGCATGATGTGACCTCTGTTTCGGATTACCAGCCAAGGAAAAGCCGCAAGCTGTGATCAGCAGGCAGCTTTACCTTAGTTGGTGATTAAAAATAGGGGAGACAGGCTACACACCCCTTAGTGCCGCCTGAAAGGCAAAGGTGCAGGCTGAGAATATGTAGAGGAGGGGAAGTTATATAGATGTTTGACATCTACGTATTTATAAATCTATTTATCTATCTATTCTTTCCATCCACATAGCTATACTTTTCTCTTTATTTATCATTGACAATTTACGTATCTATCTTTGTACATTTTTTACACATAAAAATTATTCATTTTAGTGATGTGCTTTTCTCTGGTATGTGTCACATGAATGTCACATAGGGAACAGATGTCCCACAGATGACCATACATAAGTCCAAAATGGACTGTGCAACATGTGCTTTTTACACGGACATGTGAAAGGGACAAAACACTGTGTCTGCAAATGGAGATTCTGGTTTGGCTCTTTTATGTCATATGAAAAGACTTGTTTAAAGTGTTGATATTGACTTTTAGGATTGCTACTTCCAATTCGTAGCGCTAGAGTTTTTCCTATCTGAAAAGACAATTTGCATATTTAATTTCCCAGAGGAGCATTGCAGGCGTTTCAGTCTCCTCATACTGGCATGTCACTCTCCACATGAAGAAACCTAAAGGCCCCGTCACACCTATCGACGCCGCCGGAAATGTCGGCGGCGACTGGGCGTGCGCACATTTTTGGCGCCCCGCCAGCGTCGCCGTCCCCCATTTACATGGGGTGACACCTCCGGCGGCGCCCTGGTGGGCTGACAGGCAGCATCGCCGCCAGGGTGACTCAAACCCCAGTGGCGATGCAGGACAAAGGAGCCTATGGCTCCCATCGCCTGTCTGCTCGCCGACGGCCGGTTACATAGGGCGATGTGTACACATCGCCCCAGATCGGTCGCCTGGTACCAGGCGACCTCCCGGCTGCACCGCCATCGCCCCTTTACATGAGGCGACATAGGGGCGATGTCGCCACGATAGGCCACACCCCTACATCGCCTATGTACAGTGCCTACAAGTAGTATTCAACCCCCTGCAGATTTAGCTGGTTGACACATGCGGAATTAACTTGGCATTGTGACATTTGGACTGTAGATCAGCTTGGAAGTGGGAAATGCAGTGCCACAAAAATTTTTTTTTTTTTTTTTTTAAAGCGTTAAAAGTTAATTCAGAGGGTCATTTATTATTCAACCCCTCAAACCACCAGCATTCTGTTTGGTCCCCCTAAAGTATTAAGAAGTAGTTCAGGCACAAATAACAATGAGCTTCACATGTGTGGATTAATTATCTCTTTTGCCAGCCTTTTCTGACTATTTAAGACCCTCCCCAAACTTGTGAACAGCACTCATACATGGTCAACATGGGAAAGACAAAGGAGCATTCCAAGGCCATCGAGACAAGATCGCGGAGGGTCACAAGGCTGGCAAAGGGGTACAAAACCCTTTCCAAGCAGTTGGGCCTACCTGTCTCCACTGTTGGGAGCATCATCCGGAAGTGGAAGGCTTATGGAACTACTGTTAGCCTTCCACGGCCTGGACAGCCTTTGAAAGTTTCCTCCCGTGCCGAGGCCAGGCTTGTCCGAAGAGTCAAGGCTAACCCAAGGACAACAAGGAAGGAGCTCCGGGAAGATCTCATGGCAGTGGGGACATTGGTTTCAGTCAATACCATAAGTAACGTACTTCACCGCAATGGTCTCCGTTCCAGACGAGCCCGTAAGGTTCCTTTACTTTCAAAGTGTCATGTCAAGGCTCGTCTACAGTTTGCTCATGATCACTTGGAGGACTCTGAGACAGACTGGTTCAAGGTTCTATGGTCTGATGAGACCAAGATCGAGATCTTTGGTGCCAAGCACACACGTGACGTTTGGAGACTGAATGGCACTGCATACGACCCCAAGAATACCATCCCTACAGTCAAGCATGGTGGTGGCAGCATCATGCTGTGGGGCTGTTTCTCAGCCAAGGGGCCTGACCATCTGGTCCGCATCCATGGGAAGATGGATAGCACGGCCTACCTGGAGATTTTGGCCAAGAACCTCCGCTCCTCCATCAAGGATCTTAAGATAGGTCGTAATTTCATCTTCCAACAAGACAACGACCCAAAGCACACAGTCAAGAAAACCAAGGCCTGGTTCAAGAGGGAAAAAATCAAGGTGTTGGAGTGGCCTAGTCAGTCTCCTGACCTTAACCCAATTGAAAACTTGTGGAAGGAGCTCAAGATTAAAGTCCACATGAGACACCCAAAGAACCTAGATAACTTGGAGAAGATCTGCATGGAGGAGTGGGCCAAGATAACTCCAGAGACATGTGCCGGCCTGATCAGGTCTTATAAAAGACGATTATTAGCTGAAATTGCAAACAAGGGTTATTCCACAAAATATTAAACCTAGGGGTTGAATAATAATTGACCCACACTTTTATGTTTAAAATTTATAAAAATTCAACTGAGCAACATAACTTTTTGGTTTGTAAGATTTATGCTTCTGTTAATAAATCCTACTCTCGTTTGTAGTTTGAAGGCTCTAACTTATTGGCATCTTATCAAACCAGCTAAATCTGCAGGGGGTTGAACACTACTTGTAGGCAGGGGCGGGCTGGCCCAGGTGGCAGGGGGGCAGGTGCCCCCTGGGCTGGTGGTATAGTCCACCATTAGGGCCGCCCCCTGCAGAAACGGGCCGGCCGCGGGTGTCGCTTTGCGGCCGGCGCGCCGCCTTGCGGCTGGGACGGCACGGAGACAGCATGAGGCAAGGTCAGTGCTGACAGCCCGACAGCACCCCCCCCCCGCTTCTCAAGGCAGCCCGACAGCACCCCCCCCCCCCCAGCCCCGCCAGCAGCCCCCAGCCCCCCCCCCCGCTTTTCAAGGCAGCCCGACAGCCCCCCCCCCCGCTTCTCAAGGCAGCCCGACAGCACAAACCCCCCCCCGCTTCTCAAGGCAGCCCGACAGCACCCCCCCGCCCCCCCCCCCCCCCCCCGCTTCTCAAGGCAGGGCTGGCTGTAGAAATGTGCCACCCGGGGTTAGAGGCTCCAGCCAGCCCTGCTTGTAGGCACTGTAATTGGTGGTGATGTCGTCCCGTGTGACGGGCCCTTTACCCCATAGATTACTTTTTGACACACTATTAATAATGAACACTTTCAGCTGTGCTACCAACACGATGATTTAATATGACAGACTACATCATTTGTTTTTGACCATGCCTAAAAATTTCTAGTTTACACAACAGAGATATGCCATAGTTACTATACACAATAACTGGTCGAATAAAAGTAAGCAAGATAGATAGACTGTGCAAACATTTAAGCAGGTGTGGAAAAAATGCAGCTAAGTTAAAATGCTTTTTAAAAAATGGAAGCGTTCATATTTTATTTTTATCTCACTCTTCCATCAAGGGATCATTTATTTTAGCAATACTTCTGCAAGGTCTTTGAAGAAACTGACCGGGAAGGTTGTTCCAAACATCTTGGAGTACCAACCACTGATCTTCTGTGTATGGAGCTTTTGCAAACCCTACATAGATTTGATAACGTTGAAATCAAGACTATTTGGGGGCTGGACTATCACTTTCAGGACCCCTCTTTCTATATGATAAAATTTTTGTTAAATAATTTAAATCTTTGCAGACCAAATCCAAACAATAATTGTTGTTACAAAACAGTCCTCTATAAGAGAAGACTACAAGGAGAGATATAAAATTACCTTTTTCTCATCAGTCTTTAGCACCTTTGATCATACTTTAAAATCTTGTGTGATGAATGATCGCATTGTGAGCTGGCTAGCAACAGCTAGAAAAGGATTGACATGACCCATGGTCAATCACATATCTACATGGTCAGACTATGTATCAGTGGCGCCCCTGAGGCTCCAGTTGCCACAGAGGTACTGCACCCCAGCAAGAGAGGCGTGGTACTTCCACTCTGGGTAAGAAGGGGACACTACTTGCACCTAAACAGCCACATCCAACACATCACCAACCCGGTTCTGGGTTCGGACAGACCCTGTTTAAGGAGGGCCCTATCCCAGGCTAGAAGGGGAAACAGGTGGAGGGTATGGGTGGAGAGTGTGGGACAGGACCACCAGGAAGTGGGAAGCTGATGGGAGGACGTTCAGAATGGACAGATGTGGAAGGACGTAAAGGAGATGGAGAGATGGCATGGAAAGGAGCAGATGTGTGAGAGGGACGTCCTAGGGGGGACTGGAGCTGGTGGAGCTCGTCCCGAGACAGAGAGAGGACAGAACCAACAGAGGAGCCAGCGAAGGGCTCAGAGAGACAGAAGGAGTCCCATGGGCACGGAAAGTGAAAGATCCACCCATGGCGCCCACATCGGAGCTGACAGAGAATCCGAGATTAGTTAGAGGGATTGGGTCGCAGAAAAGGGACCAGCCCCAGACTAGCGAAACAAGTGAACAACTTAACTGGCAACCGGGACCGAGTTGACTTAAAGTGCCATGGTCAGAGTCCACACTAATTCATTGAAAAGGTGGCCAAGTAGGGTCAGGGAACCAGGACTGGGTTGCCCCACAGGCCAGGGCTACCGGCTCAAGACACTGGGTGTGAGGCACTGGAAAGGAGGGCGAGATCCAGTTCAGGGAGACAGAGGAGGAAGGAACACCTAAAAGGGTGTCCTGTTAGTTTGTCCCTGAATTATCTGAGAGTTGACTGGAGCCCTGACATGGCACCCCATTGGTAGTTGGAAATAACCTGGAAGCTGGTATCGACCCTGAGTAAAAACTTTAAAGACTGCAACTTGGTGTGTCTTCCCAGTTATTCATCGCGCCATTGCCCTTACATTTCCAGCATAGACTGTGTAAACTACCTGGGATCCTCAGCTGTACTCGTGATGAGCAGAACCATCTTAGAAGATGTATAGAGTAAATGAATGGTACTCACCCAAGGCGATTTTCAGTCTCAGATGTTATTCTAGAACTTCATGTGAACAAGTGCATGGAGGGGAGGGAGACGACGACAGTCCACTGTTTTGTACCTGATAGATACTTCTGTGGGTTCGCAGAAGTACCTATCAGGTACAAAATGGTGGACTGTCATTCGTCCTCCCTGATCTCCTGCACTTCTTCACATGAAGTTCTGGAATAGAGATGAGTGGTGTTTGACTCGAATTGTTCGCCAATCTCAAATTCGAGCTGTTTTTGGCGATGTTCGAGTCGTTCGTCGAATTAGAACAACTTGCTCTAAATTCGGCAGTTCGAGGTCATGTTCGAGGTCGGTTCGATTTCAGTTCCGCAAGGTATATACATACATTGAGGAACTGAAATGAAGTAAAATCAAGGGTTAAAAATAATAAAAATTGATACTCACCTCTCTAATCCATCCAGCGATGCTTCCAGCACTGCCTACCTGTCAGAGATGTGATCCGGCAGCGTTTCCCGGTGAAATGACGAGTTCTCGCGATAACTTGTCATGTGACCGGAAACTGCTGCCGAGATTATGACGTCACCGCAGGTCCTACAGGTCCTCACTAGTAGTGAATAGTAGTGAGGGCCTGTTTGACCAGTGGTGACGTCATAATCCCGGCAGCGGTTTCCGGTCACATGACGAGTTATCGCGAGAACTCGTCATGTGACCGCAGGTCCTCACTACTATTCACTACTAGTGAGGGCCTGTAGGACCTGCGGTGACGTCATAATCTCGGCAGCAATTTCCGGTCACATGACAAGTTATCGCGAGAACTCGTCATTTCACCGGGAAACGCTGCCGGGATCACATCTCTGACAGGTAGGCAGTGCTGGAAGCGTCGCTGGATGGATTAGAGAGGTGAGTATCGATTTTTATTATTTTTAACCCTTGATTTCACTTCATTTCAGTTCTGCAATGTATGTATATTCATTGCGGAACTGAAATTGACCACCACCCTAGTGTTTTAGTGTGTTCGAGGGTGTTCGACGAACATTCGACGAACAGACCTCCCATTCGACGAAACGAATCGAACTAGAACACTAGGGTGGTGGCTCAACTCTATTCTGGAATAAAATCTGAGACTGTAAATCACCCTGGGTGAGTACCGTTCATTTACTCGATACATCTGCCGATTTGCATGTGCTGTTGAACTGAGCAACACTCAGGTGCCGAGATACCACCTCTTCCATTGATCAATTGTGCCACTATCACTGGTGGCTTTGGCAGAAAGATGTGGTGCCCGGTCACTCTTAAGGTTTGAAAGAACCATCCTAGCTACATTACCATCGGCCCCAGAGGATCTGCACTGCAGAGTTGGCCATCCATCCCAATTGCAAAAACCCACGGGTGGCGTCACAAATTCATTCCCCATATTAACTTTCCCCCATTTATTCCCACAACCAGGGCCACGGAATCGGGTCACGACCCCACGACCTCCCCAAAGAACCCCTTGACTAGGCTCCGAGTATCCCATGGTCCTGGTGGGCGTGTCATATCAGTGTGGTGATACATAGAAAATCCAGTTGTGCAAATAGAAATGTTGGAAAATGCAAGGAGAGGGGTGATCAACAGCTCAATTTTGAGATCCATGCTGTGTAAAGGTTTTGTTTTTTTTTTACAGATTTTCCTGTGACATTTTGTTTTAGAGGAGTCTCACAGGGTTAGTCACAGGAGGCTGGAGCTGCAATCACTTGCCATAGCATCCATTACCCTCTTAGATGAGGATGTCATCTGTGAGCGATGCTGCAGTTACTTACTAGTTTCTTGCATCACTGTCCTCTGGTTCCTGGATAATGATGGGTGATTGACGCGGTGGCCAAGATTAGTGGAGCGCCCACTTGCTACTCCTCATTCTGCCATCGGCTTGTGTAAAAGACATCAGCTAGGGGAGGTGCTAGATTCAGTGAGTGACACCAATGTCTTTAGTACTACCTGGAAATGAGGCTTCATTTGGGGGCAGCACTGGTGTCACTGCTTCTAGCACCACCACCTAATGATACTTGCTTTGGGGGTGCTCCTAGAAGCAGTGACACCAGCATTGCCCCCTGATTAGGGATAAGTGAGTCAGACTTTAAAATTTGGTGTCCGTACCGAACATAAACTTTACAAAAATGTTCAGTCTTGTCTTTGGGTTCAGAGTTCGGGTGTTTTACATACGCAGATCATAGGAGCGAGCACCACTGTGCTTGGGTACACTCAGTAGTCAAACCACTGTGTGCCACTTGCGGTGTTTACACTGGGGGTAAAATCAGCATTATCGGATGTAGAGTGTACCAAAAAAAGAAAATGACAAATCCCTGCTCTCCCTCCCCAACAAGTGATTTGTTTATCTCTGCGCAAAGAGCCGAATTGCCCAATCAGTGACTTCCAACGAGGTTCAGGTCAAGTTCAGATTCAGAACAGAACCCCCAGAATCTGAACTTCCAGAGGTATGCTTATCTCTACCTCTGATACTCTGTTTGAGAGCAGTGCTAGAGGCTATGGGGCGGTGCTTGGGTCACTACATTTATCACGACCCCCTGCCGATGTCCTTCACACAAGGAACAGATGCAGCAGAGAGAGAAGATGCATGCCGGCGCTCCACTAGCCTTGGTCACAGTGTCCCTCACCGATCATCCAGGATCCAGGACATCCTAATAGAGAAAGTGGTGATGCAAGAAACTAATAACTGCAGTGTTGCTTCATCATGACTTACTCTCCACAGCATCCATCACCCCCCTGGATCAGTGAGTGCAGCTCCAGCCTCCTGAGACGCCAAGTTTGAGATTCCTCTCAAACAAAATGTCAAACTAACTGCAGTAAAAAAAACAACTTAGAAATTAGATAATTTCAAAAAAAGGTTAGGGGGTAATAATAGATAGATAATACATTTAGGGTATGTGCACACATGCCGGGTTAGGGTCGGTTTCCCTGTGTAAACCGCCGGTCGGTTTACATAAGTTTTATGTAAATTTATGTTAATCCAAACCGGCTTTTGGATTAACATTAAAACCTATGTAAACCGACACCCGCAGTGCACACACCGGCGGTTTACACATGCTCATCTGTTGCTAACCCGCTGGGTTCCCAGTGGGTTAGCAACGAATGTGCATGTTCAATAAACCGGCCGGTTATGCAGCGGCTGCAAGCAGAATCATGTACTGCTTCCAGCCGCTGCATAACCGACGCCGCTAACCCGCTGTGCACCCGCCCGACACCCGCCCGGCACCCGCCGCACATACCCGCCAGGAAGCCGGTGGACGGCTGCAGAGCTTCCTGGCGGGTCCGCCCAGCCGCCGCTGACCCTAACCCGCCAACGTGTGCACATACCCTTAGGGTGCCGGACCATCCCTTCAACTTAACATACAATTGTCCCCTAGTGCAAAATCATGTAGATTGTTGCACTATCACTATCCCCCACAAATTCCACGACATCGACTTCAATAGAACATTGCAACTATTTAAGCTTGAAAGAGGCCACTTGCTGACCGCAACATCGTCTGTATTTTCTTACATTTACCATTCAGATGAATATACGTACTAAAATTGATGGGATTTCAGAGACTGGGTGTGATGAAATCATTGGGAGGGTATTGTGGAAAAAGGTGGATAATCCCGATGCACCAAGTATGCCTAAACATACTAGTGCATCTCAATGAATTAGAATATCATCAAAGAGTTAATTGATTTCAGTAATTCAATACATAAAGTGACACGCATATATTATATAGAGTCATTACACACAGAGTGATCTATTTCAAGTGTTTATTTCTGTTAATATTGATGATTATGGCTTACAACCAATGAAAACCCAAAGGTCATTATCTCCGAAAATTAAAGTAGGGAGGATGAAGGGTCTGAGAGATAAAATATGATCTAAAAGAGGCTTCACCTTGTGTGGTTGTGACAGTCACAACCACTGTAAAAGCAGATCACTGCTGCTGCAGTGCCCAGCGTGGTGCATATGGAGTAGGGAGGGTGAAGGGTTAAAAACCGCCGTATTCCACGAGACATCAAAGGGTGAATATAATATTGATTTATTAGTCAAAGATGCCTTGAAACATGGAAATAAGACATTTATTTTGATAATATTCTAATTCATTGAGATGCACTAGTAGGTAGGTAGATAGTAGGGTTTCCGAACTTCCCGACCTAAATGACAGTGCAGCTCTCCATGCTGATAATATATGTTGGACAAGATAAATGAGACATTGAAACATTTTTCCACTTTACTAGAATTCTTTTTAAATAACTGATTCTTATGAAACCCTTTTGCTTTTTGATTTATCAAGCAAGTTATCCTGTAAAAGGTTTGGCAGATGTAATGAATGGAATTGGCTTAATGCATTATTTTGAAATTTACAATCTAAGGACAAAATGTCTCTATAAAAATTACCTTTGCAATTTAATGTTTCCACATTTTATTACCGAGGTACTTTTATTACTCGATTCTAAAAAAAGGAAAGAAAAAAAGTCTTTGCGTTGAATATGCACTGTTCAGCCATGACGTTAAAACTTTTGCATAATGTTGCGTAGGTCCAACTTGTGCAGTCAAGAAAGGTCAAACTCATCGTATCAAGGATTCCTCCAAATCATAAGTGGTGTCTGAAACCAGAACTTTAGCAGAAAATACTTTAAGGGAAACCTGACAATAGCATGATGTAGGGACAGAGACCCTGATTCCAGCAATGTGCCCCTTAGCTTATTAGGTGAGGCAGTTAGAGTAGAACCATAGTATTCAAAGATGCCGATCTAGCAAAGCTCAGAATGCCGGGCTGTGTACATCCCCACCCACACCACTGATTGACAGATTTTTGTATTGTAAAGTGACGGACAGCTGCTGATCACTAGCGGGAGCATGGTTGAACTAGGAAGATTGAGAAACCCAACAAAGCACAGTACAGTAAGTGGATCAGGGTTCCTGCCTATAAATAATAGTGCTCTCGGATTACAGGGTAAAAACCTTCTGATAGATTACGATTTAAACCAAATTACTTGAGATGATCAAAAACAAAATTTGGGGTACGATCACTGAGCCGCCATATTGGTGGTTGCTAGATCAGAGTCCTGCGAACCTCCTCCATCCTGTTGGAAGCCTCACCACATCTTCTGATTCAAGGTTTGGCATCACATCACCATCACTTGCGTGACGTTGGGTCAGACTTGAGAATCAGAAGATGCGCTAGAACCAGTAAATAGGAGGGGGCTTGGGGGCTTCTATTCAGCAGTCATGGAGAACCACGGCTAGACCAGGGTGATGTGAATCCTTTGACTTTGAATATGCAAATGGAGTCCGATTAAGAGTCTCAAACACGGGACTAGCCAGATATCCCTCCAGGGAAGGACCTAGCCCTGGGGTGGAATCCTTGCGGAGACCACCAAAACCACCATATTAAGTGGCCCTTTTAGTCAATATCCCACTCAGTTACGAGTTAAGGATATGACAAGGGAATTAACAGAGCCAGGTATCCATCCACAGACAGCTGTTTCGGGGTATTGCCCCTCATCAGCTGTTTCAGGGTATCGCCCCTCATCAGCTGTTTCGGGGTCTCCCTAAGATCAGTGAGTGCTTTGTGATGTGAATCCTTTGACTTTGTCTGACAAGGTGTTTTCCAACAGCCCTACCTTCTCTGCATCTAATGGTTATCCGTGACATCTTCCTGTTGGTCAACTTTAACTCTTTGTTTTGCAGAGACTTGTATACCACTTGACGTAGCCTTTTGTTTTTTTGTTATTTCTTGCGGCCTCATGCAATCTAGTCTCTAGGAGAAATTTTGGGACATCCACTCCAGCGAAGATTGGCAACTGTATTGAATGTTTGCAATTTCTAAATGTCTTTCTCACCGTCGAATGATGGTCTTCAAATTGTTTGGAAATGGCCTCATAACCTTTCGCACACTGATGAACAGCAACAATTGCTTCTCCGAAATCACTGCTGATGTCTTTTCTCCTTGACACGGTGTTAACAAACCGGAATGCTACAGGCCAAGCAGCAAAAAGGTTTTCCTTTTTATAGAAAGGTTGTAGCTCTTCCAGATCAAAAAATCAAGTGTGTTCAATTAGTTACACCTATAGAAGCATGGACGAGGAAAATGATGTCTTTCTTCGCACACAGCTTATTCCACCAGTAATAAATTACTAGCGACTATATCCGATTTATACGTATTTACCCATAAAATGCGTTCTGCTTTTTCTATTTTCCAATTCAGGCCATGTATATTGCATTGGGGAGGATTTTTTTTTCTTCCTTAGCAAAAGATTAAAGAATACTTTCAGCAAACTTTATAGTCTGACCCCCAGAGGGAAGAGTCTTCCTTTCACTGATGTAGTTCAGTTAATTTTCTGCTCCCAAACAAGTGACTCGAACAATAAGTAACAGAGAACAATAAAGTCTCTCTAAGGAAACGACTCTAGAGAAGTACTGGGTATGACCACAAAGGTCTCCAAAATGAAAGAATGGGCCACCGTCTACACAGAAGTTATCTTGGCAAAACAAAATTAAAAAAGATGACCCTGGCATGTCGAGAACTGCAGACTGGAATTCAGTTCTGTTAAAACTCTTCGAGCCTAAATGCTACGTGCGCGAGTCCAAAATCCCACACAGTTTATTCCACATAACTGATACGTCTTTGATATTCATCAAGCCGTTCTTTGGTGTAAAACTGTTCGAAATGTAAGAAAATGTTTGTGCACCTCATAGCTGCCCTCCAAAAATGACAACTTCTAAGGCCACAATACACATTCAATTAAGAGCCCCAACAGATGATTGTTGGGGCAGATACGGATCCGGTATGTCCATTTTTGGACTACCTATCCTTATGTTTTCTAAGACAAAATCCGTCCTCAGAGATATCTAGCATTGGCTACATAGGAACGAGTGGTGCTGTGTTTGGGAGACTCGGGGCAAGATAAATTCTGATTGAATGATTGGTTAAACCACTTTTCGGTCAACAAGTGCATAGGGGCTAGTGCTCTGATGTTAATGTTGGCCAACTTTCTGAAAAGTGGATAAAACTGCTCAGAGGAAACGTGGCCAAATCTGGATGACAAACTCATCACAATTTATACCAAAAAAGTGGCATAAACTCACTAGAGTACATCGTCTTGCAGTAGCGAGTTGACCAGAGTTGACCAGAATTCACACAGCTTACTCCAGCCCATTCTTATCAGGATTGGTGTACAAAAATTTGGGGTAATAGCCAGGGGCTGGCTGACAAATTTCGGCCTGGGGCAATCACACAACAGTGGTCCATGAGCAGTGAGCTTCAGAGGCAGAGCGGCCTCCCAGACCAACATGACAGATGGCCAGGTGGCCCCAAAACTGCTGCTTGACAACTGGTCTGGGGGGCATTTGACCCCCTGCCTCCTGGGCCAGCCAGCCCCTGGTAATAGCACATTTTCATGCTATATGTAGCAGGTAGTTGCACCTGCTTCTTATATATGTGTTGACATGCATTGTACACTTATACACATATCTGTTGGTTCCCTTCTGTTACAGTAAGTAAAACCTACAATGGTCACTGAAATAAATTGAAACTGGCAAAAGTAATTTTCAATTTAAATTTATTGACTAAAAACTATTATAAATCATAAAGAAGAATATTGTAGCGGTCCAATAGAAGCGCATCAGCAGCCAAAAATGAAAAACCAACACTGCAGTCAGTGCACTGCGTGCAGTGTTGTTTTTTTGTTTTTGGCTGCTGATGCAATTCTATTAGACCGCTACAATATTTTTCTATATATGCAATTTCCCTCGACGAGGAAGTAGCGGAAGGAGCACCTCTGGGATGATATTATCTGGCCTCAAGGACCTAGTGTCGCTCAGCAACGAGCTACAATACCGAAGGACCTGCGTTGACATGTTTCTGGCCAGCCGTACCATGTGACCGGACCCGGAAGCAAGTCGGGAGCGGCAGCTTGCGGTGACAAGCAGTGAACACGGTCTCCAGCCAGGCACAGCACATTAAAAGTCCATACATCGGGGTTGTGCAGGGGTGCACAACCCCACCAGGTTAGTGGCCCCCCGGCCCCATTGCCCAAATTGGTTAAATGGTCCTTCACAGTGCGCCCTTCTTGTCTTTCCTTATATAACTATTAAAAATCAGACATTGCTTTGAACTGAGGTGTGACAGAACAATTTTATTTATCTATAATTTTGTTTCTCATCTACTGAGACAACTTTGTCCTTACTTTCTTTGGTCCATGTTAAGTGTGGTATGGACAACATGATACCAAACAGCACAATGACTACTTTTCATCCTTGATGAAACATTTCTTGATGCCTGGGATGCTAATTAAAGGACACACCTTAGTTTCACATGTCTCTATTGTCAAATTATTTTCAATATTTTACGGGGGTTTTATCATTTTTACCAAAGCCATTTTCATTAGTTTTTTTTTCCTGTCAAACAACAATTTAAAAGCAATGTCTAATTTTCATTAGTTGATATACAGGAAAGTGAAACCTACTTTTGTCATTTCAGTTATCTCAGTGACAATTGTGGAGTTTTTCTTACTTTACCAACAACAGAGTTCATATGTCAGAGTCTCAATGCTGTTACGACAAATGCCAACCAACAGAAGGAGCCATATGAACTTGTCCATAGCTGCCCTGGTGGCAATGGAAATTATCCAGAAATGTTATCATTCGATTCTATTGCTGTGAGAAGGGAAATGAGTTCTGAAACCTCATGACAATATATTTTGGACATTTTTTTTTTAATTATAAAGTAGAAATTGAACTGTAAATAATTCTAAAATAAAACTTCTTCCCTGCCTAGTGGTCTATAAGATAATATTTTTATTTTTTTTAATATCACAAAGAAACCAATACAGACATTTTAGAGATTGTTGTGTACGTGCTTAGAAAAAGAAAGAAAACTCAACAAATAAAAAACAGGTTCCGGATGTCTATTCAGGCTGTTTGGCAGCAACCGCCGAAACATATCAGCAGTGTCTTTGGAACAAACATCATGTAACCTATTCCTCAAGGGAAACCAAGCAGGTCACACAAAGTCCAATCTAGGCGCAGCGTGGTGCATGAGGATTTCTTCGGGAGGTTTAATTATTTACTGAACATGCATTTTAAATAATCTCCCAACAACCCGAGAGGAGAATAGCAATGTGAAGATGTGATTTTAAACTTGATGTCGCTGACATAGATATAAGCATGCTCAACTAGGGATATATGGAAAAATAGAGAAAAATAACATATTTATAATACATTTTTGAGAAATGTCAAAGCTTTACAGCATGTATGACAACCGTCCCACTTTCATAAATCATAATCCAATGGTATAGTCAGAGAGCCGGATAAAAACCCAAATGGCTGTAGGATTCAAGATCATAAGGCTGGAGAATTGTTCAAAAGAGGCAGAGGTCAAACAGGTAAATCAGCAATTCAGAGCAGGATACAAACAAGTGAAACAAAGATTATTTCTGGCAGCTTGCAGCAGAAATAATAAATAGGGTGTGATACTTCCCCATTGCCTGGAGCAGAAGCCAATGCAAACACATCCACATTGTCACACTGACGCACTACATGTCCCATCCACTCCAACCCTAGTGGAAGAGCGGAGCCTGCACTCTCCAGAATTTCTAGCACAGACCTCTTCCCTATAACTAGCACCACCTTTGGAGCAAACATGGTGGTGCTGGGTGACAGGAGCATAAATCGCAGGGGCAGGCTGTTGCAGGGATGTGAAAGCAACACAAGTCGCAGGAGCAAATACTTCTCTCCTATCACTATCACCACCGTGGGAGTGAACATGGAGATTCCAGGTGACAAGAACAAACTCTGGAGGAGTTCTTACAGCTAGTACACAGTCTTCTCTGTCATGGGACCCTCTCAGACACCCTTTTCCATGACATATATTTAAGTATGGGATAAAAGTCTGCAGTCAATCTATCTGACTGCAGACTCCTGAATCCTATCAGTATGCTGTCAGGATTCTCTGGTGCCAGCGGCAAATGCGGCCAGTCATGTGACTGCAAAATTGGGACTTGCATACTTCCAAGTACAGTAAATACTTACATTCTGACTAGACGTGTATGGCCTCACTTAAGTGAGTTGACGGAGTCCATGCAAGTCTAGTTGATATGCGACCGTATGTATATAAATTGCATACTTGCAGTCACGGGACCACTCCTTACTTGCTTTCAGTACCAGAGAATCCTTATAGCATATACAGAACCCAATAGGAGAATTTAAAAGTATGTAGTAATTAAAATTGACTGAAAAGTTTCATCCAAACCTGTGTACCACCTTTTTAAGGAAGACCAAAAAATTGTACTACTCTCCTCTAACTTGCCCAACACTATGCTTAAAAGCAGCTACCATTAGGTATGAGCGTACCCGAACTTTAAAGTTTGGTGTTCTTACCGAAAAAGAAAAAAACAGTGTTTGAGTTCAGAGTTCGGGTGCTTGACGTATCCAAACCACTGGGGTGAACATCGTTGTGTTCAATTACACTTGGTGCTCGGCCCAGTGCAAGTTGCTTACAGTGTTTGAATGGCTCACATTGGGGTAAAATCAGCATTATCTGATGTAGTGTGTTCAAAAACAAAGACAAAAATCTCCCTTCTCTCCCTGGAAGCGCATTGTTTAGTATAAGGCTGGCTGTATGTGGCCAAACTGCCCAATCAGTGAATTCCAATGAGGTTCAGGTCAAGTTCGGGTCCAGAACAGAACTTTATAAAAAGTCTGGCTGAACCCACAGAACCTAAACTTCCACAGGATTGCTTAGCTCAAGCTACCATATAATTTTTTGTAGGCTTTTCTTTGCCTTATACAGTGCTATGATATTACACAGCACTTCATAGATATCATCATCGCGGTCTGTGTTGGGGCTCACAATCTAACCTCTCTATCAGTATGCCCTTGGAGTCTTGGAAAAAAACATGCAAAATATATAAACTTATTGCAAATATACTTATTGGGACATGAACTAAGGACCCTGGGAATGTAAGCCAACTGTGCTAACCACAGAGCCATTTTGCTGCCCTATTGTGTCTCAATAGAAAGTTTTAAAGACCGGACTCCACTCTGTTTACAGGCTGATGAAGCCTGGACATGGCTATCACAAAACCTCAGCATAAGTCCGGTTTCACATTTGCATTTGTAAACGCAGCGTTCCGAACACAGCCAAATGCATGCCCACTGCGTTCCTATGTTTAACATGGGAACGCATGGTACTTGCAGTGGGCTGCATTCGGTTGCAGTTGCGTTCGGATGCGCATAATTTGTGCACCCTCTGAATGCAGCCTGTTGCATTTTTTGTGCGTTCATGGGCGCTTGTTTTATCAGCAAGCGACGGCAAGTGCACAAAAAATGCATGGATCTCAATGGATCCAGTGTCTTACGCATGACAGCTCAGAAGAACGCTGCGGATCACTTTGAAATCTCTCTCGGTGGCCACCATGGCGGCCACCGGGAGATCAGCTGGAGCAGCCACTGATCTCCCGGGCATGGCCGCCGCTAATCTACCAGCGGTGTCGGTGCGGGAGAGTTGAAGAACCAGCTGATCTGACAGCTGTTTAAATCTCCTGCACCAATATCACCTTTTCGGTGTCGGCGCGGGAGATTTAATCAGCTGTCAGATCAGCTGTTTCTTCAAATCTCCGGTGCCAACACTGTCGGAAGAAGCAGCGGCGGCCAGGAGGAGGAGATCTCTGCCACTGATCTCCACCTCCCGGCCTGGCTGATTGGCTGGCTGGGCACTATACTGATGTGAACGCATGCGGAGATTCTCTGCTGCGTTCACATCAGTATGGCAGTGTTTGCAATGCGTTTGCGTCTTAATGCCCTCCGCATGCAGACACAAACGTAAATGTGAACACAGCCTTAAAGAGTGTCTATGGAGGTATAAGGACCAAAACCACAAACCAACTGGAGCATAGCTGCAATAGGTGCAGGGCTTTCAATTCCATCTTGGCCCTGGGGCTTAGAGGGGATCAAAAAGTCCCTTTTTCCCATATAAAAAGACAAATACTATTAAAGACTTACAATAATTTGGGTCCCCTTGGAGCTTTGGCATTGTGGCCCATGAGCTTCAAATTAAACCACTACCCACCCATTTGCTATTCAAGTTTGCTACTAGCTATCATTTTAAAATAAGTACTACAGGATATGTGCACTTTAATGGGGCTGTCCAATACTAGGACAACCCTTTCAGATTCCATATGTCTCTCAGGTAAAATAAAAAACCCTATACTCACCTCCCATGCTGGTGCAGTTCTAGCTGTATCGGTAATCGCATTTTTGGGGCTCTGTTGACAATATTTGTCCACCCACCGCCAACTTTTGTCTCCCTGACTTCGGACCAAATGAGATATCAAAATTAAGTGCGCAGCAGCCGTAGCATTACTCATTGGTCCGAAGGCGAGAAGACAAAAGTAGTGATTGGATGTGGGGCTCGCGTTACAATGTCATGTGAGCGCCAGGAACGTAATTACTGACACCACTGGAACAACTGTGAGAGCAGGAGGTGAGTATAGACCATTTTATTTTCTGGGGGAGACACATGGAATCAGAAGGGGTTGTCTTAGTAGTGGACTACCCCTTTAAGATCAATATAGTTATACTGTATTTCTAGAAGGGGGGTCTGTTTTCTATTTAAATTTCAGACACTTAAATGCAGTGGCACAAAATAAGCTTGTAGGGTTTCCCTTAATCTCGAAGGTTAATCTCTTTCCCAGTACCTATAAGTAACACATGTATACAAACTACAGCTTCTGTAACTTACCAAGAGTCAGCTGTGCCCGCTATTGCTCAGGCACTGAAGGTACTGAGCGAAGGCGTAAAAAAAGGAAGTTTTTGCTGTTTTGCTGTGCCTTGCCTGAATGTTTTCAGTGCCTGTGCACTAGAGGAGGTCCAGCCGTTATTGACTTTTTAACATGTATAGGGAATTATTGTAATATGTTGTTTTTTTAAATGAGGACCTGTGATCACGTCAAAAGTGGACAGCTATGTTTCTTATTTTTCTCCTTCTGCTACCACAGTGTATGGGCCTTATTATTTAGTGTTAAGGCTGGCTTCACACTACGGCTTCTTGCTGTCAGGCTGTTTCCGGTGTTTTGCAGAAGCACCGGACACAGCCTGACAGCTCCGGACAAACAGAACCGGAGGGCAAATATCGCAGCTTGCAGCGTTTTTGTGTCTGAGGCAAAAAAAAATGTGCCGGATTCTCCCGGACAGGACAAAACCGGATGGCAAATCACTGCCATCCGCCCCCATCCAGCCTCAGAGGGAAACAATGGGCCCAAAATCAGATCCAGGGTTGACCGGTTAACACCGGACAGCCCCGGATCCTAAAAACCGTGGTGTGAAGCCGGCCTAAGTTTTATTGTTACTCACATGTATACAAAGGGAACATGTATACTAAGGGAACGTTGGTAACCCATTTTTTGGAGACTGCATAATTATTGTGTGAGCACTGCTCCCTTAGGTGAAGACCATAAAGCTTAAGATTACAAAAAAAGACCCCTATGTCTAGAGTATATGTATAGCAGATTAAATAGTATCAGCTTGATCAGGGGAGCAGCAAGAATAAATGAAGAGCATAAATTGGCCACTTTTGACCTGATGATAGGTCCTCTATTTACAAAACTAATTTTTGGATATTAAAGGTTAAAACAAGCTTAGTTTCCCAGTTTTGCATCTCCATAACTGCATATTATTTCATAAAATCTCTTTCTCCTCTTTGTTTCCCATGGCACGATGCTTCTGTCTTCTACAGAAGATTCAACATTCCCTGACAGCCATCCTCGGCGGCTGTATGCTCGCTCATAAAGCTGCTTATTCTGCAGGACATATATAAATCCAGAGTCCTCGAATGTTTAAATCCAGAGTAGTGAGATGTTTAATATTAGCAGTAACATTGGAGTAAAATGGAACTTAGACAATAATACAATTGATTGTGGAAAATCTCACATGACTGAAAAGACCATCTGCCAGTGTCATGAACACGTATATGAGCCAACATAGACTGGCCGTAAAACATTCGATGAGCTCATGACGATCATTAATACAAAAGTTCTATGGCCATAGGATATCCTGTTATCGGCAGGCGATAGGCAATGCGATGCGAATACTGATGATTTTTAAGCATGCATAAGAGAGCAATTTGCTTGTTCATTGGATGATTAGATAAGACAATAGTCAGGTTACTGCAAAATCTCAGCCACACGTCTTGGCTTGCCTAAAAGGACTATCACAAACCCAAAGAAAATGGACTTATGGCTAGGGATGAACGGATCTGTGGGAGGGAGCGCACACGTTTTTGGCGCCCCGCCAGCGTCGTCGCCCCCGTTTATAAGGGGAGACATCTCCGGCGATGGGCCGGCGAGCTGAGAGGCGGCATCGCCGCCGGGGTGTCTCAAAACCCCAGCGGCGATGCAGGACAATGGGAACCTATGGCTCCCATCACCTGTCAGCTCGCCAGCGGCCATTTACATGGGGTGATGTGTACTCATCGCCCCACAATGGTCGCCTGGTTTCAGAGCACTGCTCTGAAACCAGGCGACCGCTCAGAGACACCGACATCGCCCCTTTACATTAGGCGACGCAGGGGCGATGTTGCTGCCGATAGGCCACGCCCCTACATCACCTATGTAATTGGCGGCGATGTCGCCATGTGTGACGTGGCCTTTACAGTAATAACAAAAATTATATATAGTTATATTATTTAGATATGCTGAATAGGCCAAAATAAATGCTGAAATTGGTATAACTAATAGGAAGACAGCTTAATAAGCATGAAAAAACTAACTGAAGTCTGTTTTATGGTTATATAAGCAGCATAAAAAGCCAACGGCAGCATTCAGTCAATTGTACATATGAAAGTATACCAACACACAAATAGGGAAACACAATCTCTCTTAGCCACTCCTGCACCCTACTGGTTCCTGTACAGACTAGCACTCCAACTGTGCAGTCCCTAAAGGCTCTTGTAAACACTCAAATATCCTAACCCCAGGACTGGGAGATGTTGGCTCGGATCTTGCTTCCTGATCGCCCATCAAGTGTTTCACATACCTCCTTAGGAACTAAAGGAGATATTTTGCTGAGCACAACAACCACAACAGGGCAAACATACAGAGAAAGACAAAACCCAAAAGTGAAGCAACACAAAATACATGCACATGGGGAGTAAGGAGAAACAAGTGCAAACTAGGAAGATCTCCTACAAACCTAGCCAATAAAATGAAGAAAGGTACAGGTAAGACAAAAGAGATATCTCAGTACAAATTCAGACTGATCTCTCTCCAGCAGTTAATCCTTAGCAATAGGGCTGATACTCTTTTGCAGAATCCACATTGAATGAATATAATCAGCAATAAATGGCTGACAAAGGAGAGCATATATAGCAACACCAGAAAGGGGTTGGAGAGACACAATGAGTAGCAGAGCACAGGTGATCACCATACATCCTGACATCCTGAGGAAAGAAGAAAATGTGAAGGTAAATAAGAATTCATCACTTGGACAGGAACAACAAAGCTGTGGATGAACAGAGATAATCAGACCAAGGAGCAAAAGGTCATTTGAACGAATCCTGCGGCATGACACAGTTGTTCAAGAGGCTTACAAGTCGCAGCAAATGTAACTCTGTTAAAAGGTTTTTTTGTTGAAGATGTCGTCTAACACTTGTACAGTTTGTAGATGGTGCGACACCCAATAAGGTGTCACACCAAGACAAAGGAACAAACATGAGTGTTAAATTACATTTTCTTCATAATCACCTACTTCCCCTCTAGTATTGGACCTATGAATGAAGAACAAGGAGAACCCTTTCAGCAAGACATCAGTACTATGGAACATGGATCTCAAGGCAGATGGAACACAAACATGATGGGCGACAACTGCTGGTGTTTACAGTGTGACAACCCTGATCATAACTATTCTAGAGCATCCAAAAAGAGAACATTTCTCCTTAAAAATTACAATTTGTACAACTAGTGCTCTCTTGGTTTTAGCATGATACAACTAAATAAATAGTTATCACTTCTTCAAAATTTCTTAATATCCCTGATATTTGACTTTAAATCTTATAATCAAACTTTTAAAGATAAAACTGGAATGGTGTCCACGGTCCGCGCTGCTGCTCTTTATCCAAGGAATCCACTAGAGGTTATTACCATCAAAAGTTCTTTATTTCATCACACCAACGCGTTTCGGTGCTGTCCCAGCACCTTCCTCAGGGCAGTTCCGCTGGGACAGCACAGAAACGCGTTGGTGTGATGAAATAAAGAACTTTTGATGGTAATAACCTCTTGTGGATTCCTTGGATAAAGAGCAGCAGTGCGGACCGTGGATACCATTCCAGTTTTATCTTTTGATTTCCCGCGGTTTTGTGGCGTTGGTGGAGGTTCTGCAGCAGCTGCCTTATGCTTTTAAACTGGTTGTGAGTCTCACAACTATAAAAAGGTGAGTGGATACACTTATAATCCACATAAGAACTATAGTGTCTGTTTGATAGGGCACAATCTGCGCCTCTTGTATCTCCCTTCTTTTCTAGTAGATAATCAAACTTTTTTCATTTGTGGAAAAATATCGAATGCTGCATATTTTTTTTCACTCCATATCTGGAATCAGCTTGTTTCAGTTGGGTAAGATTAGCAAAAATACTTTGGTCAGAAAAATCTTTTTTTTTTTTTCAAATATAGTGTACTTATCACAGGTGTCCATCAATTATGACCACTGCTTCTTTGCATTGCGCTTGTGTCAATATTCATGTATGCTCCTTTGCGCTGTGCCACTCTCTGGAGCTTACAGTTTCGCTGCCTGGCCTCCTCTCTGGTTCTCACCTACCATGGATTCTGTACTGTATTTTAATATAATTTTTATCCACTGTATAATCAAGTTGTTCATCTTTGCATTTATACATAATATTAGTCATGGTTTTCTAATTAAGACACATCTTGAGCTAAAGCTATCGTTAACAGAACATGCCTACAGAGAAAAAATGTTTTTGTTTGAGCAAAAAGAAACTTAATACATTGCAAGGGAAATAATTATCTGCCCGAAAATAACATTATTTCAGAAAAAAAATATAAAATATTTTTCACACATTACGGAAAACCTTGCTCATTCCATATGACTGCTTTCTGTACTAGGAAGTCAAAACTAAGATTAGGGCTACACGACAACTTTGGTTGTGACACCTTCCAGAGGGAATCACTGGGGGATGCAACATGGAGGGGGAAACCGGGAAAGATGTGAAAGAAGGCCCAGGCAATAGAAGGAGGGGAAAAGGGGTTCCCTTCTAACACTCATCGAGCTCCCTAACATCCCTACACAAGTCTTTCCTCCAGTGTGTCATCCAGTGCCTAAGCCCTCGTTGACACTGAACTTACCATCGTTAGTGAGTAGGGCTAGTGAGGCACTAGTCCCACTACTACAATAATAAAAACACAAGGTAAGACTAACGGGTGGGGAAAGACATCACAAAAGCACTCCTTGTTTTTTTTCAGCAGGAAGCTTCACAGCTGCAAAAGAAAACAACACCTCAGCTTCTCCAGAGGCTGGCTCCTTCAAAGTGGTCAAAACAGAACAACTATCACTATCATGGAGTAAAGCCAGAAGTGGGTAAATAAGCAGAAGGGTGTGAAGACAAAATGCTGCAGATATGAATAAAGTTATGAGTTATCTTATCCAAAAAGGAAAGAATCCTTAACCCATTCAGCATAAAATTAAAGTAGTCCACTCCAACATAAAATGTTATCGTCATTCATGACAGTCCAAAGTTCCCTAGATGATGCTACAGCACAGTGTAATACCGTCACATCCCCACCAGAGTCTGCTTCTGTGACTTCTGCCCCTGTCACCAATATGTTCATTCCAAAGATGGTGCTGTTAATAAGAGAGAAGTCTCTGCTCCTGTAGCTATTGCTACTGTCACATTTCCACCAGTTCCTGCTTCTGCGATCTCTGTTCCTGTCACCAGGTGTCACCATGTTCACTTTGAAGGTGGTGTTGGTGATGAGGAGAAGTCTCTGCTCCTGCGACTTCTGCTACTGTCACATCCCCACCAAAGTCTGCTCCTGCAACTTTTGCTCCTGTCACCAGGTGCCGCCAAGTTCACTTCGCAGGAGGTGATGGTGATCGAGGAGAATTCTCCACTGGAAATTCTTGAGAGTGCAGGCTCTCCTCATCCACTAGGGTTGGAGTGGCTGGGACCTGTAGTACTTCAGTCTGAAAGTGTGGATGTGATTCTTAGGGGTTCCAGTTAAAGTCATTAACTCCTAGCTTCAGACACCCTATTTATATCTTCAGCCTTTTGCTGCAAGCTGCCAGAAATAGTCTTTGGTTCACTTGTCAATATCCTGCTTTGTACTGCTATTTTTCCTGATCAACCTCTGCCTGTTTTGAACTACTGGCCAGCCTCACAAGTTTGTACATTGCTGCCATCTTGGTTTTGACCCGACTCTCTGGATTTGCTATCAGATTCAGTTTTTGTCTTCTTTGACCGTTTGGTGACTTTCCTAAATTCCTATCTCTGGACTGCAGTCCAACTATACGCAGCAAACTCCTGGATCTTGCAGTAAGTTTAGATCCCTGTATAGGGGTTTAAGAATGTCTAGGATTCCTGGGGTTCTGCCTGATAGTGCGGCTTGTGTTTAGTCTGTGTGAGCGTCACCTTTTTATCTGGAATCCCAGACGGACGTCACAAACACAAAGGTACTGCAACAAGCAAGGCGCAAGAATTGCAACTGCGTCAGATTTTTTTGGGGGGGTCACAACCAAACTTCTATTCACCGGCAACGTAACAGCAACACCTAATGAGCTATGGTTGGGCACAGGTGTCGTTTGTCCAAAATCGCAATGTAACGCCAGCCTGGGATGATGTTCCAAGAATCCATAATAGGGCGACGGCAGAAACCAGACACCGGTAAAATATGAACTGGTCCTGTTTTTGCTCAGGAATCGATATTCTGTTACCAAGCTTATTTGTGATCTTCTAATTATTTAATGTGCATGCACGTAGATTGTGATGTATGTGACGGACACTTGTGTTCCTTGTGGCAGATTTAGGAGAACTATTCATATAAACACTCATCATAATGCCACTTCACGCTTCAATTATTTTCCTTTATGCACAGTGCAACGTGCCGGAGCCTTCATTTATTACCAGGACTAATACTGAGAGTGGAGATAAAAACATTTCCCGGCAATAAATCTCAGAATTTATTATACAATAGTGAGCGTGAAGAGCGCTTGTGTCTGAAAAACGAATGTGTATTCTTAGATTCCGATCTGTCCAAGTGTGTGATCTCCAGTCTGCAGATGATTCCGCGATCGTCCTGTAGGTACAAGCGCTTGTATTTAATTACCAGGCGCTCTGTGTTTTGTCTTCGTCTCCGAATAAAATATGCTTATTAGTAGAAAACAAATGTATTCATTAATTAAAACGAAAAATAATACAAAAATAAACACTAAGGGAAAGAAAAGCAGATACAGCGCCGGAATTTATAAGTGATTTATACTTTCTTCATTCTTAAAGAGGATTTCTCATTACAAACATTTATCAGCTGTCCTCAGAATGGGTCATACAACGGGTACGGAAAGTATTCAGACCCCTTTAAATTTTTTACTCTTTGTTTCATTGCAGCCATTTGGTAAAATTCAAAAAATGTAATTTTCTTTCTCATTAATGTACAGGCGCAGTTGATCTCCCAACAATGGGGTTCAGGAAAATGCACATGCAAAGATTGAGATTTTGGAGAGCCAAGAACTTAATCTCAATCTGCACTTTCGCCGACTCTGGCTTGACAGAGGTGGCGCATGCACAGATTAAGATCTTGACTCTCTGAGATCTCAATCTGCCTCTGGCGCCATTCTGATGAAGCTGGGAAATCAATGGCGCCTGCCTCACACTGCCAGGACACCCCCTCTTCTCAGCTCAGGGCCCACAGCATCGCCCTACTTGTGCCACCGCCACCTTTCCATAGCAACAATCCTGCCCCCTTTGACCGCATTTCTCTGCCGTTGCGCCCCCTGGTAAGCTACGTTCAACCTATAAGACGCACCTCAATTTTCCTCCCAATTGCTTGGGGGAGAAAGTGTGTCTTATAGTCCAAAAAACAAAGTATTTAATATATATGAATGAAATGATATGATAAAAAGTTATGTTGAATTTTTTAAACTGAAATGAACCCAGTGAATTCAAGCAATTTCACATGAATTGTCTAACATGGACACCACCGTTTTACACATTGCAGAAGACAAGTATTATATGACTTTGTATGCAGCCAGGTGAGCTGTCCCATAATGTTTTGCAGCTATTATGTCACAGGATATAGCACAGCCAATCATGAGAGACTAACACAGCCTGTATAAAAGCTGAAGTTGGGAATGCAGCAACTACTTCATTGCGAATTTGCATAGTGGGAGGACAGCACATCTCACAGCTTAGCCATAGAGTTAGGGAGAGAAAGAAACTGTACAGATAATGAGTGATAAAACAGCAGTGAATAATGGTTTCTAGCAGTGGCGGGAGGGGGGGTTGCTGGTGGTGTCGGCGCGGTCCGGGGGGGTGGCAGAGGAGAGGGGAGGCGGGATCAGGCAGGGGAAGCAGGAAGCTTTCTGCTTCCCTTGCCTGACCCTCCTCTCCTCTGATGGCGGCTTGCGGGGTCGGCTGGGTGCCCCCCTGCAGGCTTGAAGGGGCCCCCTAGGCGGTTGGGGCCCTGGTGCAGCTGCACCAGCTGCACCACAGTAGTTCCGCCCCTGGTTTCTACAGTTACCCATAGCCATATAAATTGATGACAGTTTGACATTACTAAGGCTGTGTTTGCGTTATAGAATTTGGGGGATGGATACAAAGTGCTGTTGACATTTGTTCAGGGTAACAGACGTTTTCCATTACAATGGTGACTTTAATGTGAAAATTTTTGTGACATTGCCAAAAGATTTGCTCATTTCATCTCTAGATGTCTAGATTTGCTTCTCTCGCCACGCCTTCAGGCCAAATGAGTTAATTTGCAGGAAGTGAACACTGTGGCCTGCACCTCACTTCCTGTTGATTGACTCATTAGTATGAAGGTGGGAAAACAGAAGGTGGCAGTGATTGGACGTGGGGCTCATGTGACGTCACAATGTCACATGAGCCCTGGAACTGCAATTACTTCCAGCACAGGAGATGAGTAACCAACCCCTTTAAGCAGAAAATCCAAAGTTGAATACTTGATAATTTGCCTTCCTCATTCTACTCAATGGCTCAGTTGTTCCCTGTAAGTCCCCATTTGGGGGTTCTCAGCCAGAACAGGGGGATTGGGGACAGGAAAATGGTGCCTAACATGTTCTGAAAAACAAACAAACTGAAATTTGGTAGAAATGGTAGAATAAATACATATATTAATAAGTCTTATCTTCAGTAAAGAATCTGCAGCTCTATACAGAATAATGCATGAGAATAAACACAAAAGGACAAAAGCTGAAACAGGACTGAATTCAGAAATGGAAAATGCACAGTTCCTTCTTTCCTAATAACAATAAAGCAGGCTTACCGTATCTTTATTTGTAAAGTGTATAAACTAACTGTCCATCCACAGACAAAATATATCTCATCATGAAGGCTCATTTATAGTTATTATACCATAGGACAGAGGTCCTCAACCTTTCTAATCTTGAGTGCCACTTTCTGGTCTAAAAGAGAGCTGTGAGCCACACTCAGCTCTGAGACACGGTCATGAGCCACATTCAGCTCAGAGAGGGTCATGAGCCTCATTCAGCTCAGAGAGGGTTATGAGCCACATCCAGCTCAGAGAGGGTCATGAGCCACATTCAGCTCAGAGAGGGTCATGAGCCACATTCAGCTCAGAGAGAGAGTCCTGAGTCACATTCAGCTCAGAGAGAGGGTCATGAGCCACATTCAGCTCAGAGAAGGTCATGAGCCACATCCAGCTCAGAGAGGGTCATGAGCCACATTCAGCTCAGAGAGGGTCATGAGCCACATTCAGCTCAGAGAGAGAGTCCTGAGTCACATTCAGCTCAGAAACGGTCATGAGCCTCATTCAGCTCAGAGAGAGGGTCATGAGCCACATTCAGCTCTGAAAGAGAATCATGAGGCACATTCAGCTCCGAGTGAGGGTAATGAGCCATATTCAGCTCAGAGACGGTCATGAGCCACATTCAACGCTGAAAGAGGGTCATGAGCCACATTCAGCTCCGAGAGAGGGTCATGAGCCACATTCAACGCTGTGAGAGGGTGGCAAGCCATATCCCACTCCCAGCAACACCCAGAGCCCTCATCACCGGTATAATGAAAGTCAAAGCTTTTCCACAAAAATCATACTGAGGCAGTACACTAAGATCCAGGGGTACCTATCTACCCCAATTCAGATCTGCTCTTCTATGTGGAGCTACTCGCAAAAGTCACTATCTAAAGACCTTCCCTGCTTACATCATTGCTAAACCTGGTACTCATGCACCAAGCTGCAAGAGAGCTGGGAGCCACACTTCACAGGCCCATGTACCACATGTGGCTCCCAAACTATAGGTTGGGGACCCCTAATATAGGTCAATGCCTATTCGGCATGAGAAAATAATTGCTGCATGCCGTAAATGGCAGTATATCTCAAACGGTGCGCACACATACAAGTCTATAGTATACATGCATGTGAAACATTGGACAGCACTATTATGGTAAGTGAGTGCAGTCGGATATACCCCAAGGCAGACAATGAAGAAATTCAGTTCTCTATCTTTCCCTCACCGCTCACCTTGTGATCACCTTGCGATCCGATCCTTGCATGTGAAAGAATCGGATCACAGCAAAGTGACAGTAGAGAGCAAAAAGCATCCGATTCTCTTGCATGAGACAATATACACCAGTGTAACCGTTACCAGACCACACACAGCACAAGGAAAGAGAAGAACATAACGGAATGCAACATGTCCTGCTGACAAATGACTTTGTTACTATTGAGCTTGACAAGACTTATCCGTAATAAAAAGGTAATTCTTAGAAATCTTTTTAAATGAGTTGTTCAGGCAAAAAATAAATTAACCAAGTATTCGTAGCAGTAAAAAAATAAGAAACTAATTGATACTCACATATTGGCACTCACTCCATGGTCTGCGCTAACAAGAGGAGATGTCCCTTTTCACCACCAATTTCAATATGACCACTGCGGCGCGTGACCGACAGCAGGAACCAGATGACCTGAGCAACATGATACCTAAAAAGATGTGTGGATGACTAAAATACCAAATAAAAGGTAAAGAACAGTGACTGTTTCCTTGATTCCTTTCTGCATTCACCCTGCATCTCTGCACTGCTGCATCTACTCACCTCTACAACTCCCAATGCCTACTACTAATCCCAGGGGCCCGCTCCTGCTGAGGGAAGTGAGCCACCATGCTGCATCACTACCTATCCCCTGGGACCACTACCTGCAGCGCTGGTCACCCCTGACCAGATCCCTCAGCTGGCATCATGATAAACTTTCTCCCCTGTAAATTTTGCCCCTTTCACATGTCCGGTCAGGGCCACGGCTTCTGGAGGCACCACTGTGAACTATAGACTGTTGCCCCGGATAGTCCAAGTATCCCTGCTCTTGCGTCCATGACATATATCCATGTTTTTTTGTTATGTGTAATATTTTATGTCTTGTTTTGATTATCATTTTAGCAATTTATATATCTTTGATCACTTTGTATTAGATTTGTGTTATTCAGAAAAGCAATGACACAGCATATTTGCTTTGTGTTGCTACCTTAAAGCCCCCGTCACACATAGAAAGATCGCTAGCGAGATCGCTGTTGCGTCACGGGTTTTGTGACGCAACAGTGACCTCGACAGCGATCTCGCTATGTTTGACACGTAGCAGCGACCAGGCCCCCACTGTGATATCGCCGATCGTGGCCTGGACCATTTTTTCATCATCGGGTTCCCGCTGGCCAGCATGCATCGGTGTGTTTGACGCCTTAACAACGACCTCGTTGGTGACTCAGAACTCAACCACATAGGTCCGAGTCGTCAGATTAGCTGCTGTGTGACAGGGTCCCAACGACCGCTGAGGTAGTTATACGGATCACCGTATTGTTGCTGCATCGTTGTGTTGATCTGACTGTTTGACATCTCACCAGTGACCACGTAGCGACGTTCCAGTGATCCTTACCAGGTCGTATCGTTGTCGGGATCGCTGGAACGTTGCCAAGTGTGATAGGACCCTAAGGGCTAAGGCCCAGTCACACATAATGATGCACCAGCCATCACGATAACAATGTGCAGAGATCGCTGGTGTGTCGTTTTTCACATCGCTGTTAAGATGTCAAACAGGTATCTCACTAGCGATGTGAAAAACGACGCACTAACGATCCAGAATTATGCCGAGGTCGTTGGGAATTGTCACTCCATAGCATAGCATTGAGATCGTTGGTCATTGTCCGTCAAACACAACGATGTAGCTCTTCCAGCGGGAGAGCAACGACATAGAAATGATCCAGAGCAGTATGTAATGATCAACGATCTCACAGCAGGGGCCAGATCGTTGGTGCGTGTCACATATAACGAGATTGCTAACAGGATCGCTGTTGCGTCACAAAATCTGTGACACAACAGCAATCTCGTTAGCGATCTCGTTATTTGTGACAGGGCCTTTAGTACTAACTAGTTGTTATCTTTGAAGAGATTCACTAGAATCCATGTCTTATAGCCTTTGTGTTCAAAACTTGCATATCTTTTAGATGATTTCCACCGAAGAAAAAGCTGGGCTTTGTAGTCCGCGCTGACCTCAAGAAACTTCCAGTCCAGTAAAGGGTTAATCAGGTTCTGGTTTATTTGCCTACGCGTTTCGTGGCTTTAAATCTGCCACTTCATCAACCTGATTAACCCTTTACTGGACTGGAAGTTTCTTGAGGTCAGCGCGGAAAACAAAGCCCAGCTTTTTCTTCGGTGGAAATCATTTATCTTCTGTGGGCTCCTGCAGCGACCATTACCAGGCTCTCTCAGTTTGTTGTGGCTCTCACAACCACCGCAGGTGAGTCACACCGATTGGGGGGACTGGACTATTTATTAAGATGATAACGCCCTATGTGCGCTCCCTATTTATCCTTTTTTATATCTTTTAGATAACACACTAAGGGTATGTGCCCACTGGACGGTTCTGCATCTTTGCTGGCCGTCAGAAAACCGGTGGAGAATTGCAGAAACTGAGTTTTCTGACCTCAGCAGTGTACATCGTTTTTTGAGCGTTTTTTGAGCGGTTTTATGGCGTTTGTACAGCGTTTTATCGGCGGTTTTCTGGCGGTTTTTCTTAGCGTTTTATAGACTGTTTTTTGTGCACTTGTAAGCTGGAATCGCTGGAAAAACGTCCAAAA
Source organism: Allobates femoralis (assembly GCA_033576535.1). Taxonomy (NCBI): domain Eukaryota; kingdom Metazoa; phylum Chordata; class Amphibia; order Anura; family Aromobatidae; genus Allobates; species Allobates femoralis. The sequence continues at coordinate 43,261,118 of JARQOC010000008.1, read as the reverse complement.
GAAGTCACTTGCTCTATCTTTGAAAACCGGTGGTAAACCGGTGAAGAAAGTGGAAAGGAGACAAACAAAAACGTTCTAATGTGCACAGCGTTTTCTAAAATCCATTGACTACCATGTTAAGCCAACCGCTGGTTAGGATTAACATAAATTAACATAAAACCTATGATAAAACGTCGACGTTTTTCGCTGATAAACCGACTTTAAAACTTCCAGTGGGCACATACCCTAAGCCTCCTCTATTGTTTTGTGGTTGTAATAAATACTTGGTCTGGAAATCCAAAAAACAGACAAGCCTTGTACACTGACAGATGATGGCTGTGTGTTCTTTTCTCCAATGACATCACTATTAATTTGACTAATACTGGCAGATTTGGAGATCCCTTGTATCTGACCCCAAAATGTCACTCCTAGGAAAGGGGTTTGCTCAAAATTTTCAACTGGGCAAATGGAGGTAATTTTAACTTTTAGACTTTTTTGTGTTTTAAATTTTATTAAAACATGATTTTTTACTTTGTGTTGAACCAGTGATCATTGGATTGCCTATGATGCAGCAGTTTGGCAGAATATAGGTAATTTGACGTCTTCTTGTAAAGTACGGCCACATATCATGCGGAAGGGGATTAGAGTCAATCGCTCCATCTTAGGTTGTGGTCACACGACTGTATTTTCTTCATCCGAGAAAATGGTCTGATTATGCTAATCAGACTCTGATCTGAGTTTGATAAGAGTGGGATCAGATTTTCCTTGGATGTGGAGAAGACAAGTAAAACAAATTCTCCATCTTCTCTATTCGGACAGTATGTGAAAATCAAACTGCAATGAGATGACATCCAAGAGCAGCCCGATTTTTTCGTCAGACCCATAAACTTGAAGGGTTGACTGCGATTTATGGAGACAAATTGTGCAAGCTAGACTGCCTCAGTGAATAACATTGCTCTGAGCAAAATCCAAAGTTTTGTCAGATTGTACTTGGACTTAAAATACAGACCCTTAAAGAGATTTTGCTCTACAAATGTGATCTCCTTTCTATTCTCCTAACTCTCCCTAAGGGTACCGTCACATGTGACGACGGTACCGCCGATTTGTTAGGCGATGCAGGGGCGTGGCCTATCGGCACCGATATCGCCCCTGCATCGCCTAATTACATTAGGCGATGGCGACGCCGTTTACTGGTCGCCTGGTTTCAGCGCAGTGCTCTGAAACCAGGTGGCTGATCTGGGGGCGATGTGTACTGCTCCCATTGTACTGCATCGCCACTGGGGTTTTGAGACACCCCGGTGGCGATGCCGCCAGTCAGCTCGCTGGTGCATCGCCGGAGGTGTCTCCCCGTGTAAATGGGGGGGCGGCAACGCTGGTAGGGCACCAAAATCATGCGCGCTCCCGCCAGTCACCGCTGACATCTCCGGCAAGGTGGCACCGTGTGACAGGCCTCTAACACTTTCCCAATATATTTCTGCTACCTACCCTGCTCTGTAATCTTATCTTTAAGAGACTCACAAATACATTTATTGTTGCTCTAGCTTTGATCCTTCTAGCCTTGAGACCGGAATCGGACCAACTGAGCATGGCATGTCACTGGTGGGGGCGGGGCTGCCTCTCTGTGAGTGACAGCAGTCTGGGCACACAAGCTCTGCCAAGCTAACAATTCACTCTATTTCAGCCCCCATCAGTGATGTTCCTTGCTCAGTTAGTCCGATTCCAGTCTCAAGGCTGGAAGGATCAAAGCTAGAACAACAATAAAGGTATTAACGGACCTTTTAGCGATAAGATTACAGGAGCAGGGTAGGTAGCAGAAGTATATTGAAAAAGTGTTAGGAATAGTTAGGACAAAAGAAAGGGGTTAACATTAGTAGTGGAAAACTTCTTTAAAGGCAATGTCAGTTCTAGTTACTGCTGTTAGAGGCACATGCTGACTGTGTAACACAGTCAGCATCTGACAAGTATGGGGTAAGCTCAGCTGCATACATAATCTCCCTGACCGTGACATAGTTACATTAGGGTGTGCGAAGGGCTTAAAGCGTAAATATCATTTCATTGAAAAACAAAAAAATACTGCATTGGTCGTTAATGATGGGTCACATAGCAGCTAAGATAATTATTTGTTTGTGCAATATGACTTATTTTCTCACATTTTTCTGTGCTCTTTTAAAAGTTGCATTTTATGACTGTGTAGGTGTGGTCAGCAGCTGATAGGGAAAAATGAAATGTGATAGCAGAGAAAGGAAAAGAGAGATCCTGAGCTGTGTGGGGAGCCAGCAGACAAGGAGTTACCAGAAATTGTGACTGAGCTGTGTGGAGACTGATGACAGAACAGAGAAGCTTCTAAAGAGGACTTTATCCTGACATTGCTTAGCTCTGTGCTTTAATCTGATACATTCCTCATCAGCTACAATCAGCAGTGTAGGCCATGCCCCTTTATCCTTATATGGTTATATTCCCGTATTCACTGAAGACGAAGCTGACTTTTAATGAACACATGTCTGCTTTACTCACAGTGCAGTGGGGACACCTTGTGGAAGGTTTATGAATGGTTTTTGAGCCAGAATTTTCTAATGGAATATATTAGAAAATTTATTATAATCACTTGCTCTACATTATTATTAACGAAAAATTGAAATGGTAGTTATGCTTTAAAATCCATTTTTAGTCTCATCCAATACTTGCTTTTTCAGATTGGTTGCTTTAAATATGCACAAGCCTAACATTTCATAATACAAGTAACTTCCATTACAGCAATAACAGAGAATGATTTTAAACTAAAATCTGTTCTATGTCTCAGCTCAGGACACCTTGTAATTTAAGATAAAAGATCTCCAGTCTAAAGTTAAAAGCTTAAAGTAATGCAGCTTCCTTCTGGTAAACGGAGTTATCTTGAAACCTACCCAACCAAAAATACTGAAGGGCATAATCATTGTATGCAGTGAGGTAAGATTCATGTATACTGCATGACAATGCCCATACACTGCAGTAGTCGACAGAAAAAGCTACGGTTTATACAGGACATTTTCTAGATTCTCTAATATACAATCACTTAAACTCCTGCAATAGGGCTTCTTTAATATTTTTTACTAAAAGGGAACCCATCATGTCGTTTCATGATATTGAACCACTCCCAATGTGTTTTAAATGATGCAATGTGCATCATTAACATGGTTTTCTACAAAAATAAATCCAAGTATTTATCTTAAAAAAATATATACTGAAGTGACTGCACACACATACCTAGCTTCAGTCATAGGGGAGGAGCTTTTGCTTGATTCAGTCACTGTCACTCAAATTCAATTATGATTTTTTTTTTAACTTCATCGTGCCCCCTGCATTTTAATGGATTGCCATCACTGGAAGTGGTCGGTATAGCAGAACTGGTGAAGGAACTGTGGTGATGTCACGATCATGTGACCATAATGGACAGTGTTAAGCAGGCCTGAATTAAAGGACCTGTGGGCTTAGCGATGACGCGATGACGTCATGCGCTGCAACGGGTCACATGATCCGGGAGACAGCCGAGGACAGAGGACGGACGCGCTGGCTGCTGCAAGAAGACCCTGGAGGGTAAGATGTCTGCAGCAGCAGCAGCGGTGGGGGCCTCAGAACAGGGGGGTAGTGTGCCAGCAATAGGGGGCCCATATATACAGTATAATGCACTGCTCCCCTGTCGCTGATTGACAGTGGGCTGCAGTGCATATGTAATGAGCGGGCGCACGTGACGATGATGATTTGGAACTAGGCAGTAAAAAAGATGTCACAAAAAGTATTGGAAAGCCCTCTCAAAAAATGACCGGTGAAACAGTAAGTAAAACACTCAAGTAAAAACCCAAAAGACAGCACAATAGACGCTTTGGGGGGACAAAAATCCAATTTCTGGAATCATTTTTTGCTTGAAAATCTTGGCCAGTTCAACGCTGAATTCAGATACAGTACCATATCTATAATCATGGTTTGAGTACGGACAGACGAACAGAACCGCCATGTTTTTCATAATAGGCTGTGTGATGCAGTGGCTTGTTGCATTGCAAATACTGGTGTACATCACAGAGGTTACTATGGGACTTGTGGTGCTATAAGGGTTAATGCATTACAAGTGGTGAGTTTGCAACTTAGCAGAAGAACATGGGTGTGTCTGGTAAAACTGAAACCTTCCATAGGTGTGTCTCATGTGGAACAGATGAGATATAATTCAACATACTGTTTGGTCACATGTTCCTCTGAGTTTGCTGCAGCCATGTTGCCAGAAGCACAAGGTAGAGAATCCATGTGTGTGCAGAGCTTGGGATAGTTCTGGAAGAATCTGTGAGGGTTCTCTCTCAGTGCTTGGAGTGACCGTTGTCCTGGAATGCACCTGCTATGCAAGCGTGGAAACAGACGGTGTCCTGGAAGGTATGTGATGAGGAGACTACAGGGGTATTCAGGGATCTACAGTCCTGCTGAGGATCTGGTGGTGATCCCAGAGAGGCAATTTCCTGAATGATGGACTGGCAAGAATCAGTGAAGGAACCTGGGATTATTTCCTGTAAGGTAACCATGTGTCTAAAAGGGACTATGTAAATACTGCCAGGCGGGCGTATCTGCCATTGGCACAGACCACACTGTGTGCAGAATTATTAGGCAAATAAGTATTTTGATCACATGATACTTTTTATACATGTTGTCCTACTCCAAGCTGTATAGGCTTGAGAGCCAACTACCAATTAAGTAAATCAGGTGATGTGCATCTCTGTAATGAGGAGGGGTATGGTCTAATGACATCAACACCCTATATAAGGTGTGCTTAATTATCAGGCAAATGCCTTTCCTTTGGCAAAATGGGTCAGAAGAGAGATTTGACGGGCTCTGAAAAGTCCAAAATTGTCTTGCAGAGGAATGCAGCAGTCTTGAAATTGCCAAACCTTTGAAGCGTGATCACCGAACAATCAAGCGTTTCATGGCAAATAGCCAACAGGGTCGCAAGAAGCATGTTGGGCAAAAGGGGGCAAAATAGCTGCCCATGAATTGAGGAAAGTGAAGCGTGAAGCTGCCAAGATGCCATTTGCCACCAGTTTTGCAATATTTCAGAGCTGCAACGTTACTGGAGTATCAAAAAACACAAGGTGTGCGATATTCAAGGACATGGCCAAGTTAAGGAAGGCTGAAAAACGACCACCTTTGAATAAGAAACATAATAAAACGTCAAGACTGGGCCAAGAAATATCTTAAGACTGATTTTTCAAAGGTTTTATGGACTGATGAAATGAGAGTGACTCTTGATGGGCCAGATGGATGGGCCAGAGGCTGGATCAGTAAAGGGCAGAGAGCTCCACTCTGACTCAGACACCAGCAAGGTGGAGGTGGGGTACTGGTATGGGCTGGTATCATCAAAGATGAACTTGTGGGACCTTTGCGGGTTGAGGATGGAGTGAAGCTCAACTTCCGGACCTACTGCCAGTTTCTGGAAGACAACTTCTTCAAGTAATGGTACAGGAAGAAGACGGTATCGTTCAAGAAAAACATGATTTTCATGCAGGACACTGCTCCATCACATGCATCCAACTACTCCACAGCGTGGCTGGCCAGTAAAGGTTTAAAAGAAGAAAAAATAATGACATGGACCCCTTGTTCACCTGAGCTGAACCCCATAGAGAACCTGTGGTCCCTCCTAAAATCTACAGGGAGGGAAAACAGTACACCTCTGGGAACAGTGTCTGGGAGGCAGTGGAGGCTGCTGCACGTAATGTTGATCGTAAACAGATCAAGCAGCTGACAGAATCTATGGATGGAAGGCTGCTGAGTGTCATCATAAAGAAAGGTGGCTATATTGGTCACTAATTCTTTTGTGTTTTGTTTTTGCATGTCAGAAATGTTTATTTCTAAATTTTGTGCAGTTATATTGATTTACCTGGTGAAAATAAACAAGTGAGATGGGAATATATTTGTTTTTTATTAAATTGCCTAATAATTCTGCACAGTAATAGTTACCTGCACAAACAGATATCCTCCTAAGAGCCAAATCTAAAAAAAAACCTACTCCAACTTCTACAAATATTAAGCTTTGATATTTATGAGTCTTTTGGGTTGATTGAGAACATAGTTGTTGATCAATAATAAAAATAATCCTCTACAATACAACTTGCCTAATAATTCTGCACACAGTGTAAAGATTATAAATGTTCTGTTCATGTTAATGGACTGCACCAAGAATGAGGTTTATGATGTGTAATAAACCGAATGGACTATATTTTACTGTAAAAACGTGCCTGTTTGCCTCAATCCTGCTACTATTTGAGTATCCCCCAACACGCTCAGTGAGCAAATTGCTGCAGTTGTCACTTTCTGGTCAGGAGACCTATGGCCATTTTACACATCGCGGTCCGTACTCAGGTTGTGATATACGCATGTCTAAAGTCTGTACATACACAGTAGTTATTTTTGCCAAAAACTTGAAATATGCCTGATGTGAAAATACCATTAGAATGATTTGCTTTCCTTTGCCAGTAATGTTTTAAGCATTTTTACAAGTCATAATCTCACTTCGATAACATTTGCACCCCATGGTGCACGTTTCAATAAGTGATCGTTTTATTTCAGCAATCAAACAAAAAAAAAACCAAGCAGTGCTCTTACAAGGCAGCAATCAATAAATGGATAGGCAGGACGCACATTATCATAGTGCAAAACAATTTCCAATATTTACAATATCTTGGTTACATGGTTCAGTTTTCTATTTGGTATTCAGTTTGTCTTATTTCTGGCATCGGGCCCTCGAATCCATTAGCATAAAAAGAAGAAGGAACCGCAGACGGTATAGAAAGATGACCCATATAATGGCGCGATATTCATGAGCCCAATGTAATGGAGACACCGTGCTATTCTGCAAACCACAGGCACCACGCTGCGAACACATCAAAACACAGAGCAGCACTTTCTACTGTAGGCGCGAAACAAAAACGGGTCATTAATGTTCTAATATTTGCAATCAAGATGTCTGTCCTCCATCTAAAAATAACAAAGGACAGAACTCCGTGTCAGGAACGGGCAGCGTAATGGTCATCTTGGTGCATGTGTCAGGTTTTAGCAATGTAACCTGAGAGCAGCATTCTATAGTGGCTGATAGTTTACTGGATGTAGCATTGTAGATCTAGCCAAGCTAGATCACACATAGATCACATAAGCACCATATCACTGGTGGCTTTCTGTCAATGTACAGTGAGCACAGAGAGCTGGTAATCAGTGGGATGTACAGTAGAGTGGGAATGTTGGCAGTAGTAGGCAATAGTTAAGGATGGGCAGGGTCGGACTGGCCCAGGTGACAGGGAGGCATTTGCCCCCCAGGCCGGTGGTATTGTCCTAGATTAGGGCCGCCCCCTAAAGCGATTGCAGCCGCGCGGTGGCGCTTTGCGGCCGCAGACGCCGCAATCACAGCGGGACCTGTGAAGCAGTGAAGCAGCAGGTGGCGTGTTGGAGGCCGGTGAGTGAAGGAGCACAACCCCCCCCCTCCTCACTCTTCAGTTGGCCCGCTCCGATAGCACACCCTTCCCCTGCTCTTCAGTCGGCCCGCTCCGATAGCTCCCATGCCCCCCCCACCCCGGTCCTCACTTGGGATCTGGATGGAAGAAGTAGATTGCCCCCCCCAGGGCAAAATCTACCAGCCAGCCCCTGAGGATGGGCAACATTGTAGAAGTTGGGTAACCTAGCTATGTAAGAAGAAGGCAATTTGTCTACCTATCCATTCTCACCTATTGTCAACGTTCCCACTCTACATACATGCATCGTTACAGGTTACACTACCTAGAGCAGGGTGAACAAACTTGTCATCCACATTTACTTTCACAAAGATAAAACATTTCATCATCACACTTGTACATTTATATACAGGGGGGGCCATTTATATGGATGCACCTAAATAAAATGGGAATTGTTGGCGATATCAACTTCCTGTTTGTGGCACATCAGTACATAGGAGGAGGAAAACTTTTCCAGATGGGTGGTGACCACAACGGCCATTTTGAAGTCGGCCATTTTGGATCTAACTTTATTTTTTTCAATGGGAAGAGGGACATGTGACACATCAAACTTATTGAGAATTTCATAAGGAAAACAATAATGTGTTTGGTTTTAACATAACTTTATTCTTTCATGAGTTATTTCAAGTTGATATCACCATTAATTCAGATGTTATTTAGGTGTATTACCGGGGTGGGCCATTTATATGGATACACCTAAATAAATCTATCACCATCATCAACTACAGAGTGAATACAGCGGCACGTGATGATAGAAGCAGATCTTACAGGAGCAGGCTGTGATACCTAGCCTGTAATGTTAATCTCCTGCTGATAAAACACTGAGTGTACTGGAACAGCAACACAGCTCTGTAATAAGCCCCTGGAATTTCCACCCCTACAATGCTTTCAGATTACATTGAAAAAACTTGCTGACAGATTCCCTTTAATATTGCAAAAGTTCTTGAAAAATGGCCCTTAATTATAGTGCTTCTTCACTATTCTATATTTATTAGGCTGAATATATTTTTTAAGTGTTCTCTGACTGTATCAGTGATTGGAGCGTGTACGACTGTTCTGTCTAAGGACATATGTATCCTGAGGCAGAGTCATCAATTGATGATGAAATTCCAAGTGCAAATATCTATTCATATAAAGGATTTAGGAGCTTAATATATTCAGTGGTTATGAAAATCCTACACGCATTGGAAAACGCTGCTATCTGTTATGTAAAACCTTAAATCAGGAAGAATCATGTCAGATCTCCTCACATATGTGCGCATTTATTTCATCTCCCTTAAATTATGCTTCGTTGGACGAAAAAATCATCTTGGGCTGTCGTCCGAAAGACAAAAAGTCAAAGGTACAGCTGCTGCGGGCGGCCACCATTTGTGCAGTAATTTACACCAATTTGCCACAATTTGTTTTAACTATTTTTTTTTGCCACTTTCCAACAGTGGAATCACCCCCCAAAAAATGGAAGATCAGGTCCAGAGCGGAATGTTATCTACATCAAGAGTTAAAGTTAATCATTGGATGCACCAAAATGTTGATGCATTTAGGGTCAACCTAATATTTTGAGGTTTCCATATAGAAAAAGGTATTGGATGTCCGTTATTTGCCCCCTGAGCGTGCCAGGGCTCTGCCCGATGATGGAACATCTCTGTGTCAAACACAAGACACCTGTTAGAAGAGCTGCTCTAATGAAACGTGTTCAAATCATCCAAGGGGTCAGGAAGTCTCCCCTTTCGGTCAATATAAGTCTAGCATGGTGTCTTCTTTAAGACGTACGCAATCATAGACTTTTTGTTAGCAGTTAGGTGATGCCTGACCCTGAAGTCAATCAGTGACCTCACCAGTCATGTAACACCACTCCCTGCAGTCAATCAGTAACCTCACCAGTCATGTAACACCACTCTCTGCAGTCAATCAGTAACCTCACCAGTCATGTAACACCACTCCCTGCAGTCAATCAGTAACCTCACCAGTCATGTAACACTACTCCCTGCAGTCAATCAGTGATCTCACCAGTCATGTAACACTACTCCCTGCAGTCAATCAGTGACCTCACCAGTCATATAACACCACTCCCTGCAGTCAATCAGTGATCTCACCAGTCATGTAACACCACTCCCTGCAGTCAATCAGTGACCTCACCAGTCATGTAACACTACTCCCTGCAGTCAATCAGTGATCTCACCAGTCATGTAACACTACTCCCTGCAGTCAATCAGTGACCTCACCAGTCATATAACACCACTCCCTGCAGTCAATCAGTGATCTCACCAGTCATGTAACACCACTCCCTGCAGTCAATCAGTGACCTCACCAGTCATGTAACACTACTCCCTGCAGTCAATCAGTGATCTCACCAGTCATGTAACATCACTCCCTGCAGTCAATCAGTGATATCACCAGCCATGTAACACTACACCCTGCAGTCAATCAGTGATCTCAGTAGTCATGTTACACCTGACCCTGCAATCAATGGTCTCATCAGTCATGTAACACCACACCCTGCAATCAGTGATCTCAGCAGTCATGTAACACCACTCCCTGCAGTCAATCAGTGACCTCACCAGTCATGTAACAGCACACCCTGCAGTCAATCAGTGACCTCACCAGTCATGTAACACCACACCCTGCAATCAGTGATCTCACCAGTCATGTAAAACAACTCCCTGCAGTCAATCAGTGACCTCACCAGTCACGTAAAACAACTCCATGCAGTCAATCAGTGACCTCACTAGTCATGTAAAACAACTCCATGCAGTCAATCAGTGATCTCACCAGTCATGTAAGTCAACTCCCTGCAGTCAATCAGTGATCTCACCAGTCATGTAAGTCAACTCCCTGCAGTCAATCAGTGATCTCACCAGTCATATAACACCACTCCCTGCAGTCAATCAGTGATCTCAGTAGTCATGTAACAGCACACCCTGCAGTCAGTCAGTGATCTCACCAGTCATGTAACACCACTCCCTGCAGTCAATCAGTGATATCACCAGTCATGTAACACTACACCCTGCAGTCAATCAGTGATCTCACCAGTCATGTAACAGCACACCCTGCAGTCAATCAGTGATCTCAGCAGTCATGTAACAGCACACCCTGCAGTCAATCAGTGATCTCACCAGTCATGTAACAGCACACCCTGCAGTCAATCAGTGACCTCACCAGTCATGTAACACTACACCCTGCAGTCAATCAGTGATCTCAGTAGTCATGTAACACCTGACCCTGAAATCAGTGGGAGAAACAGTTTTGTAACACCTGACCCTGCAGTCAATCAATAACCTCAGCAGCCATGAGATACCTGACCCTGCAGTCAGTCAGTGACCTCAGCAGTCATTTGATATCTGACTCTGCAATCAGTAATTTCAGCAGTCATGTGATACCTGATCCTGCAGTTAGTCAGTAACCTCAGCAGTCATGTGACACCTGACCCTGCAATCACTCAGTGATCTCAGCAGTCATTTGATATCTGACCCTGCAATCAATCGGTGGGATCAGCTGACATATAGCACCTGATCCTGCAGTTAGTGACCTCAGCAGTCATGTGACACCTGACTCTGTAGTGACCTCAGTAGTCATTTGATATCTGACCCTGCAATCAGTGACCTCAGCAGCCATGTGACACCTGATCCTGCAATCAATCAGTGACCTCGACAGTCATGTGACACTTGATCCTGCAGTCAATCAGTGACCTCAGCAGCCATGAGACACCTGACCCTGCAATCAGTGACCTCAGCAGCCATGAGACACCTGACTCTGCAATCAGTGACCTCAGCAGTCATGTGACACCTCACCCTGCAGTCAATCAGTGACTTCAGCAATAGAATTCAATGTACAACAGCGCTCCACACAACCGGTACGTTCCAAAAACTGAAGTTCTTTATTCCACCATGTTACAGTGCAACATTTTGGTCCACCATTTTGGACCTTTGTCGAGCTGATGTAGCAGGGATTTAGGAGCAGTTGGTAACACTTTTCTCTTTTATTTTTTTTGTAGCACAGTATACAACATATAGCACTTCACAATGTATGCGCAGAACAGAACCTAAGCATTATGGACAGCAAATGAGATGCAAACTTGTCATGCAGCAGATCGCTTACATACATTTCTGGGACGGTCCCATTCATCTGAATAAAGCTTTCAGAAATCCGTGTGCTTATTGCAGAAATAGCCTCATACAGAGGTGACAAGTGCCAAACCAACTGCCATTAAAACCTGCATAGCACATCCACTCATTGTCTTGGTATTCAGGTCATCGTGCTACATAGTATATGTCTCATCAAACATCTGCGCTGTGATGTTCATTAACTTAAGAGTTGCTATATATGTATGAAACTGATGTTACGTTGTGAACATTTTGCAATGGAAACCGTAACAATGTTATAAGAAGATGGTACTAAAAGTAGATCAGATCAATTCGATAAGCGAGCACTACCATGCTTTGGTGCTTAGTACTGGAAACAAGCAGGTCGGACAGGTACAACTCGAGTAGCAAGTATAAGGCAAGTCAATGATCTTCTGGGAAAAAAAGCTTGAGTTCCTCATTGACTACCATTATTATTGGTCTCAGCCGCCAATGGGAGCTAGGAAAGGCACGATCCCCACCTGGGGTGTGTTAGATCGTGCTGTCAATCTCTGACAGCATGATCTAACGGGTTAACAGCAGCAGGCGGATTTCCACTCTTTCCACTTCTGTTAGCTGCACATGTTGGCTGATAAAATTAGCCGACATGTGCAGGGAGTGATGAGAGACCAGTGTGTGAGCCCACATCAAAGAGAGGGAGGTGACCAATAATATATGTCTTTGGTCATGAGGAGGTTAATTTCTATGTTGTTTTTTCGTTATACATGGGGTGTAGTGATGAGTGAGCATTGCCATGCTTGGGTGTTCAGTGATTGTAATGAGTAGTTGGATGATTGAGTGGGTGAAACATGAGTATCTGAGTACCATGGAAGTCAATAGCTATAGTCTTAAGAGACAAAAAAGGACCATAGGGTCTTATCTCAATGAAAAGAGCCCGTTTGAAAAGTGCTCACCTGAGAGGGTTGTGTGACCCACAGCTGATATCTGTGCTTGTACAGCTGCTGCTGGATCCACACTGTGCATCGTGGTATACAACTGAAAAGAAGAGGGACGAAAGTGCTGATGATCCGCGCTGCTGTGATGAAAGACCAGACCATAGGTCTGAGGCAATGATATTCCTTTATTCTTCTGACGCGTTTCGGAGCCTGCTTTGCACCTTCCTCACAGATTACAGATATCCCTGCTTATCTGTAACCCTGAGGAAGGAGCAAAGCAGGCTTCGAAACGCGTCAGAAGAATAAAGGAATATCATTGCCTCAGACCTTTGGTCTGGTCTTTCTTCACAGCAGTGCGGATCAACAGCACTTTTGTCCCTCTTCTTTCATGGAAGTCAATAGAGAACTTGAGCATTTTCAAGGGCGATCTCAAGTTCCCCATTGATTTCTATTATACTCAGGTACTCAAGTCACACCCATCCGAGTATCCGTCCTGCTCGTTTTGAGTACTGAGCACCCAAGCATGGTAGTGACGACTTAAGATTCGAAAATAACGACAGCATAACTTGTGATAAAAATATATACTGAAAGAGATTATCATGTTGAAAATGGCCTCTGACCTGCAGGCGGACTGGAGTTGAGCAGGAGGAGGAGCTAATCAGACCGATCAACATTTCTTTAGACTTTCTGTAAAAGATAACTTCTTCATAGAAATCCCTTGACTTTTCCTATAAGTCCAGTGGGTGATCCAACTTATGATTGTCAGTCTTCCCTATATGACTGCATGCAGAGAGAGCTGTCAATCACTAGTAGAACCGCCCTCTGAACTCATAGGAACATACCTGGGATTGCTATAAATAAAATATAACTTATACTAAATAATTTTCCTTGCTCCCTGACGAGGAAAGGGTGAAACGTGCGTTGGGGTGTGCAGCACACCACCTTATAACCAGCATAAGGTTTGATTATTGTCCCTTCATCCTTATTTTTACTGCAACAAGCTTCTATTTCTTATTAAATAATCTATCAGTCTCTTTTCATTGGCTGCATGAATGACCTTACATATTCTACTACATATTTTATATATTCCTATTTATATAAATACATTGACTAGGCACCATGCACTTTATACTCAATCAAATGGTTATATAAATATATGGATTATGCACATGGTATAATTCTATGGTAAATTTGTATTAATTCACGGTAATTTTACCTATCCGTTGAGTTTTATTTATATCCATGAGCACTTCACATCAGCTCAATATATACTGTGAATGGAAATTGAAATTAACCCCTTTACCCCCAGATAAGTTTCAGTTTTCCCGTTTTTGGTTTTCCCTCCCCTTCTTCCCAGAGCCATAACTTTAGTTTTCCATCAATATAGGCATATGAGGGCTTGTTTTTTTTTTTCAGGACGAGTTGTACTTTTGAATGACATCATTCATTTTACCATTAAAGTACTAGGAAACAGGAAAAAAAAATCCAAGTGCGGTGAAATTGCCAAAAAGTGAAATTTCACAATGCGTTTGTTTTTAAAATTCACAATGTTTATTATATGGCAAAACTGACATGTTGGTATGATGCCTTGGGTTGGTATGAGTTTGTAGATGCCAAACATGTATACTAATAGTGTTATCTAAGTGGTGAAGAAAATGTAGAAGTTTGTAAAAGAAAAAAAAAAAAAAAAGAACTGCTCTTTTGGCTCAATTTTCCGTGACCTGTAGCGTTCTCATTTTTCGGCATTTGGGGCTGTATGACAGCTTATTTTTTGAGTCTTGAGCTGTCGTTTCTAATGATACCTTTTGTGGGTGAATGCGCTGTTTTGATCACCTGTTATTGCATTTTATTGCACTGATGCAGTGACCCAAAAACTTTATTTTGGCATTTTTACTTTTTATTCTGTTACGCAGTTTACAGATCTGATCGATTTTATATTTTGACAGATCGGGCATTTCTGAATGAGGCAATACCAAATATGTGTATTTGTTATAGATAGATAGATAGATAGATAGATAGATAGATAGATAGATAGATAGATAGATAGATGCAATTGTGGCCAAAAGTATTGACACCCCTGCAATTCTGTCAGATAATACTCAGTTTCTTCCTGAAAATAATTGCAATCACAAATTCTTTGGTATTATTATCTTCATTTCATTTGTCTTCAATGAAAAAACACAAAAGAGAATGAAGCAAAAAGCAAAACATTGATCATTTCACACAAAACTCCAAAAATGGGCCAGACAAAAGTATTGGCACCCTCAGCCTAATACTTGGTTGCACAACCTTTAGCCAAAATAACTGCGATCAACCGCTTCCGGTAACCATCAATGAGTTTCTTACAATGCTCTGCTGGAATTTTAGACCATTCTTCTTTAGCAAACTGCTCCAGGTCCCTGATATTTGAAGGGTGCCTTCTCCAAACTGCCATTTTTAGATCTCTCCACAGGTGTTCTATGGGATTCAGGTCTGGACTCATTGCTGGCCACCTTAGAAGTCTCCAGTGCTTTCTTTCAAACCATTTTCTAGTGCTTTTTGAAGTGTGTTTTGGGTCATTGTCCTGCTGGAAGACCCATGACCTCTGAGGGAGACCCAGCTTTCTCACACTGGGCCCTACATTATGCTGCAAAATTTGTTGGTAGTCTTCAGACTTCCTAATGCCATGCACACGGTCAAGCAGTCCAGTGCCAGAGGCAGCAAAGCAACCCCAAAGCATCAGGGAACCTCCGCCATGTTTGAATGTAGGGACCGTGTTCTTTTCTTTGAATGCCTCTTTTTTTCTCCTGTAAACTCTATGTTGATGCCTTTGCCCAAAAAGCTCTACTTTTGTCTCATCTGACCAGAGAACATTCTTCCAAAACGTTGTAGACTTTCTCAGATACGTTTTGGCAAACTCCAGCTTGGCTTTTGTATGTCTCGGGGTAAGAAGTGGGGTCTTCCTGGGTCTCCTACCATACAGTTGTGGCGCCCCTGCGGGTATTAGCCACAGTATAAGATCATAATAGTTGCACTCACTTAGAAAGCCAAGCCACTGCACTACCACCTTTGGCCAGTAGGGGGAGCTCCAGAGACACCAGAGACTTCCCTAGAGATAAAACACTGGTTTGAGGTAAATTTTCAGACAGTTGGAGCCAGGAGCTCAGAGTGACAGGAGCTGCATTGAGTTCCTGAGGACTGGCTGACAATTTCCAGGGCCAAGCCATCGGTCTGAGGAGGAGAAAACTGATAAGAGGAACACTTTCAGAATGGGGTAGCATCATTATCTACCCTAGATAAAAAGCGCAGATACGGATACCGGATCCGTGGCTGCATTAGTTATATACAATACAGCAACCGGAAAACGTGAGGTAACAACAAGCTTCACAGGGCCAGACACAGCAACATACTAAGAGTTCAGCAGTACTCCCGGAGGGGGTAAGCAGAGAGAGACAAAGGACTCAAGTTGCCTGTTGAGTGGGACCCAGAGAGGACAGATTTGGGCCAGCAGCGAGTTCACACACGGCAGCAGGGCCACATAGACAGCGCAAGCAGGAGGTAAAGGACCCGGTGGGGCCTGAGCAACTGAACCCCTATTGCAGACTCCGGAGACGGGACTTGTTGTATTATAGTTTGGTTGAAAGTAAACCAGTTAAACCTCATCTGTGCCTCAGCCTCTGATTTAACAGCTACCATCTATCCAGGATTGGGACCATCACCGCTGAGAGAATTTGCTGTGAATCAAGTAAGTGTCTGTGTCCTTAACATCTCCTCACCATACTTCCATCTTCATCCATCATTAACTTTAACATCACCTGTCCAGGGGACCCTACAACCCTACCCGGAAAAGGGCTATACCATCTCAGCTGCCTCTCACCATCATCCCCTGGCCAGTACAAGGCAGCGGTGGCCATATATAGCCACATTATTCCGGGTGGCGTCACGACAATAACATCTACAAACTTTATAAATTATATAAACTTCTAAATCCCCTGTAAATACCCCCTTTTAGGAGTGTGCCAGCCTGGGGCCACGGCCTGGGTCCAGCCACCAGTGACTTCCCCAAGGAAAGGGACCCTGCGCCGGGTATCCCGGTCCCCTAAGCTGGGCGGCACACCTCCCTTTGGCGTCACGAACAGGATTTACCGTGCCTGGTTAAATCGGGTACTGTGTGCCGTGATTAATGCCGAAAATTGTGAGAAAATCCGAGAAAAATTGACTTTTTTATCAAAAAGTGATTTTCCCATTGGAAACCATTGAAGACTTTTCCCCATTGACTAACATTGAAACAAAATGGCCGCCAGCCTCTGAGGTAAAATTGCATCATCACTAATTACCTCATAACTGCCACAGCACGAGACTGCTATTTGAACTGTGTCATAGCCCTGAGCTCTGATCTGACTGAAAAATTTCAGATTCCGCCATTAATGAGCTCGCGGCGAGCAGAAGCAGCAGGGGGCGTGTCTTTGTGGGCGGCACCAAGCTGAGAGCTCTGACGTCGGCAAAAGGGGAAAACCAATCCTGCTGCACAGCGGAACGATTATACGCCATCCCGACGGAAGCAGAGGACCGGAAGGGTCCGGATTAACTAAGGGGGCGCAACATGTCGCAGCACGGAGACGCCGAAACACTCGGCGACACAAATGCAGCTGAAGCACAAAACAGAGCGCTCGGCAGCACAGCGGCGCAAGGTGCAGCGCCCATTATGCCGATGTTGATGCCATATACCCCAGGTGCTCCATGGCTTCCAGTGTATGAAGGTAAGCCTAATACTTTTGATGATTTTAAAGAAAAACTGCTGGCTTATTTAAACATGTTTCCAATGGCAGAAGCTCAGCGTGTCGGTTTGCTGATGGCACAGTTAAGTGGTAATGCCAAGCGAGAAGTCACAGCATGGTCCGCTGATCTAAAAGACACTGCTGAGCATATTCTAGCTGGATTAAAGGCAGTATTTGAAACTACTGCTGGTAGCAAAGCAAAGACCAAATTCTTCAATTGCAAACAAAAGGCCAATGAGAGTGTGAGAGACTTTGCCCTGAATTTACAAGAGACCCTTAAAGCGCTTACACTGGCTGAACCAATGTTTAACACTGGCGCTGATAAATTGTTAAAAGATCAATTCATTGAGGGACTATTAACCCCTTCTCATCGAGGGCATGCGAGTATGCTGACTTTCAAGGACCCTGAAGTGACATTTGCCCAGTTAAAGGAGAGCGCTATTCGTCTCCAGCAGGCAGAGGCACTTTGGGATCAGGATCCTGAGCAATCCATTACAGAAACCCCTCAACAACAGAGAGTGCCAGTGACATCAGTTAAGCCCCTGGAGGCCAGTGTTAATGATGCTTTCCAGCAAAAGCTTGACTCTCTAACAGACATTGT
Organism: Allobates femoralis; assembly: GCA_033576535.1. Lineage (NCBI taxonomy): Eukaryota > Metazoa > Chordata > Amphibia > Anura > Aromobatidae > Allobates > Allobates femoralis. The sequence continues at coordinate 43,243,250 of JARQOC010000008.1, read as the reverse complement.
CACCTCAATGGCTAAAACCATGCAGGAAATGAGAGAATCACAGACTACACCCAAGATGGAGTTGGCGAACCGCAGAGAGGATATTCCCTGGATGAGACCCCAGAGATACCCAGCGTGGAGAGGACGACCCAACGACCATTACCAGCCGGATGGACAGCCTATTTGCCGCCGTTGCCGGAAGCCAGGCCACATCGCCCGCAATTGTGATTTAAACAAGGATCCCCTGGGAATGCGGGCCGCTTCGCAGGAGTGAACTTTCAAGGCCCAACATCCTGGCACGACAAGTACGTCGGAGGACGTCCCATTATCCCCATCGTGCTGGACGGTATTCCCCTCAATGCCTTGTTGGACACTGGTTCCCAGATTTCATCTATACCACATATCCTTTATAAGAGGTACTGGGCAGATTCAGACATTGATAAAAGACCATCTAATGTTGAGCTAAGTATATATGCTAGTAATGGAAAATTGGTACCGCAAGTAGGATTTAGAGAGATGACCATTAAGATTGGTAGAGCAGAATTAAAAAATCAGGGTATCATAATTGTTGATGTTAACCGACGGGAACCTTTTGTATTGGTAGGTATGAATGTTTTAGAAAATTGTTTTTCCGAGGTTATTACTATTTTACAGCAATTTGCGGAAACTGCCCAATCCTGCCAGCAGAGAATTCTCCGAGAGAGATAAAAGCATTGGTGCTGAAGCAACAAGTAGAGGTTGCAGGTGGAGAAATCGGCAGTGTGAGGGTAAGTGACCCAACTCCTATAGTAATACCTCCAAAAACTGAAATGCTGGTATGGTGTAGAGCAGCCATTGGTATTAAAGGACGAGATTACCAAGCCTTGGTAGAGCCTGTGTACACTGATAGTAGACCCACGATATTAACGGCTAGAGGAATAGTCGAGGTACACAGGGGAAGAGTGCCCATACGTCTTTTGAATTGTGGAGAGGAAGAGGTCACTTTACCAAGGTACGCTACAATGGCCAAGCTATACACTGTTGACAACAATGCCATCACAGCCATTGGGCCCTTGAATCCGTCATGTCAGGCGGACGACAATGGTTCAAGTGGAGAATTAGAAGATTGGTGTCAGCAGCTGCATATAGGTACAGATTCAACACCTACCCACCAAAAACAAGGGGTGTACCGACTAGTAGAAGAATATGAACGGGTCTTCAGTAAACACCCATTAGACTTCGGACAGATTAAAGGGGTAGAACATACAATTCCTACCGGTAACCACCCACCAATAAAAGAGAGATATAGACCCATACCGCCCGCTCATTATCAATGTGCTAAAGACATGCTGAGAGAGATGAAACAGGCCGGGGTAATAAGAGACAGTTGTAGTCCCTGGGCAGCCCCTCTGGTAATAGTTAAAAAGAAAGACGGAACCATGAGAATGTGCGTAGACTACCGGCAGATTAATCACATTACCCATAAAGACGCCTACCCCTTACCTAGAATTGAAGAGTCATTAGCTGCTTTAAGATCTGCTAACTATTTTTCCACCTTAGACTTAACAAGTGGGTATTGGCAAGTCCCTGTGGCTGAGGAAGATAAAGAGAAGACAGCATTTACCACACCAATGGGTCTCTGTGAATTTAATTGTATGCCGTTCGGACTCTGCAACGCACCTGGTACCTTTCAGCGATTGATGGAATGCTGTCTCGGACACAAGAACTTTGAAGCCGTCCTTCTGTACCTAGATGATGTAATAGTCTACTCAAAGACTTACGAACAACATCTACAAGATCTGGCAGAAGTGTTCGAAGCCTTATCCCGGTATGGTATGAAGATCAAGCCATCAAAATGTCACCTTCTAAAGCCAAAGGTACAATACCTGGGACACGTTGTAAGTTCAGAAGGAGTAGCACCGGATCCCGAGAAAGTAACCGCAATAAGGGATTGGCCAAGACCTACCAGCGTGAAACAGGTGAGGCAATTCCTGGGACTGGTGGGCTACTATCGTAGATTCATCCAAGGGTTCACCAAGCTAGCAGCACCTCTACAAGACATCCTGGTAGGGCAGTCGAAGAAGCCTTCAAATCGCAATCCTCCTTTCCAGTGGAGTGATGAGAGGGAAGATTCTTTTGAAAAGTTGAAGAAGGCATTGACCGGAGAAGAAGTTCTGGCATACCCCGATTACCATCAACCTTTCATCCTTTACACAGATGCCAGTAATGTGGGACTGGGAGCAGTACTATCTCAGAAGCAAGGAGGCAAGGAGAAAGTCATCGCCTTTGCAAGTAGAAAGCTCCGGCCTACTGAAAGAAATCCTGAAAATTACAGCTCCTTCAAGTTAGAACTACTGGCAGTAGTCTGGGCTGTGACTGAGCGTTTCAAACACTACTTGGCAGCTGCAGAATTCACCGTCTATACTGATAACAACCCATTGACCCACCTGGATACAGCCAAGCTAGGTGCGCTGGAACAGCGATGGATAGCCCGGCTGTCTAATTACAACTTCGTGATCAAGTATAGAGCAGGCCGAAAGAATGGAAATGCAGACGCCTTATCCCGGATGCCGCACTTGAGAGACGTGGAAGAAGAACCGGTAGAACTTGAAGAAATTGAACTACCCGCCTTCCATCGTCCCAAGGTAGGACAGTATCAATCCAGTGCCTACCAGAAACATCAACAGGTGAATCTCAACCCATTAGCACACCACAGATGGGCTGACACTCAAGACAGCAATCCAGCTGTGAAGTTGGTGAAAGAACTGCTGACTGAGCAAAGTGCGTATCCCAATGAAAATGCACCGAAAGAGACACATCAACTCTGGAAAGAGAGAGGCAAAATGTTCCTGTACCAAGGAAAGCTGTGCAGAAGATATACCAATCCAAAGACGCATGAGCTAGTATGGCAGATCATTGTGCCTAAACAAGATGTAAAAATGGTCCTAGAAGCTTATCACAATGGTGCTGGTCACTTCGGGTGGAAAAAGCTAGAAGTACTTCTAAGAGAAAGATTCTACTGGGTTGGAATGAGAAGATCAATTGAAGAATGGTGCAGAAACTGTGGTCCGTGCAACCTCAGAAGAAAAGATCTAAAAAACCAAAGAGCACCACTCCAGCCTATAGTTACCAAGCAACCACTTGAGCTCGTAGCAATAGATCACGTGAAATTGACACCAAGCCGGTCCGGCTATGTCTATGCTTTAACCATCGTGGACCATTACTCACGCTTCTTGGTAGTAGTGCCCGTGAAAGATCTCACTGCAAAGACAGCAGCTAAGGCGTTCCAGACATACTTTTGCAGACCCCATGGATATCCGGAACAAATACTCGCAGACCAAGGCACAGCATTTGAATCAGAGATCTTCAGAGAATTTTGCAATATGTATGGTTGCAAGAAGATCCGTACAACAGCCTATCATCCGCAAACAAATGGCTTATGCGAAAAAATGAACCATATTGTAATCGATCTCTTAAAGACTTTACCAGAGACAGAGAGAAACCTATGGCCAGAGAAATTGCCTGATTTGGTAGACCTCTATAACAATGTCCCGGTAAGCTCCACAAACTGTACCCCAGCTTACCTTATGCGTGCAAGACCTGGCAAGCTACCAATAGATCTAGAAATGGGCATCGTAAAACCTGACGCAGAAGTGCAGGATTCCAACTGGGACTCCCTACGCCAACAACAGTATCGCCAAGTGCAAGAATGCGTAGAAAGGAATCTCCAGAAAACTAGAGAAAGACAAGAGCAATACTTCAACCAGAATGCTCTAGCAACCCCATTAAAACCTGGTGATCAAGTGCTCAAGAGAAACCGTCGCACTAATAAACTGGACAATCAGTGGGAATCCGCCCCATATACAGTTTTTACCAATGAGAGTGAACAATCCTAAAATGTGTCTTATAAGCAAAGATGGTGGATTAACATCAGTACTAGTGTCAAGAGACAATCTAAAACTATGTCCAGAGACATTGAAAGAAAAAGAAGTCATTCAACCTGAACCAGAAGTTATTCAACCAGTACCGGTTCAACCTGTTAACGAAAAAGAAGAAGATGGAGTATATCACACCTATTTAGGAGACTTTCCTAAAACCTGGCCAACCTACAATGGTGCAGTAGTAGTTCCCATGATGGCCTTCTATCAAACACCAGAGCCTGTAATACCAGAAGCCCCAAGACCAATAGAATTAGAAGCAGACCCTGTACCACAAGAAGTTCCAAGACAGGAAGAACAAATTACTAGTAATAATAGTCCTGGACACGGTGGAATTGCCAACCCCACAAATGTGGAATTATCCCTAGCAGAACCAGAAGTACTTACTAGGTATACGTCCACTCACACCATCACATTGAGTACACCCAGTACACAAGCGTTACGCAGATCACAGCGTAGTACTCAGGGTCAATTACCAGCAAGATATGCAGACTATCAAATGTAAATAGATATTTCAACCAGAAATACCTGAAAGGAACTTGTTTAGTTGTTAATCAGTAGTTATTAGATGTAACGTTAAAAAGCTCAGTACCTACAGAGACTATTCTGTATGAACTACTTGCATATTCTTGAACTCTTTTCTTCATTTATCAGCCCGGAGGCGGTAAATTAAAGCTCCGGAAAGACTGTTTTTTGAACATTCTTAAATTATTCATAAACTTTGTTGGAAAAATGGACGCTAATTGCAGTGCCTTTCCTAACAAATAAATAGCCCTCAAGGACAGAGCTGTATTAATGGACGCTATTTGAAGTGACTTTTTACAAGACTCTATTTTTTAAACTTGAGTGGTTTTTGTAACTTTTTATTTTTTTTTTAAGACTCTGTAGATATTATCTGTTATATCTTATGTTTATTGTCCCACAGTCCCGGAGTACTGTTCTTAACTAAGGGGGAATGTGGCGCCCCTGCGGGTATTAGCCACAGTATAAGATCATAATAGTTGCACTCACTTAGAAAGCCAAGCCACTGCACTACCACCTTTGGCCAGTAGGGGGAGCTCCAGAGACACCAGAGACTTCCCTAGAGATAAAACACTGGTTTGAGGTAAATTTTCAGACAGTTGGAGCCAGGAGCTCAGAGTGACAGGAGCTGCATTGAGTTCCTGAGGACTGGCTGACAATTTCCAGGGCCAAGCCATCGGTCTGAGGAGGAGAAAACTGATAAGAGGAACACTTTCAGAATGGGGTAGCATCATTATCTACCCTAGATAAAAAGCGCAGATACGGATACCGGATCCGTGGCTGCATTAGTTATATACAATACAGCAACCGGAAAACGTGAGGTAACAACAAGCTTCACAGGGCCAGACACAGCAACATACTAAGAGTTCAGCAGTACTCCCGGAGGGGGTAAGCAGAGAGAGACAAAGGACTCAAGTTGCCTGTTGAGTGGGACCCAGAGAGGACAGATTTGGGCCAGCAGCGAGTTCACACGCACAGGCACTAGAACGCAAGCAGGAGGTAAGACGTGGGCCTGACAACTGAACCCTATTGCAGACTCGAGACGGACTGTGTATTATATTGGTAAAGAACAGTTAAACCTCATCGGACCTGGGCCTGATAACAGCTACCCTATGCAGGATCTCGGACCACGCGGGAATTTGTGTAATCAGTAAGTGTCTGGTCCTTACTCTCTCACAAACACCATTTCAAACCATCATCTACTTTAACCTCACCGTCCAGGACTTTAAACCTACCATCCCAGGAATAGGGTACCATCTCACTGCTCTCACCACATCTGTGTCCAGTACAAGGATGGTGGCCAATTAAATCCCACCCTATTCCGATCTCACGACAATCATTACACTTTAAATACTTCAACCCTACAATCCCCTGCTAACACTCACTGCCCTTTATAGGAGTGAGGCAGCTGGGGCCATCGGCCCATGGGTGGCCACACATGAACTTCCCTAAAATAAAACTCTAGCCCGGGTATCCCCCCTAAGGAGTGGGCTGGGCCACGCCTTCCATCCCAGGACTCCCAGGAAAGGGACCCTGCCGGTACCCTCCCTAAGCAGGGCGCGCACTCAGTCTTTTTTCATTCTACGCCGACGGATAGTCGTTGACACTTGACCCTCAGATGCAGCACTTGAACTTGTTTGGTTGTCGAGTCTTATCACCATCCGCACTCTTGTGTGAAACTCTCGTCATTTTCTTTTCCGTCCACATCTAGGGGAGGTTAGCCACAGTGCCATGGGCTTTAAACTTCTTGATGACACTGCGCACGGTAGACACAAGAACATTCAGGTCTTTGGAGATGGACTTGTAGCCTCGAGATTGCTCATGCTTCCTCACAATTTGGTTTCTCTAGTCCTCAGACAGTTCTTTGGTCTTCTTTCTTTTCTCCATGCTCAATGTGGTACACACAAGGACACAGGACAGAGGTTGAGTCAACTTTAATCCATGTCAACTGGCTGCAAGTGTGACTTAGTTATTGCCAACACCTGTTAGGTGTCACAGGTAAGTTACAGGTGCTGTTAATTACACAAATTAGAGAAGCATCACATGATTTTTCTAACAGTTCCAATACTTTTGTCCACCCCCTTTTTTATGTTTGGTGTGGAATTATATCCAATTTGGCTTTAGGACAATTCTCTTTTGTGTTTTTTCATTGAAGACAAATTAAATGAAGATAATAATACCAAAGAATTTGTGATTGCAATCATTTTCAGGAAGAAACTGAGTATTATCTGACAGAATTGCAGGGGTGTCAATACTTTTGGCCACAACTGTACATATCATTCTGTTCAGCCTTTCTCTATAAAGTGCCGACCACAGATCGGATACCAAGTATGACATGACAGGTTCCCTTTAAAGCTGAGCCTGAATGAACCTTATTTTTGGGGTTGTGATAGCTCCACAGGAAAAATCAAACTATTATGGAGGAGAATTAATCCACATCACCCGTGTGCTAGGAAATAAGTACGGCAATTTAGCCCTCTCTCCAAAAGAACTAGTGCCAGCATCCATTCTTCTTATTGAACCAGCAGAGTGAATAAATCTGTCCTCCCTCCTTTTCTTCTCCAGACGCTGTTTACAATGTAGAGAGAACAAGTGGAAGGGTAAATAACCAAGTAAGCACTTCTGTTACCAGTGAGTAATGCGCTCCACCGAGAATTGTGATGTACTCTTAATCACAGAAGATTGATGGTGACAGATTTACTTTCCCATTAGTTTAGTCGCATTAATATAAAGTAGAACATATAAGTAAACATATAGAAAGGGGATTTCTTTTTTTGATGGCTGCGATAATTTAAAGGGAACCTGTTGTGTCCCCAAATGCTATTAACCTGCAGATACAGGGTTAATCCTCGTTATATAGAGTTCCAATGTACTAAAAGACCAAATTCCGGGACAAAACTAATTTTATTTCCCACTTGCTGCAGTCATAGAGGCTCTAGAGTCAATGGCGGCTGTAGGACAGTTTGATTGACAGCTCGCTCGGCACAGATGTAATGCACCTCGAGCTGTCTATGACAGTGCCTGGACTTAATAGTCACCATTGTGTACTAAGCTGTCACTTAAAAGAGATTTTCCACGATTAATATGACCCCCTTTCTTTTGTCCCAACTAACACTTTCCTAATATACTTCTGCTATCTACTCTTCTCCTGTAAACTTATCTCTAAGAGGCTCATAACTTTGTTGTTGTAGCTTTGATCCTTCCAGGTTGGAGTGCTAGTGTCCAGTCACAGAGCCGCACCTTAAAAAGATCTTCCACTACTAATGTGATTCCCTTTTCCCCTAACTAACACTTTCCCAATATACCTCTGCTAGCTACCCTGCTCCTGTAATCTTATATCTCTGAGGCTTGTAAATATCTTTCTTGTTGTTGCAGTTTTAATCCTTCAGGCTGCAGACCAGAATCAGACCAACTGAGCAGGGCACGTCACTTGTGGGGGAAGGGTTGCCTATTAAGAATGGGCGAACTCGAACTGTAACGTTCTGGACCCATACCGAATACATACTGTTCAGTCACAAGGTCCCGAACATGGGTTTCCATGGGAAAACCGTGTTACAGTTTGGGTCCAGTTCGGGTCTGGGGGCTGTAAAATAATAAAATAAGAAACACAATTATGCTTACCTTTCCAGTGACGCGTCTTTACATCTGCCTGTCCCAGCCGCTTCTGCTTCCAGGGCCGCTCATTAACGTTCACGGTATTCACTGCACTGCCGGTGCTCAGCAATTTCTGGCCGGCGTCGGCAGTCTTCGGCTTTTTCCAGCCGTGTTCACGTGGTGACATCAGGGTTCACCCTCAGTCATGACCCGAGCTATGACCTTGGCTTAACTCTATCACTGACAGTCTCAGCCTGTTCTCGCTCTGCATAGACAAATGTCTATGCAGAGCGAGAACAGGCTGAGACTACCAGTGACAGTCAGACTTCACCTGAGGACGTGTCACTGGAAAGGTAAGTATAATTATGTTTATTAACAATTTTATGCTTTTTTTTTTTTTACAGCCCGTCCCCCCTCCATTCCATGTCTGTAAAGTTCAAGCTTGGGGAGTTCGGACGCAAGATTTTATGCCATGGATTTTATGCTTTTTGGTGCAATTTAGGCTTGAAACTGCATGCGTTGTGTCCAAGGTATTCAAGTGCATCTCTCCTGGGCCAAAAAAAAAAGCACAAAAACCAGGATGTTTTTCCCACAGATTTCATGTTTTTTGATGCAATCTTCTGACAGCTCAGTGTGCAATTGGCGGAAGGAGCGCAGTCTGTGGTATTGTAACCGGGGAGACCTAGGGGTCCTCGGGTGACCTGAGTCACCCCCCCTTACAATGCTGCAGTGTTCCGAGCTCTCCTTTAGGGACCAAGGGGATAGAAGCTTTGTTTGTCTCCTTGGTCTCTGACGAAGCAGAGCTGAGAGTGTTCAGCACAGAGATGAGGATCGAGGGGTTAAAAAAGATGCAGTCCTTAAATGTGTTTTTTTTATTTTTTAATGAATTTTTCAAAAAAAGATTTGACCTGGGCTTCGCCATATTTTTGTATGTCAACCAGGTACAGCAGGCAGGTACGGGCTGTCCCCAACCCCCAGCTGTCTATTTGTACCTGGCTAGGAACAAAAATATAGGGAAGCCTCTTTAAAAAAAAAATATTTCATGAAATAATTTAAAAAAATTGACGTGTGCTTCAACCTATTTTTGGGTACAACCAGGTACAACTAGGCAGCTGGGAGCTGGAATCCGCAGCGCAGGGCGCCCCCCCACTGCGAATTGCAGTCCGCAGCTGCCTCAGAAAATGGCGCATTCATAGAAGCGCCACCTTCTTGTGCTGTATCTGAGTCATCCAGGACCCTGGTGCCGGGTGGCTCACTGGGTAATAATGGGGTTAGGGCCAGCTTTGTATTATCAGCTGGCCCTAAGCCCAAAATTCATGGGGTCACACCAATGTTAGACATGACCGCCATGAATTTTTAGTAAAGTGTTTAAAAAAAAACACGACACAGAGAATTTTTTTTAATTAGAAATAAAGCAAAAAAAACATTTAGAGACTCTATCTTTATTATAAAAAACAATCCTCAGTCTGACGTAGTCCAAAAGAGAGCAATGTAAGCACTGCTACATCAGTCTACATAGACAAGCGTCTATGCAGAGTGAGAACAGGCTGAGACAATCAGCAATCAGACAATCAGAGTTCACCCAAGGTCATGGCCCGGGCGTCACAGCCCGAACACTGCCGATGGCGGCCAGAAATTACCGAGCGTTGGGCAGTGGCGTGAATAACCCAAAAATTAATGAACGGCCCCGGAACTAGAATCGGCCAGGAGGACGTGTCGCTGGAAAAGGTAAGTATAATTATAATGTTTATTAACAATTTTATGCTTTTTTTTTTTACAGCCCTGCCTCACCCCCCTCCATTCCATGTCTATAAAGTTCAAGCTCGGGGGGTTCGGACGCAAGTTTGCGTCAGCCCCGACCCTGAGTTCAAACTTTACAAAATTTTCGCCCATCATGCCTGTCTATGGCGGCCGTCACACGCAAAGATTTCTTGCCCGATATCGTTTAAGCGATCTCCTTTTTGATCGCTTAAGCGATATCGGGCTTAAAATCGTTGCATGTAATCAAGCGATTTACGATGTGAAATCGCTTGATCGTGACATCGCAGATCTGAGGTCCGGACCTCACATCTAGCGATTTACGATTTAGCGATCTGCTTCATCGTGGTGTATAACACCACGATGAACGATCTCCCAGCGGCAGAGCCTATGCTGGGAGATGGTAACTATGATACACGTCGGGTAACTAAGCGACGCGCGGCGCCTAGTTACCCGATGTGTACCATAGTTACCAGCGAGATCGCGGATCCACATCGCTGGTGAGTCTGTCTGTGTGACATCTCACCAGCGATGTGAGCAATATTGTAAGCGATCGCGCGTGCACGTGATCGCTTACAATATCGCATGAGATATCTTTGCGTGTGACGGCCGCCTATGAGTGACAGCATTATTAGCACGCATACCCAGATCACACTTTACTTTCCTCTCAGCTCTCACCGAGGTGCTCTGCTTAGTTGGTCCGATTCTGGTCTGCAGACCGGAAGAATCATTGCTACAATATCAATGGAATTTACGAGCCTCAGATCAGCTTACAGGAGCAATGTAGATAGCAGAAGTATATTGGGAAAGTGTTAGGAATAGTTAAGCCAAAAGTGAGGGGACCACATTAATAGTGAAAAACCTTTTTAAGCCACGCCGGATAAACCTCTATGACTGGACACCAGCGGAAGGGAAGCGGACATCACATACACGATAAAAGCGGTATAAGTCTAAAATGGCGCTTACAGCATAATGTAATAGTCATAAAGCAGAACATGCTACTGGGCAAGAATCACCAGGGCTTTCCTAAAGGTATGCAGTCCTTGACCCTTGTGGTTTGATTGATGCCTTAGAAGTCAGCTGCAGCGCCTAAATGATGCCTTAGAAGTCAGCTGCAGCGCCTAAACGGTGAAGCTATGTACACCGGTTATCTGATGCCACCCACCAGAGCTAACCTGAAATGACATATTCCACACAAACTTTAGTATCTCAATCAGGCCCGAACTGAATGACTTTTGTACAGACCAGGAACCGCCCACTGGACTCTTTATAGCTAGAGCTACTTTAAAACTGCAACCACGTTTCAGAAAGCGACATGTTTAAAAACCATATTACTTGTCACCTTATAATTCATTTTCCAGCATTTGATAGTGAAACTGCCATTTGAGAACCTCATTTGCAAGTGTCCAAGGTGCTCTGTTCACTAATAGGCCCTTAAAAGGGTTGTATGGTTAAACAAATGATACCTAAACATACTGCGGGTGAAATAGGTATCGAATATGTGAAAACATTTCTAAGTGCTATTGACATGATTTTCTCACCAGATGTCAGTAATGGTACCTTTAAGGTACCTTTACACATGGCTACATTTGTAGCTTGTCACCAGGTAACTTACTGGTTGCAGTGAAATCATGGATACATGGTTCTATCTTGTTGCTGTGTACAAATGGAATCATGTATCCATGATTTCACTGCAATCAGTAAGTTACCTGGTGACAAGCTACAAATGTAGCCGTGTGTAAAGGTACCCTTACACGCCGCTACTGGATGGTGGCAACAACCGGGTACATGAGAGAAATGTAACTTGCACCGCCAATTCAACCCGTGGTAGCGGCGTGCGAAGACGGTTGTAGCCACCCGCCAGTGGCGGCACCTGTTTCAGAGCACTGCCCTAAAACAGGTGGCTACCCAGGCGATTGTAGCGACCTGAATCGGCGTGTAAAGAAGGAACAGAAGGGTTGTTTCTACACCATGCTATGTACCTGGTATGTACCTGGGGCGTGACACAGCCTCCGGGAAACCGCCCCCCTTCAGCGATCATTGGAGGAAGCTCCTGCATTACGATTGGTTGTTGCTGCATAGGGCGGCATATTTAAGGAGCTGACCAGTCACACTACACAATTGCTCGAGCGTCATGTATTAATCAGCCTCCTGCGCTGCCTGGCCAATCATGATGTTATTGCTTTGTCCTATCAGCGTACGGACGTCTCGTAATCCACAATTGTGGCACGCCTATGTGTTGTCCCTGCTGCACCAGGTCCACCCATATTAGCTTGTTGTAGCGGTGTGGAAATGAGGTAAGGTGCTCGGCAGAAGGTAACTTGAGACACCCGGCGGTGTATCTAGAGATAGATGTAACCTACTGTAGCGCACCTTGTTGCGGCGTGTAAAGATGGTGCGATTACCGTTTGCAACCGTTTGTGCGTGCTCGTGCACGTGAAGTACCCGGTTGTTGCCACCATCCAGTAGCGGTGTGTAAAGGTACCCTAAGGGTTCCTTTACACGCCACCACTGAAAGGTAGCAACTGCCGGGCATTGGGGATATTTGTGCCTGTTGCCATGAAATTGCTACGAAATGGCGGCGTGTAAATAGGGTAATTCCTCCCGGTGTCCTACAGTTGACTCAGATACCTGTTGCTAGGCCGTGCTCAAAAACCCAAGGCAACACAAAGACACAATTGCCATGGTAGTGGCGCCTAAACGGGGCACAGGCATGGATGTTGCGTCGCCTAGTGATTTCACAGAGGTGTGCCACAGCGTCATGAATACCACGCCCCATCAGCGATCACTGGTGGGGGCTACTGTGTTACGATTGGCTGTCCCTTCACAGGGCGCCATATTTAAAGAGCTGTCCATTCACACTCCACAACTGCAATGGTGTCATGTATTAGCCAGCCTTCCTGTTCAGGCTGGCCAATCATGACGCTATTGCGTTGTCCAATCAGCGTATTAGCGTCACGGAATACACAACTCTGTCACGCCTATGTACTTGCGGCGCGAAATATGTACGCCCATATTCCTTTGTGGTAGCGGCGTGTGATGCAGCGAAGGTATTTAACAGGAAGTTATCCGCAGGATCTGTCGGAACTTCCGGGGAACAAAGATACCTTCAGTTGACAACGCAATGGCGGCGTGTACATGCGGCATTAGCGATCGGTATACACCGTTAAAAACGTACGTGTGCACGTGCGAGAATACCTGTTGCTAGGCACAGTGGCGGCGTGTAAAGGTACCTTTACAATCAATCCAATCCACACAGGCAAAGAAATCTTAATGCCATTAGCATGATTTTCTCACCAGATGTCAGTAACAATCAATCCAATCCACACAGGCAAAGTGTAATAATGAGAAATAGCAAAGGAAAAAAGTATTGAACACATGAAAAGAGTTGCAAAAAGCCATAGAAAGTGATGACACCAGCTGAAATCTATCAGTAATTAGAAAGCAATCCTGCCATTTAGTGAAAAGTAATATCAGTTGATTCAACTGATGGCCTATAAAAAGGTGTCTCATTTCCAAGGTGCCACACAAGAAACACCTCATGATGGTAAAACCAGTGAGCTGTCTCAAGACTTTTACAAACTTATTATTGCAAAACCTTCAAACTATTAAAGAGGACCTGTCACCCCCCTGCTTCATGGCAATCTAAATGCAGCACTGAATGCAGCATATATGTTGCATTCTGGGAAGGGGTCCCCCATGTGTCTGTGTGCTGTGTACCCTGAGATATAGCCTTAGTAAAACTTACAGTTAGAAGCCATGGAGGCAGTCACTGTGGATTTGGAGATGGGAACATGGTGTGGGGCTGTTTTTCAGCATACATCACTGGCAATTCTCATATAGTTGAAGGAAGAATGAATGGACACATGTACAGAGACATTCTTAATAAAAATCTGCAGCCATCTGCCAGGATGATGAAGATAACATGATTTCAGCAAGACAGTGATCCCAAACACACAGTCAATGAAACTCTTCAACTGGTTTCAGAGAAAGAAAATAGAGCTGGTCCAGCCAAATACCTGAGCTGAATGCAATAGAAAATGTTTAAAGTCTGTTCAAGTTATAGGTAAAAAGGAGAATCCCCGGGCAGACTAAATGCATACCGCACCATCAGGCAAACCCGCGAGATACTCAGACACCCTTTAACCCCTATACAGGGCTTTGGCTTTACTGCATGGTCCAGAGAGTTGCTTCCCATTGATGGGCTGCAGTCCAGGATTTGAAAAGTCACCAAGCACGTTCAAAGCCGAGAAGTTAGACAAGTACAAAATCGTCAGGCTGGAAAATAGTACAAAACAGGCAGAGGTCAGTCAGGAAAATCAATAATACTAAGCAGGATAATAACAAGTAAACCAGGGAGTCATTTCTGGCAGCTAGCGGCAACACCCAGAAGATTCAAATAGGCTGCAGTACTTCCTAATTGGCTGGAGTCAGAGTTAATGACCGCAGCTGAGCAGCCATACACACACATCCACAAGTCAGATTACTACATCACCAGACCCACCTACAGAAGGAAGACAGCGGTGCCTGGTAGCATAAACAGAAGTCACAGGACAATTCTGGAAGGAACTAAAGCTCAGAGTTCATAGAAGAAGCCGACGGAACCTGCAGGATGTGAAGAGTGATTTTGTGGAAGAATGGACCAAAATCACACCTCAGCAATGTAGGTGACTAGTGTCTCTATACAGGAGGCAATAAGAAGCTTCATCACCAACAAAGGCTTTAGAACAAAATATTAAATACATTTTAATAATGTGTTCAATACTTTTCCCCTGTCATTTCTCATTAATACACATCACAAAATGTATGATCATCTATGGTTTCATTTCATTCTCTGTGTTGATTGGATGCGTTGGTACCGACATCTGGTGAGAAATTCATGTCAATAGCAAATGCTGCTAATAGCTGCAGAGCATTGAGTGGCGGAAAAGACAGACATTGATCACTCCTGCGCAGGTCTGTAACATATCTCTTTTGCTCTTTCCCTATCTAATGGTGGGTTTACACGTCCCGATATCACGGCGATATCGGAGGCAACGGCGCGGGAGCGCGCATTTTTTCAGCCCTTTTCCTGATATCGCATCGGCGGTTTACACGCTGCGATATCGGGAAACAACGTCCCTCTGATGTGTACGCCCACCAACCCAGTAACGACCATTTAACATGGGAGTTAATGGGTAGCGTCGGCGTACAGATCGGAGTTGGGCTGTCACACGCTGCGATGCTGCTAACGGCCATGCGATATCGGGGAGTTGAATAGCTCGGCTATTCAACCCCGATATCGTTTTGGCATCGTTCCAGCATCGCGTTGTACGCTCAAACCGTACAACACGCACACGATATCGGGTCCAACTCGCGACCCACGTGACTTTTTGTCGGAGTTGGGTCGGAGTTGGACGCCGATATCGCGGCGTGTAAACCCGCCATTAGAATGGTGTCAAGTTTACATGTTAACAAATGATGGAAGTGTGAAACATGACAATTACAAAAATATATAGAAAACAGCTAAAGAAATGTCTATGAGTTCAGTGTGAAATGAGCCTCGGCTTAATACGTTACACCTGATTTGTGCCACTCTTTATCCTAATTATTTCTCAACTGTTTATTACATGGAAACTTCTCACAATGGGATAAGACGTTGAAGTCTTGGGATTCCCAGCAGCTTCCGTTACAGGGTCTGCAGGGTTCCCCTCTGGTCTCAGCACTCCCTGTATGGTCCGGACACACTGGTGACCATTGGAGCCTGTGATTGGTTATAGTAGTCACATGTAGGAGAAGGAAGCATAAGGATGGTTTTTGCATTTCCTATCCAAACTGCTAATCACTCGCCACAACATGACACGTTGGTCACCGATGCGGTAATTTATTGTCTGCAGGAGTATATGGCCAATCAGACCAAGCAATGAGCTTGGACCACTGGCGAACATAGACAGAAAATGGCTCCTGTGCAAGAACATTATATGGGAACTTTGCCTTTCCAAGAGCTCATCACAATGTAAAATTTCACCTGCTTTGAGGGTAGAAGAGGGCCCCCTTACGCCTTGAGCACCTGTGCGGCCGCCCAGATTGCACCAATGATGTGTCCGCCCCTGGCTTGGACATAACTTAAACCTTACTCCAGAAGGATCGGTAAGGTAAGTATAATTTATGTAAAGGGAATCCGTCAACAGGTTTGGGTTATGTAATCTGAGAAGCAGTAAAATGTAGGGCCAGAGACCATGATTATAGTAATGAATCACTTGCTAGGCTGCCTGCTGTCATTGTAAGGCTGTGTTCACACTGGCGTTTTGGGCTTTTGCTCAACAGTTTTTGTAGCCAAAACCAGCATGGGTGATTAAATCCAGAATGGTGACGTGTTTCTATTAGACTTTTCCTCTGATGCTCACTCCTGGTTTTGGCTACAAAACTGATGACAAAAACAGCCCAAAAACGCCCAGTGTGAACACAGCCTAATACTCTGCTCTAAAGTGTGAGAATATTAAAGGGAGCTGTGAGTAGTTTTGTTATGTAATCTAAGAGAGGTGAGGTAGGGCAGAGACCCTTATTCCAGCAATGTATCACTTACTAGGGTGTGTGTTTCTTATCAGCAGGAGATTATAAATACAGATCTACTCTTCCCACTTTGCATAACCTGAACATACCACTGATTAGCAGCTTTCTGTATACACTACATATTGGCAGAAAGATGCCAATCAGTGATGGGGCAGGATTACACAGAGCAGGAGGACTACATGACACAAGGAACATAGTCCTGTATTTATAATCTCCTGCTAATAAACCATTGACAGCAACACATCCTAGTAAAAGACATAATGTTGGAATTAGGGTCTCTGCCCCTACTTCATACAGCTCTTAGATTAGATAACAAAATCCTTTTCACAGATTCCCTTAAATTATTCTCACACTTTTTGGGTGTGTTTCCAATACATGATTAGGATGGGACAATCCCTTTAAGGCTAGCTTCACACCACGTTTTTTGGCTGTCAGGGTGGATCCTGTTTTAGGCAGGATCACCCGGAGGACAGAACCTGACAGGACAGGATGTGTAGAAAGTGTGGCCAAATATGGTCCCAGATCCTGTTTTTAGGAGGATTCCTTTTCTGCCGCTGTCCATGGTGCTGAAGTCTGCCTGTGTCTGCTCTGCTGCTGTCCATGGTGCTGAAGTCTGCCTGTGTCTGCTCTGCCGCTGTCCATGGTGCTGAAGTCTGCCTGTGTCTGCTCTGCTGCTGTCCATGGTGCTGGTCTGCCTGTGTCTGCTCTGCCGCTGTCCATGGTGCTGAAGTCTGCCTGTGTCTGCTCTGCCACTGTCCATGGTGCTGAAGTCTGCCTGTGTCTGCTCTGCTGCTGTTCATGGTGCTGAAGTCTGCCTTTGTCTGCTCTGCCTCTGTCCATGGCGCTGAAGTCTGCCTGTGTCTGCTCTGCCGCTGTCCATGGTGCTGAAGTCTGCCTGTGTCTGCTCTGCTGCTGTTCATGGTGCTGAAGTCTGCCTTTGTCTGCTCTACCTCTGTCCATGGCGCTGAAGTCTGCCTGTGTCTGCTCTGCCGCTGTCCTTGGTGCTGAATTCACAGCCTGTGCATGAAATACTGGTGTTCATGGTGCTGAAGTCTGCCTGTGTCTGCTCTGACGCTGTCCTTGGTGCTGAATTCACAGCCTGTGCATGAAATACTGCTGTCCATGGTGCTGAAGTTTGCACGGCAGGATTTCTGAGCATGCTCTGTGCTTAAAATTGGATCTGTGAAACGATACGATTTTTTTCACAGATCCGGAGCCCATAGACTCCCATGTAAGGGGTGCCAGATTGCCTTGGATCCATTTCTGTCTGGTTTTGTCTGATTTTTTCACCGGAGCCCAAAAATGCTGCAGGCTCCATTTTTGGGGATGGTGAAAATCCGGACAGAAATTAACCCGGCTCAGAATACGCAAAAACGGATGGACAATTAGGACCAATCCAGCACCATAGGGATACATGGGAGGCAAAACCAGATAAACTGAAAAACTAGAATTTGAGGATCCACAGGGAAAGGATTAAAGATCCAGGTATGTTACATGCCCTTACATAGATCTAGTGGATTAACTGAGAAAAGAATTTCATGTTAACAAAAGATGTGAACTTTCAGCCTATCCAAAGTCTGAGAAGTCTGAGCACACTGACACTGCTACCACCGAATAATCAAAGACTAATAGACAACAATATTTGTACAATGACGTCTATGGCATGTGAATGGCGAGACTGACAACAGACAATCCAAAATAGGGACCTATATGAGTCAGTTGTGATAGGTCTATGGAAGAATTACGATACCATAGGAAATCATTAGATGTGACCTCGTTATCCCGTAATCTCATTGTCACCTTAAAGGGGTTGTCCAGTCTAAAATGATAATTCAGCAGTCACTCGATCTGACTACGGACTTATCAATCGTCCTAGCTCACACACCGTCCACTGCGAGGATTCGTGGTTTCTGAGCCAGAAATGCACTGGAATTATGCGATATGCATGTTCCAGGCCAGAACTTGACCAGTAGGCGTGGTCTCACTCAATACAAGTTTATGGAGCAAGATCACGCCCACTACACAACCACACCTACTAGTCGGACATGCCTACAAACATACACTTATATTGAGCTAGGCCACGCCTACTAGTTCTGGCCGGGAACATGCATATCACATAATTGCAATGTATTCCTGACTCAAAAACTGGCGATTCCTCACAGGGCACAGTGTGTGTCATGGGAGGATTGATAAGTCTGCAAGAACATTGATTTATCAATCATTATAGTCCATACAACCCCTTTCAGGCAAAAACAAAAATGTAACCCTGCCTAGGTCAGCATTCTGCCTGGGTCAGCATTCTGCCTGGGTCAGCATTCTGTTGCATTTATAGTTTTTAATACTGTAATTTCCTCTGGGATCAATAAAGTTTATCTTATCTTATCTTTTTTTCCTTATACATAAACTTGTACATACATTTTTTTAATTATTTGTTCTGATATTAACCCAATTAGGACATTGCATTTATGAGAACAGCGTTCTATAATGAATCAGAATAGAGTAGAATCCGAGATCCTGATTCTAGGGATGTGTCACTTATTAGCTATGTGCTGTAGTTTCACTATAATCAGTGTTTTATCAGCAGGAGATTATCACTAGAAGACAGGGTATCACAAGCTAGGTAATCCAGCTAATCTGTGTAAGCCCCACCTTCCCCGTGTAAACCCCACCACTGATTGGCATCTTGCTGACAGTGTACACAGTCAGGGGTGTAAGCGAGTTATATACAGCCCTGAAGCCATAGCATAGGGATTCTAGCAAAACGGTACAAAGCAGTCCACTAAGTGTCACATCGCTGGAATCAGGCTCTCAGCCCCTACATCATGCTGCTCTCAGCTGCCATAACAATTTAGTTCTGCTTGCTTTGTGTTTCATAACATTTTACATTTAGGGGGTGAGATCGTTAGCTTCTTTCATGTTTTTCTAGTGTTGTTTGTACATTAAAGTGGATGCCACTCGGCTAGATGATATGTTGCTGATCACTGGCGATCACAACAATCCTGAGAATGGACACGCCCCTGTTATAATAAAGTGGTGGCCTCCGCTCCATACATATTCATAGAGAAAGCAAAGTAGATACATAGCAGAATTTCCAAGTATTAGCCGTGGAGCCATCAGTGATCCTACATAGAAATACACAAAACACGCCTTCATTTCCTATTCTTTAGTTTCATCTGTGCGACAGATATAGAAATTGTTTCATTGTTTCGTGTGTTAGGGCCCTTTCACATCAGCGGTATTTTCAAATCGGGGCAGATGCGGTGAAAAAAACCGCATCTGCCGCGATTACCGCATAACCGCGACACTTTCGGCACACTTGCGGCAAGCCCCATGCAATGTCTATGGGCTTGCGGTAAGGGTGCGGCAAGTGCGGTTTCGGCACTTGCGGCAGGTGTGGCCGGGAAAAAAACCGCTACAGCGTTTTTTTTTTGGGGCTGCACCTGCCGCAAGTGCCGAAACCGCACTTTCCGCACCCTTACCGCAAGCCCCATAGACATTGCATGGGGCTTGCCGCAAGTGTGCCGCAAGTGTCGCGGTTATGCGGTAATCGCGGCAGATGCGGTTTTTTCACCGCATCTGCCGCGATTTGAAAATAAAGCTGATGTGAAAGGGCCCTTACTTCTTTATAAATATTAACATCATAGAAATGAATCAGTAACCAACATTGGACATAGAGACCCTGGAGTCACCAAAAAGAATTATAAACGCCTATAAATGACCACCAAGCATACATTACTAGATAACAACCAATATATAATAACATATAAGTGTATTTACATAAATATTAAGCATAAAACCACCCCCTTAAAAACAATAGAAGCAGATAGTGTGGTCAGTAGGCAAATCACATTATTGCTTGAAAAAGTACCGTATATACTCGTGTATAAGCCGACCCCCCTACTTTTGCCCCCCAAAACTGGGAAAACTTATTGACTCGCGTATAAGCCGAGGGTGGACTCCAGCACAGGTATACAACCCCCAGCAGTGAGGTATACAGCAGCAGCCCCAGTGGTAGTATACAGCAGCCCCAGAGGTATATGCAGCCCCAGAGGTATATGCAGCCCCAGAGGTATATGCAGCCCCATATGCAGCAGCCCTGGGGCTGTGGCTGTATACAGCCGCAGCCCCGGGGCTGTATACAGCCGCAGCCCCGAGGCTGTATACAGCCGCAGCCCCGGGGCTGTATACAGCCGCAGCCCCGGGGCTGTATACAGGCCCCCCCATCAAGTTCCAGGGCCCCCCCCCCCTTGCGCGCCAGCCTGTAAAGTAAAATCATACTTACCAGTGTCCTGTCGCGCCGTCCGCAGCTGCCGAAACGCGATCCCGGGCTTCAATCCGCGTCTTCCGGCTTCCGACTTCCTGTGGTCGCGGGCAATGACGTCATTGCCCGCGACTACAGGAAATGCGGAAGACGCGGAATGAAGCCGGGGATCGCGTGTCGGCAGCTGCAGACGGCGCGACAGGACACTGGCAAGTATGATTTTCCTTTACAGGCTGGTGCGCAAAGGGGGGGGGGGCCTGGAACTTGATGGGGGGCCTGTATACCTCCGGGGCTGCTGCGGTATTTTTTATATACTCGCATATAAGCCGAGGGGGGACTTTTCAGCCCAAATTTTGGGCTGAAAAACTCGGCTTATACGCGAGTATATACGGTAATAAACTATACGAGGTGGAAACATGAATAGATAAAAGACAATAGGACTCCTGACAAAGCTGCGGACGAAACGTGCGTCGGGTTACTGGGCTGCGTGGCCTTCTCTATTGGCACATGTTCTATTGTGTACCATGGTGGGTACTGTTCATTATTGCATTTGGAAATTTTATATGGTTGATTTGGCAGCAAAGGGCTCGTCCCTTAGAGGTTCTGTGATAACTTAATATTGGATGTATCATTGAGTGATTACCTTATTCTGTTTAACCCCTTCATGACCTTGGAATTTTTCATATTCGTTTTTTGCTCCCCTGCTTCCAAGAGCCATAACTTTTTTATTTTTCCGTCAATATAGACATATGACGGCTTGTTTTTTGCAGGACGAGTTGTACTTTCATATGCAATCATTTATTTTACCATATAGTGTACAGGGAAATTGCAAAAAAGTGCTATTACACGTTTGTTTTTTGGGTATTTTAGTCGCCATGTTCACTATATGGTAAAACCGACATGACTGGGTGATGCCTCAGGTCGGTACGAGTTCTTAGACACCCAACATGTATACCTTTATTGCTATCTAGGTGGTGAAAAAAAATTCAGAAGTTTGAAAAAAAACAAAAACAGACTTTTTGCGCCATGTTCTGCGACCCGTAGCGCCCTCATTTTTCAGGATCTTAGGCTGTGTGATGGCTTATTTTTTTGCGTCTTGAGCTAATGTTTCTAAAGATACCATTTTTGGGGGGGGATCTGCTGTTTTGATCGCCTGTTATTACATTATATAGCAATGTTGTGGCGACCAAAAAAAATGTAATTTTGGAGTTTGGATTTTTTTCTGTTACGGAGTTTACGGCCCTCATTAATGTATTTAATATTTTGATAGATCGGGCGATTCTGAACACGGCGATACCAAACATGTGTATTATTATTTTTTTTTTAATACTTTGTGATGGAGGGAAAAGGGGGTGATTTGAACTTTTATGTTTTTTGTTTTTTTTACAGGTTTTTAAAAACTTTTTTTTTTTAATTGATTCTTAGTATTACACTGCCCCTTTAAGAAGCACCCTGCTACACAGTCCGATCGCTTCTGGGAGATACAGATGAGCTGCAGCTTATCTGTATCTCTCAGAATTGCGGACGTGTTGTCTGCCAACCACAACCCAGAAGTGCTCCGTGACAGCATCCGGGGGTCTAGCCAGGACCCCGGCCTGTCACGTGAGCGCGTATCTCCGATGCAGGCGGGCAACAGCGTGTTCCCCGCCGCGGCCGCCTTGGATCCCGCTGTCAGAGACTGACGGCGGGAAACAAAGGGTTAACAGCACCGATCGGATCCCGGATCCAATCGGTGCTGTTAGCCCGACATCTCAGCTGATGAGATCAGCTGAGATGTCGGCTGTTTGATGTGAGCTCCGCGCAGGAGCTCACATCAAACACCCCTTACCGGCCCATGACGCTGTACAACATCATAGGTCGGAAAGGGGTTAATAATAATTTATAATAAATATAATATATAATAATATATAAAGTGCCCAAGTGCAATCATGAACAGTACCCACCAAGGTACACGATACGATAATACCAATAGAGAAGACCACACTTCCCAGTATCCCGATGCGTGTTTCGACTGCAACTTTATCAATATTGCTCCTGGTCTTTTATCTATTCATACAGTATGTAATCTTGTTTCCACCTTTGTAGAGATATTACTTTTTCAAGCCCCCATGCGATATTCCAACTGACCACGCTGTCTCCTTTTATTGTTTTTAATAGGTTGGTTTTCTGTTGTCTTCAGTATTTGTGCAAATAAAATCAATCAACAAATTGTATATTATATGCCTTGGTTGTTATCTTGTAGTCACTGATTCATAATCATTTATGGGTGTTTATCATAGAAATAAGTCGGTCGATGGAATCGAAATCGTGTGTATAATACAAGGTCGTAATGAGTTTTTGATGCACTTCTGTCTCATACTGTTGCATATAAATCTCTGTCTCGGTATTGAAACCACACCATGACCCTACTATCAGGGTGGCCCAAAAAAAGATGTAGAAATGTTGTAATGTTGAGACATGTTGAGCTCCCGTGAGATTAAACGAATGTAAGGGTACCTTTACACGCCGCCACTGTGGCCAGCAACAGGTATGCACCGCATGTGCACACGCATGTTTTTAATAGTGGATACCGATCGCTGATGCCGCATATACACGCCGCCATTGCGTGCTCCACTGAAGGTATCTTTGTTCCCCGGAAGTGCCGATGGGTGCCGCGGCTAACTTCCTGTGGAATACCTTCGCTACTTCACACGCCGCTACCACAAAGGAATATGGGAGTACATCTTTCGCGCCGTAAGGACATAGGCATGACAGAGTTGTGTATTCCATGATGCACAAGCGTTGATTGGACAACACAATAGCGTCATGATTGGGCAGCCTGCGCAGGAAGGGTGGCTAATACATGACGCCATTGCAATTGTGGACTCTGAATGGACAGCTCTTTAAATATGGCGCCCTGTGAAGGGACAGCCAATGGTTACACAGTAGCCCCCACCAATGATCGCTGATGGGGCGTGGTATCCATGACGCTGTAGCACGCCCCTGGGAGTTCACTAGGCGACGCAACATCCATGCCTGTGCCCCGTTTACACGCCACCACCATAGCAATTGTGCCTTTCTGTTTTTGAGCACGGCTCAGCATCAGGTATTCGAAGCAACTGCTGGACACCGGGAGGAACTGCCCTATTTACACGCTGCCATTTCGTAGCAATTTCATGGCAACAGGCACAATTATCCCCAGTACCCGGCAGCTGCTGCCTTCCTGTGGTGGCGTGTAAAGGTACCTTAATAAACAATGGAAAACATGTACTGTATTTTTCAAACTATAAGATGCATATTTGTCCCAAAAAATGATAGTCCAGATGTAGCTTATCGAGAGAGGTGGGGGAAGCGCAGCGATGGAGCAGTCACAGGAAGCAAGGTCGCTGCTGCATGAAGTCAGAGGTGGCAAGAGTGTGACGACTCTGCGGGCCCGGGTGGAGGCAGTGTACCGGCAACGCAAGGTGGGCACCATTGATTTCTTGTCGGTGGATGCCATAAACTTCAGAAAGATGGTTGTGGAAGATGCGCATGTGCAGATTGAGATCTTGGCTCTCCGAGATCTTAATTTTCTCATATGCTCCCACCACAGATATTTTCCTGAAGTCCATTGCATCCATTACCTGGCCTCAGTCATAGGAGAGGTGACTGCACACACATACCTGGCTTCAGTCATAGGGGAGGTGACAGCACACACATACCAGGCTTCAGTCATAGAGAAGGTGACTGCACACACATACCCGGCTTCAGTCATAGCGTAGGTGACTGCACACACATACCTGGCTTTAGTCATAGGGGAGGCACTTTGCTTAGTTTGTTCATGATTTCTTGATACTTTTATTTTTTCACACCACCTGCATTGTAATTGATCGACATCACTGCAGGACCAGTGGTGACATCATGACCATGTGAGCATAATGGGTGGAGCTCGGCCCAAACCTGCTTAGCTCTGCCCATTACAGTCACATGGTCATGACATCACCACTCGTCCTTCACCAATGGAGAATGTTCAGCGATGGATGTCAATATATTACACTGCATGTAAAAAGCTGTGTGACAGACGTGGATTGATGTTACTGATTCCTGCTGACGTATCCCCCCATGACTGTTTGTGCTGATACATAATGCAGACAGCTATGTTAAACATATAAAGTGTTTTTCATTGATAAATACATGGATTTGTTTTTTTTAAACCAGGTTAGTAATGCACAGAGCATGATCTAAATAACATTGGGGGTGGTTTAAACACAAAAAAGGACATGATGGGTTCCCTTTAAGTGCTTTGGTGACGTATGTTGGTGGTCTCATTACCTATCCCCCCTCCCAATTAATCTACAGCACATTTAAGGGGCAAAGTTATCAACGAAAACCTTATCAATGACGCCTACACCCAAGATCTCCTGTTCTTCAGTACGGATCAATATGAATTCATGTTATATATATAAATATTCCCTGATGTATCAAACTCTCCAATGCTGGAAAACTGGAGGGGGATGGAGAATAATGTACGGGTGTGTAATACCCTCAGCGGAATCAGAGCAGGTGTGAAGGAGAGAACGCCCCGGACAAAGCCAGATATATGAACTCATCAATTCTGCAGCGTCAGGAGCCGCGGCTGCGCAGGGTCAGCGGGTCACAGAAATATTAAACAGAGCTTCAATGTAATCTCATAGTTCTCATACTAATGGCAGAATGGAAAACTGATATACACCAAGTCCGATTACTCTACATCATCATCGATAACTTCTGCTTCCATCATCACCAGCGAGGGCGGAGCTGTCCTCATATAATAGTTAAAGGAGTTGTACCATGAACAATTATACATTTTAAGTAATAGGTTCCACAATTGAATGTGTTAAAAAAATGTTCCTGTCTTCATATATATATATATATATATATATATTATATATATATACATACATACATACATACATACATATATATATATCTATATCATTGCCGTAGGCACGTTTGTGTCGGACC
The DNA here is from genome assembly GCA_033576535.1 of Allobates femoralis. NCBI lineage: Eukaryota > Metazoa > Chordata > Amphibia > Anura > Aromobatidae > Allobates > Allobates femoralis. The sequence goes on along the minus strand of JARQOC010000008.1, from coordinate 43,217,705 downwards.
CCGGCACGCCGTGGCTTTGTCACTATGTGACGTCACCACGTGCGAGGCATTGCCCGCGTAGCGAGCATTGCGACCCCTCGCCGCTGTCATCCCGCTCCGGAGCAGCTGCTGTCAGCACATGCTGACACAGTGCTCCGGAGCCTGTGCCCCTGTGCCCCAGTGCCCCAGTGCCCCTGTGCCCCAGTGCCCCTGTGCCCCAGTGCCCCTGTCATCCCGCTCCGGAGCAGCTGCTGTCAGCACATGCTGACACAGTGCTCCGGAGCCTGTGCCCCTGTGCCCCAGTGCCCCTGTGCCCCAGTGCCCCTGTGCCCCAGTGCCCCTGTGATCCCGCTCCGGAGCAGCTGCTGTCAGCACATGCTGACACAGTGCTCCGGAGCCTGTGCCCCTGTGCCCCAGTGCCCCTGTGCCCCTGTGCGAGCACTTGCGGCGCGGTTGCGGTAATCCCCATAAGGATTACCGCAACCGCGCCGCATTGCGACTCGCTGGCTGAGTGCGAGCACTTGCGGCGCGGTTGCGGTAATCCCCATAAGGATTACCGCAACAGCGCCGCAAGTGCAAGTTGCGGCGCGGTTGCGGTAATCCCCATAGAAAGTATAGGGGGACTTGCGGCAGGTGCGGCAAGTGCGGTTTTGCCACACCTGCCGCAAGTCCCCCTATACTTTGTATGGGGATTACCGCAACCGCGCCGCAGATGCGGTTTTTTAATAAAATAAAATAATCTTTATACAAATAAATTCACTTAAAATAACAAATAATAAATAAATTTAATAATAATAAAAATAGTAAAAAAACAAAACAAAATAAATAATAAAAAAAAATAATAATAACAAAAAAATATAAATAATAATATATTAAATTAAGTAATTAAAATATAATAAAATAAAATAATTTTCATTAAAATAAAAAATTAATATACAAAATAATATAATTAATAATATATTAATATAAAATAAAAATGCAAATAATAATGATATTAATGCTATTAATACTGCTATTAATGCTACTAATAATGCTATTCAGGATATTATTTATGTTATTAATGCTAATAATAATGCTATTAATGCTAATAATACTGCTAATAATGCTATTAATACTGCTATTAATGCTACCAATAATGCTATTAATGCTATTAATAATGTTATTAATGCTATTAATAATGTTATTAATGCTATTAATAATGCTATTAATGCTAATAATACTGCTAATAATGCTATTAATACTGATATTAATGCTATCAATAATGCTATTAATGCTAATAATAATGCTATTAATGCTATTAATAATGTTATTAATGCTATTATTAATGCTAATAATGCTATTAATACTGCTATTACTGCTAATAATAATGCTATTGCTTCTATTATTGCTATTGATGATGCCATTATTATTTAAAAATCTTTAAAAAAATAATAAACATATTTTAGATACCCGATGCATTTGCATCAGGCTAACAGCTATCTACTATATAATTGCCGTAGGCACTTCCGTGTCGGACCCCGGCAAAGACCGTGGCTATGTCACTCTGTGACGTCACCACGGCGAAGCATTGGCCGCGTAGCGGACAATGCGAGTCGTTGGCCTGCGCGAGCAATGGCCGCGAGGCTATTGCTCGCGCAGGCTGAGTACGAGCAATGGCCGCGAAGCGGCCATTGCGAGTCGCTGGCCGAAAATAGAACCAGAGGCTCGGCCACAAAGCTAGCGATCTCCCGCTCAGGTAGCGCGAGCAATGGCCGCCAGGCCATTGTGAGTCGCTGGCTGAGTGCGAGCACTTGCGGCGCGGTTGCGGTAATCCCCATAAGGATTACCGCAACCGCGCCGCATTGCGACTCGCTGGCTGAGTGCGAGCACTTGCGGCGCGGTAGCGGTAATCCCCATAAGGATTACCGCAACCGCGCCGCAAGTGCAAGTTGCGGCGCGGTTGCGGTAATCCCCGTAGAAAGTATAGGGGGACTTGCGGCAGGTGCGACAAGTGCCGTTTTGCCGCAAGTCCCCCTATACTTTGTATGGGGATTAACCGCGCCGCAGATGCGGTTTTTAAATAAAATAAAATAATCTTAATACAAATAAATTCAATTAAAATAACAAATAATAAATAAATTTAATAATAATAAAAATAGTAAAAAAACAAAACAAAATAAATAAAATAAAAAATAGCTATCTACTATAATCAAATTAATGCACGTTCTAGAATCCCGATGCATTTGCATCGGGCTCACAGCTAGTATATATATATTCTTATATATGTGTCCCTGTGTAATGTATGTGTCCGACCATGTAGGAACAGGTGGCATATACCACAGCTCCTGGGCAGGGGAGGATGTAAGAGAGTATACAGACATTACAGGCAGGGATCACAGAATATAAGAGTATACAGACATGACAGCCAGGGATCACAGAATATAAGAGTATACAGACATTACAGCCAGGGATCACAGAATATAACAGAATACAGACATTACAGCTAGGGATTATAGAATTTAAGAGTATACAGACATTACACCCAGGGATCATAGAATATAAGAGTATACAGACATTACAGCCAAGGATCAAACAATATAAGGGTGCCTTCACACTTGTATTTGCACACGCCGCGCACCGAACACAGCCAAACGCTTGCGCACATGCGTTCCTATGTTTAACATGGGAACGCATGTGCCTGCGTTTGGCAGCGTTTGCGCTCGGATGCGCACAATTTGTGCACCCTCCGAGCGCACTCCGGACGCAGCCCTGTTGCATTTTTTGTGCGGTCACGGGTGCTTGTTTTCTCTGCAAGAGCCCGCAAGCGCACAAACGACACATAGATGTCAATGGATCAGCGGTGTCCTCCGCATGACAGCACAGGAAAACGCTGCGGATCTCATTGATATCTCTCCCGGTGGCCGCCGGTAATCACCGGCGGCCACCGGGAGATCAGCTACAGCCACCATTGATCTCCCGCCGGTGTCGGCGGGGAGAAACAGCTGATCTGACAGCTGTTTAAATCTCCCGTGCTGACAACCGAATAGGTAAGGTCGGTGCGGGAGATTTGAAGCAGCGATCAGCTGTTTCTTATCTCCTGCACCGATATCACCCTATTCAGTGTCAATGCGGGAGATTTAACCAGCTGTCAGATCAGCTGTTTCTCCCCGCTGACACCGGTGGGAGATCAGCTGTGTCGGGAGGAGATCTCTGCCACTGATCTCCTCCTCCCGGCCGCACCCTAGACAGCTGATTGGCTGTCCAGGGTGCATATTAATGTGAACGCATGCGGAGATTCTCCGCTGCGTTCACATTAATATGGCTGCATTTGCACTGCGCTTGCGTTTGCGTGCCATACACATACAGACACAAACGCCAGTGTGAAACCAGCCTAAGACTATACACTCATTACAGCCGAGGATCACAGAATATGAGTATACAGGCATTACAACTGGGGATCACAGAATATAAGAGTATACAGACATTACAGCTGGGGATCACAGAATATAAGAATATATAGACATTACAGCCAGGGATCACAGAATATAAGAGTATACAGACATTACAGCCGAGGATCACAGAATATGAGTATACAGACATTACAACTGGGGATCACAGAATATAAGAGTATACAGACATTACAGCTGGGGATCACAGAATATAAGAATATATAGACATTACAGCCAGGGATCACAGATTATAGGAGTATACAGACATTACAGCCAGGAATCACAGAATATAGGAGTATACAGACATTACAGCTGAGGATCACAGCTAATTCTTTCTGATGTAAAACATCTTATTACCTGTTTAATAACTTTACAAATCCCCAGCTGTAATGTCTATATAATCTTATATTCTGTGATCCCCGGCTATAATGTCTGTATACTATTATATTCTGTGATCCCCAGCTGTAATGTCTGTATACTATTATATTCGTTGATCCTCGGCTGTAATGTCTGTATAGTATATATAGTATACTCTTATATTCTGTGATCCCCAGCTGTAATGTCTGTATACCCTTATATTCTGTGATCCCCCAGCTGTAATGTCTGCATAATCTTGTATTCTGTTATCCATGGCTCTAATGTCTGTATACTCTTGTATTTTGTGATCCCCAGCTGTAATGTCTGTAAACTCTTATATTCTGTGATCCCCAGCTGTAATGTCTGTATACTCTTATATTCTGTGATCCCCGGCTGTAATGTCTGTAAACTATTATATTCTGTGATCCTCGGGTGTAATGTCTGTATACTATTATATTCTGTGATCCCCGGCTGTAATGTCTGTATACTCTTATATTCTGTGATCCCCGGCTGTAATGTCTGTAAACTATTATATTCTGTGATCCCCCGGCTATAATGTCTGTATACTATTATATTCTGTGATCTCCGGCTGTAATGTCTGTATACTCCTTTACTTCCTCCCCTGCCCAGGAGTTGTGGTACATCTGACCTGTTCCTACATGGTGGGACACATACATTACACAGGGACATATATATTTAAGAATATCTCCAGGACAGGAACATTTTTTATTGTGGAACTTATTTTTATTCTAAGATCTATTAATTATGTTACATTAGTTTATGGCACAATCCGTTTAAGTAATAAAAAGAACCACTAAAGAAGAGAATGATAACAGTAACGGCACTGTGTGCAAGAATATGGGATTGTGATTACAGGTTCCGGGCACCATCACAATAATGTCACTGCTCTCACAGTAAAGAATCCCGGCCAGGCCTGATTTATGGCATCCGATGGAGCATTGGACACAACTGCACCATCACTTATCAACAGATACATAAACATCTAAAGCAACGTTCTCCAATCTGATAGGGGAAGTGACTGGCAATATGCAGGCGATTTAGGACCAGGCAGTTACAGTCTCAGGATTCCTTCCATTCAGACATACCCGCCATGCCAAATTGATATCTTCCCAAAGGGTTTATCCACTTTTATGTCAACATAAAAGCATCTCTTCAGGCTAGAAATCATTTTTGCAATTAGTTTGTATACAAATATTTGCACTGATTGGCTTATACCACACCCAATCAGTGGCCACTGCAAGTCAATGACTGCAGCTAATCAGTGACTACAGCCAGTCAGTGAGCATAGCCAATCAGTGTCCACTGCCAGTCAATGACTGCAGCTAATCAGTGACCACAGCCAATCAGTGTCCACTGCCAGTCAATGACTGCAGCTAATCAGTGACCACAGCCAATCAGTGTCCACTGCCAGTCAGTGACTGCAGCCAATCAGTGACCATTGCCAGTCAGTGAGCACAGCCAATCAGTGTCCGCAGCCAATCACTGTCCACTGCCAGTCAATAACTGCAGCTAATCAGTGAGCACAGCCAGTCAGTGACCGCAGCTAATCAGTGAGCACAGCCAGTCAGTGACCGCAGCCAATCAGTCACCGCAGCCAATCAGTCACCGCAGCCAATCAGGTGACTAAATGGACTGGACGTTGTCACTTTCAGCCCCAGTGGAGTTCACTGACACCGCGCTCCGCAGCTTTTAAGCATCACTTATTTCTTTGTTTTACATCAGGTTTTGAAACAATTCTGGAAACCCCTTTAGGAAAGTTGTATGAAGATGTCTTTAAAATGTAATGCCCAATATTTCAAGGAATTACCTATTTACGGGAAAAGCAAAAACATGTGGATCACTGGGTGGCCTACCTTCATTCATCCTGAGAATGGATCTCTGATGCTCCACTGGGGAGGTGCAGGAGCTTCGCATGCGTGCTACAGATGTATTCATTCTCTATCAGACTAATAAGAATTCTGCTGGATCCAACAGTCCCATAGAGAATGAATAAAGTTGTGATGTGCAGATGCAACCACAAATCCTGGGAATGGATCTCTGATGCTCCACTGGGGAGGTGCAGAAGCATTGCATGTGCGCTACAGATCTATTCATTCTCTATCGGACTAATAAGTATTCTGCTAGATCCGACAGTCTAATAAATAATTAATAAAGTTGTGATGTGCAGATGCAGCCACGGATCCTGGGAATGGATCTCTGACGCTCCACTGGGGAGGTGCAGGAGTTTCTCATGTGCGCTACAGATCTATTAATTCTCTATTGGACTAATAAGAATTCTGCTGGATCCAATAGTCCAAAAGAGAATGAATAAAGATGTGATGTGTGGGTGCAGCCACGGATCCTGAGAATGGATCTGTGATTGATGCTTCACTGGGGAAGTGCAGGAGCTTCGCATGCGTGCTACAGATCTATTAATTCTCTATCGGACTAATAAGAATTCTGCTAGATCTGACAGTCCCATAGAGAATTAATAAAGTTGTAGTGTGCAGGAGCAGCCACGGTACCTGACGGGTGTTTCCGAGACCTATTATGTTCTATCTGCTCCCAATTTTTTTAATCCGCTACACAGTTCCAGAGATATGGATCTTTTTCAGTTCTCTCAGGATCCTCAGGGGCGTGTCTTTACCTTGACAACCAGGCCCATTGGAAAAGACTATACCAATCACACTAAACAAAGCAGTTATTATTTAGTCCCCATTTGTGGGACTTTTTTTGTTCACAAAACATTCACCTCTACCCTTTAGATCCTTTTGGAGGCCAATAACCTAAACAATGGGACAGTCCAAAGGCCATCAGACAGAGATACCGAAGTGTCTGCTCTGTACCCTGAGGCACCTGCTCCTTATCTCACACACCTATATACACTACATGGCGATCCCCCTGAGAACTTTTTTCATTCTTATAGATGCTCCAAGTATTTCTTACAGGGGCGACCCCAGATCCAGCACTGGAATGTAATCGGCCAATGTTAGCCACAATTTTGAGGATGAACGGCCACCGTCAGTGTCACCCTTGGATGTCCGGATGGAGGTGTACACCCGGCTGCAGGATTGGGACTGGACTGCATCGATCATGACCCTGTTAAACGGGTAGTCATAATTCGACTGATAACAAGGAACAGTCACCTACGCGACATTCACTTCTGCGCTGGACAGTCATGGATGGGGATGACCCCTGTATTGACTCCCATGGGATGGGGGGGGGGGGGGGTTAGTCCCGATCATTGATCACATGACCAAGACTGACCATCATCCACTGTGAGTCAATACTAACGGGTTTCCATTCACTGACTGTAAGCAGAGGTGGTGAAAACTAAATAAAAGAGGCGTAAACTTATACATCACATCGGAAAAAGTGATGATAAGGAGGATGAAGAGGATGATGAAGATTCTCTGCCCTCTACATGGGGTATGACTCCAGCCACACTGCAACTATACAGGGTGCACCACCATCTCGATGCAGCCCCTCAGTCCCCTGAGCAGCCCCTTAGTCCTCCAGACTCCCATCCATGGAGCAGCCTCTTATTAACACGTGTCACCTCCGCCAGACCCCCGTCCCTGGTGTAGCTCCTCAGTCCCCCGTCCCTGGTGTAGCTCCTCAGTCCCCCAGACCCCTGTCCCTGGTGTAGCTCCTCAGTCCCCAGACCCCCGTCCCTGGTGTAGCTCCTCAGTCCCCCAGACCCCGTCCCTGGTGTAGCTCCTCAGTCCCCCAGACCCCGTCCCTGGTGCAGCCCCTCAGTCTCCCGGAGCCCTGTCCCTGGTGCAGATGCTTAGTCCCCCAGTCCTCCATCCCTTGTGCAGCCCCTCAGTTCCCTGGACCCCGTGCAGCCCCTCAGTTCCTCATCCCCAGTGCAGCCTTTTTTGTCCCCCGTGCAACCTTTTTTGTCCCCCGTGCTGCCCCTCAGTCCCCCAGACCCCCGTCCCTGGTGTAGCTCCTCAGTCCCCCGTCCCTGTGTAGCTCCTCAGTCCCCCAGACCCCCATCCCTGGTGCAGCCCCTCAGACCCCTGTCCCTGATGCAGATGCTTAGTCCCCCAACCCTTGTGCAGCCCCTCAGTCCCCTAGACCCCCGAGCTGCCCCTCAGATCCTCATCCCCAGTACTGCCTCTTAGTCCCCCGTGCTGCCCCTAAGTCTTCTGGACATCCCTGGTGCAGCCTCCCAGTGCCCCATCCTCGGTGAAGCCCATCAGTCCACCGGACCCCATCCCTGGTGCAGATGCTTAGTCCCCCAGTCCTCCATACCTTGTGCAGCCCCTCGGTCTCTTGGACCCTCGTGCATCCCCTCAGTCCCCAGGACCTCCGTCCTTCACACACCAGCCCCACCACACGGAGCTCCTGCTCGTCCTTGGGCATCACACCCAGCAGAGTTAGTGTCCGCCGCTCACACACCGCCCGGCACAGTCCTCGCACACCGCCCGGCACAGTCCTCGCACACCGCCCGGCACAGTCCTCGCACACCGCCCGGCACAGTCCTCGCACACCGCCCGGCACAGTCCCCGCACACCTCCCGGCACAGTCCCCGCACACCGCCCGGCACAGTCCCCGCACACCTCCCGGCACAGTCCTCGCACACCTCCCGCTCCCGGCAGGCCCCCGTGCACTCAGCCTCACCCAGGGTGAAGTAGGGCGGCTCGGTGTTGTGCAGGTCGTCCCTCACGGACACGCTCCCGGGCGCCTCGCTGTGGACGTGCAGGGGAAGCCGGGAATCCCCTGCTCCGGGATGCGGTGAGGACACGGCGGCGCCGCTCCAGCTCAGCTCCCGCTCCCGGAGCGCCGGCAGTGTGGACACGGTGATGGTCTTCAGCAGACATCCCTGCGGGGAGGACGAGCGGGCGAGGCAGGGGAGGAGGGCGGCCAGGAGGCCCAGGCACAGCGCGGCGGGCATCGTGCAGACAGGCGGCTCCGGAGTGTCCCGGCCGCGGCTCCCGCATCGCACGGCGATCGCCCCTTTAACTCTGTGCCTCCAGCAGACGCCGCGCTGCTCCTCCATCTATTACACGCCCTCTTAACATTATGTCTCCCGGCAACAGCCAATCACCGCGGAGAACAGCGGTCCATTGAGTTCCGCCCCCTGCCCATTTAAGGCTATGTCGCCTGGCAACTACCAATCAGAGGCGGCGGTTTGATTAGAGATGCTCCGGAGCCGTGGTCACTATCAGAGGAGTCTGAGAAACCGGGAAACTGCGCGGGAGCGGAGAGAAGACGGGGAAAACAGGACGGAGGACAGGAGGGAGAACTGGGGATACAGGACGGAGAGACGGAGGACGGGAGGGAAGATGAGGGACACAGGACGGAGAGATGGAGGACAGGAGGGAGGACGAGGGACACAGGAGGAAGAGACAGGGACGGAGAGACAGAGGACAGGAGAGAGGACGAGGGACATAGGACAGAGAGACAGAGAACAGGAGGGAGGATGGGGGCACAGGACGGAGAGACGGGGACACAGGACAGAGAGACAGGGACACAGGACGGAGAGACGGAGACGGGGACACAGGACAGAGAGATGAAGACAGGAGGGAGGACGAGGGACACAGGACAGAGAGACAGAGAGCAGGAGGGAGGACAGGGGCACAGGACGGAGAGACGGAGAACAGGAGGGAGGACGAGGGACACAGGGCGGAGAGACCGGGACACAGGACGGAGAGACGGAGGACAGGAGAGGGAGATGGGGATACAGGACGAAGAGACGGAGGACAGGAGGGAGGACGAGGGACGCAGGACGGAGAGACGGAGGGAGGACGGGGGACACAGGACTGAGAGACGGGGGACACAGGATGGAGAGACGGGGGACACAGGACATAAAGACAGGGACACAAGACGGAGAGACGGGGAACAGGAGGGAGGACGAGGGACACAGGACGGAGAGACGGGGACACAGGATGGAGAGACAGGGACACAGGACGGAGGACAGGAGAGAGAGACGGGGATACAGGACGGAGAGACAGAGGACAGGAGAGAGAGACGGGGATACAGGACGGAGAGACGGAGTACAGGAGGGAGGACGAGGACACAGGATGGAGAGATGGAGGACAGGAGAGAGGACGAGGGACATAGGACAGAGAGACAGAGAACAGGAGGGAGGATGGGGGCACAGGACGGAGAGACGGGGACACAGGACAGAGAGACAGGGACACAGGACGGAGAGACGGGGATGGAGACGGGGACACAGGACAGAGAGATGAAGACAGGAGGGAGGACGAGGGACACAGGACAGAGAGACAGAGGACAGGAGGGAGGACAGGGGCACAGGACAGAGAGACGGAGAACAGGAGGGAGGACGAGGGACACGAGACGGAGGACAGGGGGGAGGACACAGGACGGAGAGACAGAGGACAGGAGGGAGGACGAGGGACAGAAGACGGAGAGACGGAGGACAGGAAGGAGGACAGGGGGCAAACGGACGGAGAGACAGAGCACAGGAGGGAGGACGAGGGATACAGGATGGAGAGACGGGGACACAGGATGGAGAGACGGGGACATAGGACGGAGAGACGGAGGACAGGAGGGAGGACGAGGGACACGAGACGGAGGACAGGGGGGAGGACAAGGGACGGACAGACGGAGGACAGGAGGGAGGACGAGGGACACAGGACGGAGAGACGGAGGACAGGAGGGAGGACAAGGGACAGAAGACGGAGGACAGGAAGGAGGACAGGGGGCAAACGGACGGAGAGACAGAGCACAGGAGGGAGGACGAGGGATACAGGACAGAGAGACGGGGACACAGGATGGAGAGACGGGGACACAGGAACGGAGAGACGGAGGACAGGAGGAAGGACGAGGGACACAGGACGTAGAGATGGAGGACAGGAGGGAGGACGCGGGACACAGGACGGAGAGACGGAGGACAGGAGGGAGTACGGGGGACACAGGACGGAGAGAGACGGAGGACAGGAAGGAGGACGAGGGACACGGAACAAGAGAGAGAGACAGGGACACAGGACGGAGAGACAGAGGACAGGAGGGAGGACGGGGGACACAGGACGGAGAGACAGAGAACTGGAGAGAAAGACGGGGACATAGGACAGAGAGATGGAGGACAGGAGAGAGAGACAGGGACACGGGACAGAGAGACGGAGGACAGGAGAGAGAGACGGGGACACAGGATGGAGAGACGGAGGACAGGAGGGAGGACAGGGGACACAGGACGGAGAGACGGAGGACAGGACAGAGGACGAGGGACACAGGACAGAGAGACAGAGGGAGGACGGGGGACACAGGACAGAGAGACAGGGACACAGGACAGAGAGACGGGGACACAGGACGGAGAGACGGAGACAGGAGGGAGGATGAGGGACACAGGACGAAGGGTCCTCTATCCACAGACTCTTATTAGTAGGATCGGGGAATCAGCTCTGGAGGACACATTCTTTTCTGGAGGACCAATTTAATAAGGGTAGACCTATTTGCTTCTGAAGAGCCTATCTAATACTAGAGGACCCACCATATTCTGAAAGACCCATTCTTTTTCTGGAAGACCCATTCTTTTCTGGAGGATCTATCTGATACTGGAGAGCCTACCCTATTCTAAGGACCTATTCTAGATGGCACACCCTATTTTGGAGGACCATTCGATGCTGGAGGACCCAAATCATTCTGCAGGATCCACCCTATTCTGGAGCACCCATCTGATATTGAAAGATGTATCCTATTCTGAAAGCCCAATCTAATTTGTCGTGTCAAGGAGGACCCATCGTATTTTGCAGGGCCCATCCATTTCTGGAAAACTCTATGTTACTCTGGAGGATACATCCTATTTTAGAGAGCCCACCTCATTCTGGAGGACCGACCATATTCTGAAGGACCCATCCTGATCTGAAGGACCATTTAAAAAGTAGAGAGCCCATAATTTTACTGGAAGACCCATGCTTTTCTGAAGGACCTGTCTGATACTGGAAGAGCCACCCTATTCTGGAAGACCAATTTAATAATGGAGGTACCATCCTTTTCTGAAGGATCCATCTGATGTTGTAGGACCCATCCTATTCCGAAGGACTAATTTAATACTGCATGGACCCATCTTATTTTGGAGGACAAATCCTATTTTGGAGGACGTACTGCATTCTGTAAGACTTATCCAATGCTGGAGGTTCTGCCCTATTCTGAAGGACCTATTAATAGTAGAGGGTCCATCTTTTTCTGAAGGATCTCCATATTCTAAAGGATTCAAAAACCAAAGAATTATTATATATTAGGTGGTAACAATTTTGTAGTGTATATCAGAACCAGGTGATACCAACTTATTAATTTAAAAAAATCTTTTTATTGTTATCAAAAAGTTCCTCTAAATTAGCCACCCTATTCTGGACAACTCACCCTATTCTGATGGACTCACCTTTATTCTGAAAGACCAATTTAAAACTGGATGGCCCATCCTTTTTTGGAGGACCCATCCTTCCTGGAAGATTCATCCTATTCTGGAGAACTAATTTATTTCTGAAAGGCCAATCCAATTACTGGAGGACCAAACCATTTTCTCGAGGACCCAGCTTATTCTGGAGGATTCACCCTATTCTGGCAGACGCACCCAATTATAAGGGTTCCACCTTATTCTGGAGGATCCATCCAGTGCTGAAGAACCCACCCTATTTAGAGGACCCATCTGATAATTTAGGACCCACACTATTCTAGAAGGTCAATTTCATATTGGCAGGCCCATCCTGTTCTGGAGGACCTATCCTATTTTAGAGAACCCATCTTATTTAATAATAGTAATTCATTAATTCATTCATTTATATAGCATTATTAATTCCATAGCACGTTACATACATTTGCAACACTGTCCCAGTTAGGGCTCATAATCTAAACATCCTATCAGTATGTCTTTGAAATGTAGGAGGAAGCCACAGTGCCCGGAGGAAACCCACGCAAACACAGGGAGAACATACAAACTCCTTGCAGATGTTGTCCGTGGTGGGAATTCAACCCAGGACCTCAAGGCTGCTGTGGTAACCAATGAGCCACTGTGCCAAAGGATACATCCTATGCTGGAGTACCCATCCGATGCTGGATGACACATCGTATTCTGGAGGATTCATCTGATACTGATCGACCCACCCAATTCTTAAATAATCTCCCTATTCTTAATGACCCACCCTATTCTGATGTTTCCACCTTTAGGCTGAAGGACCAAATTAATACTGGAGGGCCAACCCTTTTTCTGGAAGGCCCACCCTATTCTGAAGAACCATTTTAATACTGGCAGGCCTATCATTTACTGGAGGGCCAATCCTTTTTCTGGAAGGCCCACCCAATTCTGGAAGAGCAACTTAATACTGGCAGGCCAATCCTATTCTGGAGGTCCAATCCTTTTTCTGGAAGGCACACCTTATTCTGAAAGCTCACTGTAATACTGGTGGTAGTTCTTTTCTGTAGGACCTCTCCTATTTTGCAGGGTGCATCCTTTTCTCGAAAACCCCATCCTATGCTGGAGGACCCATTCTTTTCTGGAGAAACCACCCCATTCTGGAGTACCCCAATATATTCTGGAGGATCAATTTAAAACTAAAGGGCCCATCCTTTTTCTGGAAGACCCATCCTTGTCTGGAGGACCTATCCGATACTCGATTCGATACTACCTAATGTTGAGGACCAATTTAGTACTGGAGGTACAATCCTTTCTTGAAAGATCCACCCTAGACTGACCCATCCAATTTTGGAGGACAAGTCCTATTCTGGATGACCCACCCCATTATTCGGGATTTATCCAATGTTGTAGGATCTACACTATTCTGGAGGACCTATTAATAATAGAGGGTCTATCCTTTTCTGGAGGAAATTGGTTCCCAATTAGTGAGGATCCACCCTATTCTGGAGGCTCCACCCTATTCTAATGTACCCACATTTATTCTGAAAGACCAATTTAATATTCTAGAGCCCATCCATTTTTGGAGGACCCATCCTATTCTGGAGGACTGATTTAATTTTGAAAGGTTCATCCTTTTACTGGAGGGCTAATCCATTTTCTGGAGTACCCATCTTATTCTGAAGGATCCATCCTATTCAGAAATACACATCCAATGCTAGAGGACCCACTCAATTATGAAGGACACACCTTACTCTGGAGGATCTATCCATCGCTGGAGAACCCACACTTTTTAGAGGACCAATTCTATTCTAGAGGACCCATCCCATAATGCAGGGCCCACCCTATTCTGAAGGGCCAATTTAATACTGGCAGGCTCATCCTTTTCTGGAGGACCTATCCTATTTTAGAGGACCCATCCTATTTTGAAGGACACATCCTTTTCTGGAGGACACATCTGATGTGTGGGGACCCATCTTATGTTGCAGTACTCATGTGATATTGAAGGACCCACCCAATTCTTGAATACCTTCCCTATTCTTGAGAACCCACCTTCTTCCAATGTATTCACCTTTATGCTGAAGGACCAAATTAATACTGAAAGGCCATTCCTTTTTGGATGACCTATCCTATTTTGGATAACCCATCCTGTTATAGAGGAACCACTTTATTTTGAAGGACTAATTTAATAATAGCATGCACATACTTTTCTGGAGGGCCAATCCTTTTTCTGGAAGGCCACCCTATTCTTGAGGACCGATTTAATACTGGCAGGCCCACCCTTTTCTGAAGTCCCAATCTAATGCTGGTGAGCCTATTCTTTTCTGGAGGACCCATCCTATTCTGAAGGACCCATCCTATTTTTCAGGACCCATCTTTTCCTGGAAAACCCTAATCTGGAGAACACATCATATTCTGGAGAATCCACCCCATTCTGGAGAACTCAACCTATTCTGGAAGACCAATTTAACACTGGTGGGTCCACCCTATTCTTGAGGACCAAATTAACACTGGAGGTACCATCCTTTTCTGGAGGATACATCCTATTCTAGAACACCCATCTGATGTTGGAGGACCCATCCTATTCTGAAGGACCAATTTAATACTGGATGAACCCATCTTATTTTGGAGGGCAAGTCCTATTCTGGAGGACCCACACCATTATGAAGGACATATCCAATGTTGTAGGATCTACTCTATTCTGGAGGACCTATCAATAGTAGAGAGTCCATCCTTTTCTGGAGGACCTCCCAATTCTATAGGATCCACCCTATTCAGGAGGATGCACCCTATTCTGATGGAGCCACCTTTATTCTGACTGACCAATTTAAAACTGGAGGGCCCATCTATTTTTGGAGGACCTTTCCTATTCTGAAGGACTAAGTTAATTCTGGAAGGCCCATGCTTATACTGGTGGGCCAATCCATTTTCTAGAGAACCTATCTTATTCTTGAGGATCCACAGTATTCTGGAAGACCCACCTTATTTTGAAGGACCAACCTTATTCTTGAGGGTCCATCCAATGCTGGAGAACCCACTCTATTTGGAGGATACATCCAATTATGGAGGACCCACCCTATTCTGGAGGATCAATTTAACCCTGGAGGACCCACACTATTCTAGAGGGCCAATTTAATACTGGCAGGCCCATCCTATTGTGGAGGACATATCCTATTTTAGAGGACCCATCCTATTTTAAAGGATATATCCTATTCTGGAGGACCCATCCGATGTCGGGGGACTCATGTGATATTGGAGGACTCACCTAATTCTTGAATACCTTCCCTATTCTTGAGAACCCAACTTATTCTGATGTATTCACCTTTATGCTGAAGGACCAAATTGATACTGGAAGGCCATTCCTTTTTGGAGGACCCATAGTATTATGGAGAACACATCCTGTTATGAAGGAACCACTTTATACTGAAGGACCAATTTAATACTGGCATGACCATACTTTTCTGGAGGGCCAATCCTTTTTCTGGAAGGCCATCCTATTCTGGGGACCAATTTAATACTGGCAGGTCAATTTTTTTCTGGCGGGAAATCCTTTTTCTGGAAGGCCCACCCTATTCTGAAGTCCTAATCTAATACTGGTGGGCATATTCATTTCTGGAGCGCTCTAAGGATCAAGCAGACATATAAGATGTTTTGATAAATGGCAAACCTTTTATTAATTTCTTAGCTCCCCTCCCAGCTCCACTTCGCGTTTCAACTGTATAGAACAGTCTTCATCAGGTTTTTGTTTTGCAATCTAATACTGGTCGGCCTATTCTTTTCTGAAGGATCTGTCTTATCTGAAGGACCATTCCTATTTTGCAGGACCCATCTTTTTCTGGAAAACTACATGCTATTCTGTAGGACACATCCTATTCTGGAGAATCCACCTCATTCTGGAGGACCCACCCTATTC
This sequence comes from Allobates femoralis, assembly GCA_033576535.1. Taxonomy (NCBI): domain Eukaryota; kingdom Metazoa; phylum Chordata; class Amphibia; order Anura; family Aromobatidae; genus Allobates; species Allobates femoralis. The sequence goes on along the minus strand of JARQOC010000008.1, from coordinate 43,201,705 downwards.
TGGAAGACCAGTTTTATACACTGGTGGGTCCACCCTATTTTGAGGACCAAATTAACACTGGAGGTACCATCATTTTCTGGAGGCTCCATCTTATTCTGATGGACTCACCTTTATTCTGAAAGACCAATTTAATATTCTAGGGCCCATCCATTTTGGAGGACTAATGTAATTTTGGAAGGTTCATCCTTTTACTGGAGGACTAATCCATTTTCTGGAGGACCCATCTTATTCTGGAGGATCCATCCTATTCAGAAATACACATCCAATGCTAGAGGACCCACTCTATTATAAAGGACACACCTTACTCTGGAGGATCTATCCAAAGCTGGTGAGCCCACTCTATTTGGAGGACTCATTCTATTCTTTTCTGAAGAGCGTGTCCTATTCTGAAGGACCCATCCTATTTTGCAGAACTTATCCAATGTTGTAGGATCTACTCTATTCTGGAGGACCTATCAATAGTAGAGGGTCCATCCTTTTCTGGAGGACCTCTCAATTTTATGGGATCCACCCTATTCAGGAGGACACACCCTTATCTGATTGAGCTACCTTTTTTCTGAATGACCAATTTAAAACTGGAGAGCCCATCTGTTTTGGAGGACCCATCCTATTCTGGAGGACAAATGTAATTCTGGAAGGCCCATCCTTATATTGAAGGGCAAATCCATTTTCTAGAGAACCCATCTGCATCCACAGTATTCTGAAGGACCCACCTTATTATGAAGGACCCATCTTATTCTTGAGGGTCTATCCAATACTGGAGAACCCACTCTATTTGGAGGATCCATCCAATAATGGAGGACCCACCCTATTCTGGAGGACCAATTTAACCCTGGAGGACCGAGACTATTCTAAAGGGCCAATTTAATACTGGCAGGCCCATCCTATTGTGGAGAACATATCCTATTTTAGAGTACCCATTCTATTTTGAAGGATATATTCTATTCTGGAGGACCCATCCGATGTGCAGGGACTCATTTGATAGTGGAGGACTCACCCAATTCTTGAATACCCTCCCTATTCTTGAGGATCCACCTAATTTTGATGTATTAACCTTTTTGCTGAAGGACCAAATTAATACTGGAAGGCCAATTCTTTTTGGAGTTCCCATCCTATTATGGAGAGCCCATCCTGTTATGTAGGACCCACTTTATTCTAAAGGACCAATTTAATACTGGAATGCCCATCCTTTTCTGGAGGGGCAATCCTTTTTCTTGAAGGCCCGTCCTATTTTTAGAGGACCAGTTTAATACTGGCAGGCCCACACTTTTCTGGAGGGCTAATCCCTTTCTGGAAGGCCCACCCTTTTCAGGAGGACCAATTTAATACTGTGAGGCTTATCCTTTTCTGGAGGGCCTATCCGAGTCTGGAGGACCCACCTTATTCTGATGGACCAATTTAATACTGGAATGTCCATCTTTTTCTGAAGTGTCAATCCTTTTTCTGGAAGGCCCACTCTAATCTGTAGGACCAATTTAATACTGGCTAACCCGTCCTTTTCTGGAGGACTTATCCGATTCTGGAGGACCCATCCTATTCTGGAGTACAGCTTCTCTTCTAGATGACCCATCTGATGTTTGATAACCCAGCCTTTTCTGAAGGACCAAATTAATACTCGAGAGCCTACTCTATTTTGGAGGACTAATTTAATTCTGGCAAGCCCATTATTTTCTAGAGGACCTATTTTAGAGGTCCCACCCTGTTTTGGAGGACATATGATTCTAGAATTCTGGTGGACACATTTAATGCTGGAGGACCCACCCTATTCTTGAGGACTCATCTGATACTGGAGGACTCACCTTATTCTAGAATACACTTCCTATTCTTGAAGACCCATCGTATTCTGATGGACCCACCTTTATTCTAAAGGACCAATTTAATACTGGAAGGCCCTTCCTTTTTGGAGAACCCATGCTTTTCTGGAAGACCCATCCTATTCTGGAGCACACATCCAATGCTGGAGGACCCGTCTTATTTTTGGGGATCCATCCTATTATGGAGGACCCAATCAATGCTGGAAACCTTATTCTGAGGGACCAATTTACTACTGGAAGGCCCATTCTTTTCTGAAGTATACATTTTTTTTTTCTGGAGGAGCCATCCTATTCTGGAGGACCCATCCAAAGATGAAGGTCACACTTTATTCTGGAGGACCAATTTAACACTTGAAGACCTAACCTATCCTAAAATACCAATTTAATACTAGAGGGCCCATCTTTTCTGGAGGACCCATTCTTTTATGGAGGACTCATCCTGATTTGGAGGACTCTTCTCATTCTGCATGACCCACCTAATTCTAGATGACCCATCCTATTCTGCAAGTCCCATCCCATTTTGGAGGTCTCATCTTGTTCTGAAGAACCTATTTTAATCTGAAGAACCCATCTCATTCTGGATGGCTCATCCTATTCTGGGGATGCATCTAATCCTGGAGGACCCATTTTTTTCAACTAATCACATTCTAAAGGATTGATACCATTGTAAATGACCCATCTCATTTTTAAGGAACCATCCTATTCTGGGAGAGCCATCACATTCTGAAGGACTTTTTGTATCCTGGAGAGCAGGGCCGGCTCCAGATTTTTGTGGGCCCCGGGCAAAAGAGTCTTAATGGGTCCCTTTTACACTTCGCATCCACCCATCCAAATTATAAAAGACACACAGCTCTGCTACATGCCCATAGACATTGATGCCTCTGCTACACGCACATGTAGACACACAGCTCTACTATATGCACACTGCACATAATACACACACATAGCTCTACTACATGAACATACACAGACACACGCAGCTATGCTACATGCACACTACACATACAGATACACATATGGCTCTGCTACATGCACACTACATACCCAGCTCTGCTACATGTACAATGCATACACGTACAAACATACACAGCTCTGCTACATGCACATACAAACACACACATCTCTGCTACATGCACATACATATACACAAATACAAATACACACACATACAAATACACACAGAGACATACAGACACACATACATAATCAGACACACACACATACACACAGATGCATACACATACACATATATTACCACATTCAGATGATCTTGATCCGTGCAGAGCAGGAGCTGCATGGAGGCTGCATGGAGGCTGCAGAAGTTAAGCAGTTTCTTCAAGGACCTTGATTTCAGTCATGTGATAAGTCACATGACTGGAACTGGCAGATCCTTCTGCCTCCATTTAGCTCCCGGTTAGCTTGTTCTCCTGCTGTGTACCGATCATATAGATCAGTGCAGAGCAGGAGAGGTGAGAGGGAGTGTGAGCATGGCTCCTCTGCTTTCGCTCACACACAGCTGTGGTCCCTTTCTTTGCTTCAGGGCCCCGGCATCTGCCCGGGTATGCCGGGTGCTGGCTCCGGGCCTGGTCACAACTACAAGTTTATTATTTTGTTTCTCCCACTGAGAGCAATCAACATGTTTTCAACTTGCTAGCACGGTACTAAACCTTTTTACATTCTGTGTGATAATGCAGTGAACACGATTGTCTTGTGAGGGCCAAGTAGTGGCCAAAGGTGGAAAGCTGCACCCCAAGCTGTGTCTCCTCATGATGAGGTTTTTAATAATAATATTGGTATTCATTGTGGGTGGGGCTTAACTAATAAAAGAGCTTGTAGTGTGCAGGTGAGAGTCCCAAAATAGTGATAGACAGTTGAAACCTCATCCCACTCCCTATTAATTGGACCCTTCAGGTCGTATCCGGGAATCAGGACTAGAAATGGTATGGGAACCATTAACTAGAAGCACCTCTCCTGATGCTGGCCCCTGCCCCTTTCCGGCAGGGCCCCGGATTACAGCTGGCCTCTGGTATTTGTGCTGCAAGTCTGATCCTTGCACTACATTTGTGTACCCGGGAGTTTTATCTAAATCCCACCAAAATGTGATTCAGATATGTCCTTGAAGAAGCCATTGAATTGAACAAACTTTGAATCTTTGGGCTCCATTAACCTTTTTTCGGGGTGTTGATAATTTAAGACAGCACAATCCAGTTTTTCATGATTCAGTTGGAAGCTTTGTGTAAAGATTTGAATGCACGACTGAATGTGGTGTGAATGAATCCTATATCCTTCACCACCCCAGGGGACCCCCATTAATGAGTATGGCTCTTGGGCTGCTGCAGTTATGACCACCACAGGGGCAGCTTTGGTTTTCTAGGGCTCTGATGTAATGAATATCTGAGAAGAGCCCTAGAGGAGCAATGACATTAGGCAACCCAGAGGTGTGGCCTCAAGTCAGGTTTAGTGTTGAAAACTTTCTGACTTTTATCTATTGAGTATGAGTACCATATAAACTGCTGCCTAAGGCTGTAGAAGACTTCATGTGTCCAGCAACCATAGTGGATGCCCATTTTCAAACTATTCAGTGTTTTTTATCGCCCTAGTGGATCTAAGATGCTAGAACCTGCAGTCCCACTCATGTCCCGACCTATCACCATAAATTACTAATGGGGGTGCAGGTAAAGCACCCAGACACCAATGCTGCCACGTACAGGTTTATCGACTGGCTTTGCAGCCCCATAACATGTAAATCTATAGTAGACCCCGACCCCATCCACTTTTTGCATCCTTTTTTATGTGGAGACCCCGCACACGGCACATGACTGGTCCCATCTCTATATGTTTCCCATTAATGGCTGGTCATAATAGAGGAAACAAGAGATGTGAGGAATCCATCGAGATGTTCTCATCCATCAGAAATCCCATTAAAGAGAACCTGTCGCTTTCCATAAATCTGTATTTTGCTTTGACATTGTGTATATATGGCTGTTCTGGATCCAGTGGTTCTTTTTGTGTTCCTGCCCCTCTGTTCTTCTTCCTCGTATGTAAATTGTCTTTTTATCCAAGTGTGCTATGAGGAGTGGTATATATCGAGAAAATCCTCCCCACCCCCAACCTGATGGACAGATGTGTGTACATCTCCTCTGATGGACAGATGTTTGTACATCTCCTCTGATGGACAGATGTTTGAACATCTCCTCTGATGGACAGATGTGTGTACATCTCGTCTGATGGACAGATGTGTGTACATCTCCTCTGATGGATAGATGTGTGTACATCTCCTCTGATGGACAGATGTGTGTACATCTCCTCTGATGGACAAATGTTTGTACATCTCCTCTGATGGACAGATGTGTGTACATCTCCTCTGATGAACAAATATGTGTACATCTCCTCTGATGGAGGCGGCTCTGTGGGTCATTATTACACATATAGGGGTTGCCCAGCACTTCTTCACCAGGCAGTGACTTTGCTCTGGGAGATATCAGTCAGGACATGTATATGAATAACATAAATCGTGTATCTGTCCTAACCTGATAAATAGGTGCATAATTTGGCACAAATCCTCCTAAGTTTCTCCTCTTCTTACTATAGCTGGTCTTAGTGAATGCGCCATTGTGATAATTCCTGACCCCCCTGTTTAGTCCTGTGGCTACTTGTTGTCCCTGCGACACCTCTTTAGCAATTTTCCTCCTTTTCCTGAGTCTCCTGTGTTCTGCGTCTCTCTGACCTGCTCTTCAGTCTTCTTTCAGGTAGTGTATTATATAGGACCCATACAATGTGAGTGCCCCATCACCGAGACAGACCCCCATAGTGATGTGACTTGGGACAGGTGACATTATCATGGCCGGACCTATACGATGTGAGTGCCCCCATCATCGAGAATGACCCCCATAGTAACATGACTTGGGACAGGTGACGTTATCATGGCTGGAGTCATGTGACCCGCTCTGTGTACAGGGTCCCCTATAGACCTGGTCCTGCAGCCACCATGTATATAGATGAGACACTTTATTAGATTCCGGATCAAGTCTGGTTCTGGTTCTGGAGTTTGAGCGATTGTCACTGTCTAGGGTGAAGTGCAGACAAATAAAACACAAAACAGAATATATAATCTCTAATTTTTTTATTTATTTTTTTTTGGAATAGCAATAAGCAACATTGTAATGAAAATATTACCGGTCCTTCAATAAATCAAGAGTCACGGTGACTCTCAGGTCCGATGGATACCACAGAACTTGCTGCGGACATTGCGGACCTGATGAGCCACCAGACCCAGATCCAGAGGAAGGCGAAGAAAACCCCAGAGAGTTCTACCTCAGGGGGGAAAAAAATTCCTTCCTGACCCCAGTTCTGGCGATCGGATATCTCCCTGGATCAAGTGTGACCTGCTGCTTATTGAAGTATATCTGTATGTAATTATAAGCTGAGGAGAGCCGACCTGGAAAGGAAAAGACATGCATCCTGCCCGTAGGAGCTCACAATCCATGACAATGGATGCTTTTATCAATATACAATAAGCATTCACTCCATACTTAATAAAGCATAGACACACATACATTAATTCTTATCTATCCACCTAATTGAATGGAGTAATGGTATCCCTTCTCATGTACAGCACCATGGAATCAATGGTGTTGTATAGATAAAAAAAAAAAAATAATAATAATGATAGTAATAGCTAATAGGATGACGACAGCTGTCCAGACCTGCGTCCCACCAACACAGAGTAAATACCGATCACCTCGTTGATACGAGGGCGCTAAACTGAGGAGGGACAGCAGCCGGGACCCTATTTTCAAAGATGATGTCCTCCACCCATCTCTCAAAAAAGCTGTTGGGTCTTAAGCAGAGATGGGTTTTCGAGCTGCGCTATCAGACGGTCATCTTTGATGTGATCATCCTATGGTTCAACGCAACATGTGAACATGGCCTTAAACTTAGGCATTCATTCCATCTTTAATAAAGCATACACACAAATACATTAATTCTTATCTATCCAGCTAATTGAATGGAGTAATGGTATCCCTTTCTCATGTACAGCACCATGGAATCAATCGTGCTGTATAAATAAATAATAATAATTATAGTTAATAGGATGAAGACAGCTGTCCAGAACTGCGTCTCACCAACACACAGTAAATTTCAATCACCTCGTTGATACGAGAGAGCTAAACTGAAATGAGGGGGACAGCAGCTGGGACCCTATTTTCAAAGATGATATCCTCCACCCATCTCTCAAAAAAGCTGTTCGGTCTTCAGCAGAGTTGGGTAGTCGAGCTGCGCTATCAGACGGTCATCTTTGATGTGATCATCCTATGGTTCAATGCAACATGTGAACATGGCCTTAAACTTAAGCATTCACTCCATCTTTAATAAAGCATACACACACATACATTAATTCTTATCTATCCAGCTAATTGAATGGAGTAATGGCATCGCTTTCTCATGTACAGCAACAGGAATCAATGGTGCTGTATAAATAAATAATACTAATGATAATAATAGCTAATAGGATGACGACAGCTGTCCAGACATGGGTTCCACCAGCACACAGTAAATGTCAATCACCTTGTTGATACGAGAGAGCTAAACTGAAATGAGGAGGGACAGCAGCTGGGACCCTATTTTCAAAGATGATGTCCTCCACCATTCTATCAAAAAAGCTGTTGGGTCTTCAGCAGAGATGGGTAGTCGAGCTGCGCTATCAGACGGTCATCTTTGATGTGATCATCCTATGGTTCAATGCAGCATGTGAACATGGCATTAAACCTAAGCATTCACTCCATCTTTAATAAAGCATACACACACATACATAAATTCTTATCTATCCAGCTAATTGAATGGAGTAATGGTATCCCTTTCTCATGTACAGCACCATGGAATCAATGGTGCTATATAAATACATAATAATACTGATAATATTAGCTAATAAGATGACCACAGTTGTCCAGACCTGCGTCCCACAAACACACAATTAATTTCGATCACCTCGTTGTTACAAGGGCGCTAAACTGAGGGGGACAGCAGCTGGGACCCTATTTAAAAGATGATGTCCTTCACCCATCTCTCAAAAAAGCTGTTGGGTCTTTAGCAGAGATGGGTAGTCGAGCTGCGCTATCAGACGGTCATCTTTGATGTGATCATCCTGTGGTTCAACACTACATGTGAACATGGCCTTAAACTTAAGCATTCACTCCATCTTTAATAAAGCATATACACACATACATTAGTTCTTATCTATCAAGCTAATTGAATGGAGTAATTGTATCCCTTTCTCATGTACAGCAGCATGGAATCAATGGTGCTGTATAAATAAATAATAATAATGATAATAATAGCTAATAGGATGACGACAGCTGTCCAGACCTGCGTCCCACCAACACACAATAAATTTCGATCACCTCGTTGGTACGAGAGCGCTAAACTGAGGGGGACAGCAGCTGGGACCCTATTTTCAAAGATGATGTCCTACACCCATCTCTCAAAAAAGCTGTTGGGTCTTCAGCAGAGATGGGTAGTCGAGCTGCGCTATCAGACAGTCATCTTTGATATGATCATCCTATGGTTCAATGCAACATGTGAACATGGCCTTAAACTTAAGCATTCACTCCATCTTTAATATAGCATACACACACATATATTAGTTCTTATCTATCCAGCTAATTGACTGGAGTAATAGAATCCCTTTCTCATGTACAGCAGCATGGAATCAATGGTGCTGTATAAATAATAATAATAATGATAATAATAGCTAATAGGATGACGACAGCTGTCCAGACCTGCGTCCCACCAACACACAATAAATTTCGATCACCTCGTTGATACGAGAGGCGCTAAACTGAGGGGGACAGCAGCTGGGACCCTATTTTCAAAGATGATGTCCTACACCCATCTCTCAAAAAAGCTGTTGGGTCTTCAGCAGAGATGGGTAGTCGAGCTGCGCTATCAGACAGTCATCTTTGATATGATCATCCTATGGTTCAATGCAACATGTGAACATGGCCTTAAACTTAAGCATTCACTCCATCTTTAATATAGCATACACACACATATATTAGTTCTTATCTATCCAGCTAATTGAATGGAGTAATGTATCCCTTTCTCATGTACAGCACCATGGAATCAATGGTGCTGTATAAATAAATAATAATAATGATAATAATAGCTAATAGGATGACGACAGCTGTCCAGACCTGCGTCCCACCAACACACAAGTAAATTCGATCACCTCGTTGATACGAGGCGCTAAACTGAGGGGGACAGCAGCTGGGACCCTATTTCAAAGATGATGTCCTCCACCCATCTCTCAAAAAAGCTGTTGGGTCTTCAGCAGAGATGGGTAGTCGAGCTGCGCTATCAGACGGTCATCTTTGATTGATCATCCTATGGTTCAATGCAACATGTGAACATGGCCTTAAACTTAAGCATTCACTCCATCTTTAATAAAGCATACACACACATACATTAGTTCTTATCTATCCAGCTAATTGAATGGAGTAATGGTATCCCTTTCTCATGTACAGCACCATGGAATCAATGGTGCTGTATAAATAAATAATAATAATGATAATAAAGCTAATAGGATGACGACAGCTGTCCAGACCTGCGTCCACCAACACACAGTAAATTCGATCACCTCGTTGATACGAGGGCTAAACTGAGGGGGGACAGCAGCTGGGACCCTATTTTCAAAGATGATGTCCTCCACCCATCTCTCAAAAAAGCTGTTGGGTCTTCAGCAGAGATGGGTAGTCGAGCTGCGCTATCAGACGGTCATCTTTGATTGATCATCCTATGGTTCAACGCAACATGTGAACATGGCCTTAAACTTAAGCATTCACTCCATCTTTAATAAAGCATACACACACATACATTAGTTCTTATCTATCCAGCTAATTGAATGGAGTAATGGTATCCCTTTCTCATGTACAGCACCATGGAATCAATGGTGCTGTATAAATAAATAATAATAATAGATATAATAGCTATAGATACGACAGCTGTCCAGACCTGCGTCCCACCAACACACAGTAAATTCGAATACCTCGTTGATACGAGGCGCTAAACTGAGGGGGGACAGCAGCTGGGACCCTATATTTCAAAGATGATGTCCTCCACCCATCTCTCAAAAAAGCTGTTGGGTCTTCAGCAGAGATGGGTAGTCGAGCTGCGCTATCAGACGGTCATCTTTGATGTGATCATCCTATGGTTCAACGCAACATGTGAACATGGCCTTAAACTTAAGCATTCATTCCATCTTTAATAAAGCATACACACACATACATTAGTTCTTATCTATCCAGCTAATTGAATGGAGTAATGGTATCCCTTTGTCATGTACAGCACAATGGAATCAATGGTGCTGTATACATAAATAATAATAATTATAGTTAATAGGATGACGACAGCTGTCCAGACCTGCGTCTCACCAACACACAGTAAATGTCAATCACCTCGTTGATACGAGAGAGCTAAACTGAAATGAGGGGGACAGCAGCTGGGACCCTATTTTCAAAGATGATGTCCTCCACCCATCTCTCAAAAAAGCTGTTGGGTCTTCAGCAGAGATGGGTAGTCGAGCTGCGCTATCAGACGGTCATCTTTGATGTGATCATCCTATGGTTCAATGCAACATGTGAACATGGCCTTAAACTTAAGCATTCACTCCATCTTTAATAAAGCATACACACACATACATTAGTTCTTATCTATCCAGCTAATTGAATGGAGTAATGGTATCCCTTTCTCATGTACAGCACCATGGAATCAATGGTGCTGTATACATAAATAATAATAATTATAGTTAGTAGGATGACGACAGCTGTCCAGACCTGCGTCTCACCAACACACAGTAAATGTCAATCACCTCGTTGATACGAGAGAGCTAAACTGAAATGAGGGGGGACAGCAGCCGGGACCCTATTTTCAAAGATGATGTCCTCCACCCATCTCTCAAAAAAGCTGTTGGGTCTTCAGCAGAGATGGGTAGTCGAGCTGCGCTATCAGACGGTCATCTTTGATGTGATCATTCTATGGTTCAACGCAACATGTGAACATGACCTTAAACTTAAGCATTCACTCCATCTTTAATAAAGCATACACACACATACATTAGTTCTTATATATCCAGCTAATTTAATAGAGCAATGGTATCCCTTTCTCATGTACAGCACCATGGAATCAATGGTGCTGTATAAATAAATAATAACAATGATGATAATAATAGCTAATAGGATGACGACAGCTGTCCAGACCTGCATCCCACCAACACACAGTAAATTCTGATTACCTCGTTGATACGAGGGCGCTAAACTGAGGGGGGACAGCCGCTGGGACCCTATTTTCAAAGATGATGTCCTCCACCCATCTCTCAAAAAAGCTGTTGGGTCTTCAGCAGAGATGGGTAGTTGAGCTGCGCTATCAGACGGTCATCTTTGATGTGATCATCCTATGGTTCAACATGCAAACATAGCTTTAGACTAAGCATTCACCCCATCTTTAATGACATTTAGTCTTAATACACGTAATTGAATGGAGTAATGGTATCCCTTTCTCATGTACAGCACCATGGAATCGATGGTGGAACCTATTTTCAGAGATGATATCCTCCACCCAACTCTCAAAAAGCTGTTGGGTCTTCAGGACAGATGGGTATTCGAGCTGGGCATTCAGACGATCAACCCTGTAGATGCTGTGCCATCCGTCCTATGGTACATCATGTGTCCGGGAGGGGAGATATACTCACCTACACTTGTCACCTTCGTATTGTCAGGACCTAAAATCAAAGTGATTCAGGTTCAGAACTTTGTCCTTTCTATTCTAATCATGATGTCATAGAATGTCAGTGATGTCATGGAATGTCGGTGATGTCACGGAATGTTGGTGATGTCATGTGCCTTGTGATGTCATCAGAATGGTCACTCCTGCTTTATGGATCAAGGGAGAGTTCATTTAATAAATAGGCAAAACCCCTCATTTAATAATCATGAGACACATTTAAAGGGTCCCTTCTATTTTATCCATATTATTTAGTGACCTATGTCCTAAAGGAAAACTCAGGACTCCATACTGCCCATTCCTGACAACTCACAGGTCACCCCGTGATCCAAGAACAGGGAAAAATTAGCTGACTACAGAGAGTAATAGCATTCACAACTAGATTTGTTACAAAATGCTATAATTTGTCCATGAAACAGGCAAAACTACCCAAAGATGGAGCCATATGGAGTTGTATGTTTACATTACATATAGATATGTGGGTATACTTACATATGTACATTCAACTTAATAGAGCAGACTCTACAAACTGTTATTACATAGTCACCCTCCTAATATAGGGGGCCATAATACCACGTGTCCTGTAGTGGAAGCTACTTGGCTCAGGAATAACAGTTGATTGCGGGAGGTTTTAGCTGTTATAACACTCCTGATAGTAGAGTGCTCCCTACCTGGACTCATCTCCTTCCGGCTGTCAGTTCCAAGTGGCACAATATGCCTCCGGAGCAGATCTCTGCACATTCTATATCAGTTGTGATGTCATTCAGAGTCTATGATGTCATCATAACTGCCTGATACTGTACTAGCTCCAATATGGTGAATGTGTCTATAAAAGTTTCAGAAATGGATCACAGTATTTGATTAATGTGTCAAAGTCTGTTATAAGGGGTTGTCCGGTGTAATCAAGTTATCTCCTATCCAGATGTTACTACCTTCATTTGTAAGGCAGTCTGAGCCCTTTGGATGGGGTACAAAAATATATTTTATGGACATTCCCTTTTAATATGTTCCTTCCCTTTTGAATGACCAAACACAGGTTTTCACCCAATCATGATAGGCATTGTAGTGCCCACGGGCGGTATCACACACCCTAAATAACATACAGTAAATACCTCAAATCCTATTTCAGTCCTCGCTGTAGTTCTGGCATTGTATCCAAGAACCAGACAACTCAGGACAAAGAGTGCAATTAATAATGAATTGGTGGGAAATTCCAAAAAGTCGCATAAAATAACCCTACATTTGGTAACTATACCAGTAATGTAATGATGGATCCTCCTAAATGTAATTATTAACTATAGAGGAAAATCATCTGAATCTTAGAAACGCTCATTAATATTTTTTGAGGGAATAACTGGACTGGAAAATGTAACGCTGCTGTATTGGGAAAATAATGGGGCCAATAGGAGGATTCAGCACCAGGCAGTGGCCGACTGGTCCTGAGCATGACGGGCGGCTCTGACAGCAGATACAGGTTTATTAATCTTATTTTTATCAATAGCAGAAGTTATCAGCCACGAGCCAAAGTACAAGCCCAATGCATGGTATCTGCCAGTCCTTCACAATATGGCCGACCCTATATTGCCAGTTGTCCTGCAGTCCCCAATACTGTTTGACAGTCCCTGGTGTTTTCTACAGAAAGGATCTTGTCCCAGTGACTCATCCACACCTGGGAATAGGAGCTGACAATCTGTAGACAATCTGTAGCTCTGCAGCACTTGCCCCTTCTCCTCTCCCCTAAAAAGGTTGTAATACCGCATGTGTCCTGTAGGGACAGAGACATCCCCCTGCAATAACAGCTGATTGCGGGAGGTTTTGGCTTCCATAACTCCGTAATAGTAGAGCACTCCCTACCTGAACTCGTCCCCTCCAGCTGTGAGGTCCAAGTGGCACAAGATGTCTCCTGAGCAGATCTCTGCACATTCTATATCAGTTGTGATGTCATTCAGAGCTATGATGTCATCATAACTGCCTGATACTGTACTAGCTCCAAGATGGTGAATGTGCCTATAAAATAGGTTCATAAGTGGATCAGAGTATTTGATTAATGTGTCAAAATCCATTATGAGGGGTTATCCGGTGAAATCAAGTTATCTCCTATCCAAAACCACAAAAAGAACATAACGGTCAGACGTCCATTTATGCAATTCAATAATAGTTTTTATTGGTCACATCAGGATTTTTTAGAGGAAGTGAAACAGTGCAAGTGCAGTATATGTTACATATAGGTCGATATAGCAGCATTTTTTTATACGTCTAAAATAAGATCAATACAAAGCATACAGATGTACAAAAAATTATATACATAATTCTGTATTTAAGAGATATTTATACCCTTGTCTGTTAGTTGACCTACAAAAAATCTCTATATGGAGTACACACTACAGCTTACATCTAAGCATTGTACATCTTATCGTATGCATTAAAGCGAACCTGTCACACCCCCCTGGACATCAAAAGCTAAAATAGCCACCTTCTGCAGCACTAAGGCTGCATTCAGGGAAGGTGGCTATAGGCTTTTGATGCCCTATATTCACTCAAATATGAACTTATATAACTGCTTACACTTAAGACGACCTAAGACCGGGAGGCAGGGTTTCGCGCTCCTCCGACCCGCCCCCTCTTGTCAATCAGCCTGGTCGCCTGCTGCTGCCTCTCCTCACAGTCTAGCATGAACGCGCGCCTCCGTTCTCCTCAATGGCGCCGCGCATGCGCTGTGCGCCGGGTGTCCATGAAGTCATCGGGCTGCGCGCACAGCGCATGCGCGGCGCCATAGAGGAGAACGGAGGCGCGCGTTCATGAAAGACTGTGAGGAGAGACAGCAGCAGGCGACCAGGCTGATTGACAAGAGGGGGCGGGTCGGAGGAGCGCGAAACCCCGCCTCCCGGTCTTAGGTTGTCTTAAGTGTAAGCAGTTATATAAGTTCATATTTGAGTGAATATAGGGCATCAAAAGGCTATAGCCACCTTCCCTGAATGCAGCCTTAGTGCTGCAGAAGGTGGCTATTTTAGCTTTTGATGTCCAGGGGGGTGACAGGTTCGCTTTAAGGTACCTTTACATGCGGCAACTTTTCTAGGAATTTCACTGGCAACTTACTGGCTGCAGTGAAATCATGGAGACATTGTTCCTTTTGTACATAGCAACAGGATAGAACAATGTCTCCATGATTTCACTGCAGCCAGTAAGTTACCTGTAAAATTCCTAGAAAAGTTGCAGCGTGTAAAGGTGCCCTTACAGGTTATAGTCAAGTCAGGGGAGGACCCCAGGTCGGTGAAGCAGCGCCATTATCAGGTAGTAATTAGTTCTGTGCCATTCCAGGTTGTTGTACCTGTGGTTTACTTGTGAGCTGGTTTCCATGTGTGATTAGGTCTGTGTACATGTTATTGAATTACATGGCAGAAATGTCTGCCCTTTTTAGTGTAGCTGGATGCTAGATAAGATATGGGTGCACGCAGCGACTATATAGATCAGAATTTTTTAGTATAGCTCAGTCTACATAAAATCAAAATAAATTCTGTTAAAGTGCACAACCATTGATATCCAGTTTCGACTATATAATTATAGCATGCACGACCGTACATGAATATAGCCACTACATAATACTTTTGATTGAGAAATACAGTATATACAGCTATAACTACAATTGTAGTAGGATTAATTGGCACTGTGACTTGACTATAACCTGTAATGCATATGACAAGATGTACAATGCTTAGATCAGGGGTCTCAAACTCTGCTGGGTTGGTGGGCCACACATAGATGAAAATTGATATCAGGGGCCACATTACTAAGTGATATTTTTAGTAATTCCAGAATTTTTGCTCAATGTAGTAATGTTCAAATCCTGATCTCATTTAGTAACGACCCCACCGTGGTTCCCTTCTTGTAGTAATGTCCCCATCCTGGTCCTCATCTAGTGTAATGTTCTCATCTGGTCTTCCCTTGGTCTGGTCTTCTTCCTGGTCCCTTTCTTGTAATAATGTCCTCATACTGGTCCCCATCCTATATTAATGTTCCCCATTATGGTCCTTCTTGTAGTAATGTCCCATCCCAATCTTGTAGTAATGTCACCATCTTGGTCCTCATCTTGTAGTAATGCCCCCATCCTGGTCCTCTTCTTGTAATAATGTCCTCATCCTGGTCCTCTTGTAGTAATGTCACCATGCTGATGCAACTTTGTAGTGATGTCCCAGCCTAGTCTCTCTTCTTTTTGCGTACACACACACACAGTCTCCCATACACACTCACACACACACACGCTCATACACACACTCTCATGCACGCACATACACACTGACACACACACACACTCATACACACACTCTCATACACGCACATACACACTGACACACACACATACACTCATACACACACTCTCATACACACACTCTAATACACGCAGATACACACGCACACTCATATACATCTACTCTTATACACATACTCATACACACAGCCTCTCATACACTTAAACACACACGCTCATATATACACATACACGCTGACATACACACTCATACACACACTCATATACACATACATACTCACACACACTCATATACACCCACTCTTATACACCCACTCACTCTTTCATACACACACTCTCTCATACACACACTCACTCATACACACACTTTCTCATACACACTCACATACTCTTACACACTCACATACATACACTTTTACACACACTCATACACAGACTCTCATACACACTCATATACACACACTCATACATACTCATACACACTCATATACACACACTCATATACACACACTTTCTCATGCATACTCACATACACACTCACACGCTCACATACACACTCTCATACACACACACACACACACACCACACTCATACACACACTCATACATACACACTCTCATACACACACTTTCTCATACACACTCATATACACAAACTCTTGTACTCACACACACTTTCTCATACACACTCATATACACAATCTCATGCACACACACACACACACTCATATACACACACTCTCATACACACACACATACACACTCATATACACACTTTCATACACAATGACATACACACACACACACTTTGTCATACACAATCCCATACACACACTTTCTCATACACACTCACATATACATACACACACACACTTTCTCATACACACTCACATACACACTCTCAGACACACACTCATATACACACACACTCATACACACAGTCACACTCTCTCTCTCTCTGTCTCACACACACTTTAACGATACTGGGATCCACTGTGCAGGGGGCCGCCACGGTTCAATGTGTAAGGGACCGCCATGGTGCGTTGTGTAAAGGAGCGCCACGGTGCAGTGTGCTGGGGACTGCGGCTTTATTATCACTTCCTGTGGCTGCTAGGACAAGCTCCAAGTCTCCTTCTCTCAGCTACAGTTTTGGCCAAAAGTATTGACACCCCTGCAATTCTGTCAGATAATACTCAGTTTCTTCCTGAAAATGATTGCAATCACAAATTCTTTGGTATTATTATCTTCATTTAATTTGTCTTCAATGAAAAAACACAAAAAGAATTGTCCTAAAGCCAAATTGGATCTAATTCCACACCAAACATAAAAAAGGGGGTGGACAAAAGTATTTGCACTGTTAGAAAAATCATGTGATGCTTCTCTAATTTGTGTAATTAACAGCACCTGTAACTTACCTGTGGCACCTAAGAGGTGTTGGCAATAACTAAATCACACTTGCAGCCAGTTGACATGGATTAAAGTTTACTCAACCTCTGTCCTGTGTCCTTGTGTGTACCACATTGAGCATGGAGAAAAGAAAGAAGACCAAAGAACTGTCTGAGGACTTGAGAAACCAAATTGTGAGGAAGCATGAGCAATCTCAAGGCTACAAGTCCATCTCCAAAGACCTGAATGTTCCTGTGTCTACCGTGTGCAGTGTCATCAAGAAGTTTAAAGCCCATGGCACTGTGGCTAACCTCTCTAGATGTGGAAGTAAAAGAAAAATTGATGAGAGATTTCAACACAAGATTGTGCGGATGGTGGATAAAGAACCTCGACTAACATCCAAACAAGTTCAAGCTGCCCTGCAGTCCGATGGTACAACAGTGTCAACCCGTACTATCCGTTGGCATCTGAATGAAAAGGGACTGTATAGTAGGATATCCAGGAAGACCCCACTTCTTACCCCGAGACATAAAAAAGCCAGGCTGTAGTTTGCCAAAACTTACCAGAGAAAGCCTAAAACGTTTTGGAAAAATGTTCTCTGGTCAGATGAGACAAAAGTAGAGCTTTTTGGGCAAAGGCATCAACATAGAGTTTACAGGAGAAAAAAAGAGGCATTCAAAGAAAAGAACACAGTCCCTACAGTCAAACAAACATGGCGGAGGTTCCCTGATGTTTTGGGGTTGCTTTGCTGCCTCTGGTACTGGTCTGCTTGACCGTGTGCATGGCATTATGAAGTCTGAAGACTACCAACAAATTTTGCAGCATAATGTAGGGCCCAGTGTGAGAAAGCTGGGTCTCCCTCAGAGGTCATGGGTCTTCCAGCAGGACAATGGCCCAAAACACACTTCAAAAAGCACTAGAAAATGGTATGAGAGAATGCACTGGAGACTTCTAAGGTGGCCAGCAATGAGTCCAGACCTGAATCCCATAGAACACCTGTGGAGAGATCTAAAAATGGCAGTTTGGAGAAGGCGCCCTTCAAATATCAGGGACCTGGAGCAGTTTGCCAAAGAAGAAAATGGTCTAAAATTCCAGCAGAGCATTGTAAGAAACTCATTGATGGTTACTGGAAGCGGTTGATCAAAGTTATTTTGGCTAAAAGTATTAGGCTGAGGGTGCCAATACTTTTGTCTAGCCCATTTTTGGAGTTTTGTGTGAAATGATCAATGTTTTTCTTTTTGCTTCATTCTCTTTTGTATTTTTTCATTGAAGACAAATTAAATGAAGATAATAATACCAAAGAATTTGTGATTGCAATCATTTTCAGGAAGAAACTGAGTATTATCTGACAGAATTGCAGGGGTGTCAATACTTTTGGCCACAACTGTACATCAATGGAAGCCAGCGGGCCAATCAGATCACAGACCCACAAGTGACATTGACGTATGACGTCACTTGAGATTTCTGATTGGTCGACATCACTTGCGAGTCTCTGATCTGATTGGCACGCCAGCTTCCATTGATGTAGCTGAGGGAAGGAGGCTTGGAGCTTGTTGTTGCGGCTGCAGGAAGTGATAATAAAGCCGCAGTCCCCAGCACACTACATCGGAGCAGACCTTTATACAGTGCACCGTGGCGGCCCCTGCACAGTGGATCCCGGCATCCTTACGTTGTCCACGGTGCCACGGGCCGCACTTTGAAACTCATTGATGGTTACCGGAAGCGGTTAATCGCAGTTATTTTGGCTAAAGGTTGTGCAACCAAGCTGAGGGTGCCAATACTTTTGTCTGGCCCATTTTTGGAGTTTTGTGTGAAATGATCAATGTTTTGCTTTTTGCTTCATTCTCTTTTGTGTTTTTTCATTTAAGACAAATTAAATGAAGATAATAATACCAAAGAATTTGTGATTGCAATCATTTACAGGAAGAAACTGAGTATTATCTGACAGAATTGCAGGGGTGTCAATACTTTTGGCCAACACTGTAGGTAATGCACATATTCACCAGTGATGTCTCTAAGTGAAGTTCTTTATCTGTGGCAGACTGATATCATGTCTTCTATGCAGGACTTATCTCTGCAGAAAATAACATAGTTAGCTATGACTGATCACTTCCAAAGCACAATCCACACTTTTCCCAAGATTTCTACACTACATGAAATGACAAAAAAAAGCAACATAGCACCGCACTACACAGTGAGGGTACCTTTACACGCCGCTACTGGCGGGTGGATACAACCAGCTACTTGCAAGAAATGTATCTTCATCGGCAATATACCCGTAGTAGCGGCGTGTGAAGACGGTAGTAGCCACCCGGCAGTAGCGGCACCTGTTTCCGAGCACTGCCCTGAAACAGGTGGCTACACAGCCGATTGTAGCGACCTGTATCGGCGTGTAAAGAAGCAACAGAAGGGTTGTTTCTACACCATGCTATGTACCTGGTATGTAGCTGGGGCGTGACACAGCCTCCGGGTTACCGCCCCCCATCAGCGATCATTGGAGGAAGCTCCTGCATTATGATTGGTAGTCGCTGCATAGGGAGGCATATTTAAGGAGCTGACCAGTCACACTACACAATTGCTTGAGCGTCATGTATTAGCCTCCTGCGATGCCTGCCCAATCGTGATGTTCTTGCTTTGTCCTATCAGCGTACGGACGTCTCGTACTCCACAATTGTGGCACGCCTATGTGTTGTCCCTGCTGCACCGTGTCCGCCCATATTAGCTTGTTGTAGCGGTGTGTAAATGAGGTAAGGTGAGCTACGGAAGGTAACTTGAGACACCCGGCGATGTATCCAGAGATAGATGTAACCTACTGTAGCGCACCTTGTGGCGGCGTGTAAAGGTGGTGCGATTACCGTTTGCAACCGTTTGTGCGTGCTCGTGCACGTGAAGTAGCGGGTTGTATCCACCCGCCAGTAGCGGCGTGATGACGACCATGGTGTTGCGCCACTCCAGCCGCAGAGCCATGGTCGCAGTCAGCAGGAGGCCAGGGACAGTAGAGATGCTTACTGCTCCTACTTCAATGGCTCTGGTGCAGTGAGCTGGCAGAACCAGCACATGTAGTGTGAGTGGTTCTGGATGATCTGTCAAAGGTTGCCATGGTGGTGACAGCAGGGTTGCTGCGCCATGTTTTGGGTTATTATTTGTGCTTTCATTATGTGCAGAGGTTTTAGTTAGTTAGTTAGATTAGGTTTTATTTGTGTTTTCTTGTTGCTGCATTCGTTATCATGTGTGCTCATTTTGGGATCCCAAATGTATGTTTTAACAATGTCTCATGCTGTTTGAATGGTCATTGTGTTTCCTTTGTGTATGATATTTTTTTTTCCTCCAAGGTCTGGATTGATGAATTAAAATAAATATTTTGTCCTTGGATCAAAAATACTCTGTGTGAGCCTGATTACTTGGGGATGGAGGGCAGTGTGATCAAGGTTTTGGTGGGGGCCAGTGATGTCATAGCCAGCTATTGGCTGGGATGGGCAGACAATATGTGTGGGTAGCCATGATTATTGGGAAGGTTTTTGTCCAACAGTGTATGTGACAAATGTGTGTACATAACCCTTTTGTTTTGGTTTAGGCAGAGGGTCACCTGCACACAGCACATTGATGCAGGACATAATATTGTCAGGTGGGTTTAAGGACATAGTCACACACATC
Source organism: Allobates femoralis (assembly GCA_033576535.1). NCBI lineage: Eukaryota > Metazoa > Chordata > Amphibia > Anura > Aromobatidae > Allobates > Allobates femoralis. The sequence continues at coordinate 43,180,808 of JARQOC010000008.1, read as the reverse complement.
ATGGACATGTGGCATTGGGAGCTCCTCAAGGACATTGACATCTGTTACCACATATACGAGCGCCATTGGGGCTGTATTCACACATTGGTATCCAGACAATACCACACGTAGGACAATTTCTACACAAAACGCACATACTGTGTGTTGTAAGCCGCTACTGTGTGTCGCACAAACGCAACTTAGCGCAATCGCCACACGCCGCTGTCACAAGCGCTTATCGTGCGTGACAAGGCAAACACTTCTACTACGCACACATAGTCCAGAAATACACACGAAGTATGTGACTGTAAACCGTTCCAGCGTGACGCATAACCATCCCGTTAGCTGAATACGCCACACTCCGCCATGTCACAAGCGCTTATTCCATGCCACAGTCCGATCACTACTACGTCACGTCTCCGCCATCCACCCTTTGCGTCGTGCCCAATCAGAACTCTCTTGTGTTGGCCAATGGTTGTGGTTTGGGCGCGGCGTGATGAACTGTGGCACGCCTATATGTTTTACCTGCTGCCTTTGTTCCGCCCAGATTACCCTGTGGTGGCGGCGTGTGAAGATGGTAGGCTAAGCTACAGATGGCTACTTGTGGCACCCGGCGGTGTATCTGGGGATAGATGTCACGTAGCGTAGCGCACCTTGTTGCGGCATGTAAAGGTGGTGCGTTTACCGTTTGCAACCGTTTGTGCGTGCTCGTGCACGTGAAGTAGCTGTTTGTATCCACCCGCCAGTAGCGGCATGTAAAGGTACCCGTACAGTGCTCGAGTGTCATCCTGTGCCTTCTCATCTCTGTCAGCAGACATATTTGTCTGATGGCAAACATGTAGCAGAGCAGAAGACAGAAGACCCGTGGATTACGGCGGAGCGAGGACATTTTTTTATTAAAGATGGAGTCCCTAAATGTGTTTCGTGTTTTATTTTTAATTAAAAAAAAATGTCTGTGTTTTTTTCCTGTTTACTAGAAATATATGGTGGGCATGTCTAAATTGGTGTGGCACCATGAATTTGGGGCTTAGTACCAGCTGATAATACAAAGCTGTCCTCGTACTAACCCTATTATTACCCAGGGTGTCACTCACCACCAGGGCAGCTGGAAGAGCTGGGTAAAGCACCTGGAAATGGTGCTATGATGAATGGGCCTTGGACCTTACGATGCAGAGAATCCCAGACCCCAGCTGCCTTGTTTTTGATGGCTGGCGATCAACATCTGGCGGGAGCCCACGCATATTTCTTTTAAATATTTTAAATTAGTTTAAAACAAATGTTAGGCTTCTCTGTCTTTTGATTGCCAGCCAAGGTAAAGCCAGGCAGCTGGGGGTGGCAGCCTGTAGCTGTCTGCTTTATCTGCGCTTAGAATCAAAGAGCGCTATGTCATTTTTTTTTTATAATTTTTTTTTCACACTTATATGTGTGTCAGGCTCAACAGCTCATCACAGATGCTGACACAGAGAGTGGGTGTCTGTGATTGGCTGCTTGAGTAACCTGAAAGCAGCCCATACATAGTACCATACGAGAATGTATTGGATGATTGTAGATTACTCGAACAGCCAATTACAGATGCCCATACTCTTTGACCGCATCTGTGATTGGCTGTTGGATCTGTCACATATAGAAATGTGAAAAGAAATAATTTTTAAAAACATGACGTAGCACTCCACAGAATTTTTGATTCTCACCGCAGATAAAGTGGACAGCTACAGCTTGTCTCCCCCAGCTGCCTGGCTTTACCTTGGTTGGTGATCAAAAGTCAGGAAAGCCCAGTGTTTTTTTTTTTTTTTTAATTATTAGAAAAAAAAATTAAAAAGAAAAAAAATGTGGGTTCCCGCCATATTTTGATCGCCAGCCAAGTATAATCAGGCAGCTGGGAGCTGGATTCTCAGCATGGTAATGTGGTGCCCCATCTGGTCAGGTGTCACAATTGGGGTTCTGCACCTATAAATGAGTGTGCGGTAACCCCTGTCACAATGGAATGCAAATGTCCTTTGGGAGGCTCCCATCCTAGCGCTCCCACATTCGAGCCTAGGTGGAGTTAGTCCCTAGGAGGAGAATTAGGGGAGGAGGGAGGAGACAGAGTGAGCTCAATCAGCACTGAGGAAAGATGGAGGACAGGGAGCCTCCGAGTGAGGAAAGGAGGAGTCCCAGGGAGGGGACCTGGAGCTAGAAAACTGGCAGCCCAGACGGAAGGAGGAAATGTCTCCGAGCGCCCATACTCAGGAGGGAACCCTGGTCTACTTTACCAGAGCACCAGTTCCAAAGACAGGGAGGGAGTTTAAGCCTTCACCAAGAACACCGGAGGTCGCGGCCCGTTTACCGGCCCCAACACCCTGTCCGGAGGAATAGTCACACCAGGATCACCCACCAGGGTCGAGTCCCAGAGCAGGAGGGAGAGAGAAGGAGAATAGGAGCTGGGATCTCAGAGCACCTCAACGGGCTTGGTATTAAGTGGGCTACCTCAAGACAGGCACTGGCAGCGGAACACATGGTAGATCCAAGCAGGCATTCCACGGCAAACTCCCAGAGACTTTGCAGCCCGTTGTGACTACCCGGCCAGCTACTTCGTCCTAAAACTGTTTCTGCTGTGAACTGTATCATCACCTGCATCGTTCCAGCAAAGTACCCGGGTAGAGTGAACGAGCCACCGTGTCTTTGTCTCTCCGCTACATCGTGCTCCATCCATCCATTCTCAGCACCTTCATCATCACCGGTGCATCCCTGCCCCAGAAGGTCAGCTCCACCTGCAGGGAGCTGTACCAACTTAGCCGCTATACCACCCGAGGCTGGCATGACATGCTGGCCAATGAGCATAATAATCATGGCCATTACCTAGTAGTATGTCTTGCCAGCTCCAGCCAAGGGTCCCAGACAGTTACCTCCTCATCCATCCTGCTGCTGGCTGGGAACCCTGTACAGTGCAGCATGTAGTGTGAATGCCACACTATGGAGATGCTGCTTCTACTACTGCCAAGTGGAGGCAAGGGCCACATAGAGATTAAAGGGGCCCCATCAGGAGCGGACATGGGTCCCTAATAAGGGGCGTACATAAAAATCATGGGGCCCACTCAGGGATGTGCATAAAGATCATGGGGCCCCATCAGAGGCGTACATAGAGATCATGGGGCACAGTCAGGGGCGTGTATAAAAATCATGGGGCCCAGTCAGCGGCGTACCGTACATAGAGATCATGGGGCCCCATCAGAGGCGTACATAGAGATCATGGGGCCCACTCAGGGGCGTACATAGAGATCATGGGGCCCACTCAGGGGCGTGCATAAAAATTATGGGGCCCAGTCAGCAGCGTAGAGATCATGGGGCCCACTCAGGGGCGTACATAGAGATCATGGGGCCCACTCAGGGGCGTGCATAAAAATCATGGGGCCCAGTCAGCGGCGTACCGTACATAGAGATCATGGGGCCCCATCAGAGGTGTACATAAAGATCATGGGGCCCAGTCAGGGATTGCATATAGAAATCATGGGACCCCGTGAAGTGAGGATCTCACTGCCCCAGTATGGTGCCCTCCAGGTGCTCCCACAGAGATTGTTTCATACTAAGGCCTATGATGCCCTGTGGGAGCTCCCTGAGGGCACCATACTGGGGGCAGTAGAAGAGGCAGCATCTCCAGTGTGACATTCACCTCACACTACATGCTGCACTATAGGACCCCCAGCCAGCAACATTACAGATGGGATGGTGGAGGCTGGAGCACTGTCTGGGACCCTTGGCACCAGGCTGGTGACTGAGGAGCCCATCTCTTCTGTCAGAATATGACCAGAAACATTTAGTAATACTGGTCCGAGTGCAATTTGAGTTTTTCTCGTATTGCACTAGCGCGATTCTCACACCAGTGTGCATCCACCCTAAAGCTGAACAGAGTTGTCTAAATAGAGGTAGTGGCCCCTTCCAGGTACTGCAGATCTGTCCTTATTCATCTGAATAGGTGAGGAGGTGAGGATGTGTAATACCCAGCAGCAGCCACTACACAGTTGATGGCGCTGTGCTGCTTAGTTCTGTAGAGGTGCTGGGCACCAGAGGCCCGATGTAGTCAGCAGTGAGGCAGGGCCAAGGTGCGGCACAAACTCAACACAGCAGCTCCTGATCCAGCTGGCTCCTCGGTGCAACAGTTTAGTTCTTTGGTATCGGTTCATTAAAGGACAAATCACAGAGTCAATAAACAATTTTAAGGCTTCTTTACTATAATTGTTGAATGTGTGAGTTGGAGGTGTATAAATACAAAAAAGGGGGGCGACAAGAGGCGCAATAGTGCCCTATCACTAGTGACACTGTTTGTGTGAGTATATCAATAGGTGTACACTCACCTGGTCCAGTTCTGTGACCCACAACTGGTTTATAAGCCTTCGGTTTATAGCTGCTGCAGGACCTCCACCAGCCACTCGTACGTAGAAAAACGCTCCTATATAGGGAAGATGGTGTGTCACGGTCCGCGCTGCTGTCTTAATGGGATCACAAGGGATGGATGTCTCCAAGAAGTCACAAGGAAGGCAAGGTTCCAAAGTAATGATCTCCTTTATTCACCAACGCATTTCAGCACCTATCCTGGCACCCTGATACCCTGATGAAGGTGGCAGGATAGGTGCGAAACGCGTTGGTGAATAAAGGAGATCATTACTTTGCCTTCCTTGTGACTTCTTGGAGACATCCATCCCTTGTGATTCCATTGAGACAGCAGCGCGGACCGTGAGTTGGGGGTGGGCTTTTTACATTGACACATTTGGCTGCAGGCTGCTCCCCTCGGCCTGTTACCTTCATACTCAAGCCCTTAAGAATCATTGATGCACGCCATGAATTCAAAGAGTCTTTTGGTCAATTCTATCCCTACCCCAATTATGGGAATAAATCCATAGGACCAACAGGGAACTGTCAGACAGTATTCCTACACTGCGCTCACAATGGAGATCCGTCTATCGTCAGACCACTGCTTGGGGTCCATCGAACCGACACCGGAGAGGACAGCCGCTGTTCGGGTATGACACCAGTGGCAGGTGTCAATCATCAAAACTGAGGAAACATGCTTGGCTGAGGTTTTGTTCCATGATCTAAATGATGGGCCGTATCCTGGGGTAAACTTTAGGGCCTGAACAATTTAAAGGGGGCCTTAGATTCCAGATACTATCTCCTACTGGAGAACTTTCCTCTCGTCTTACATGATACAACCCCTTTTATTGACTATGCCCCATCCATAAGCAACACCTACTATCAATAACCTTGTTTTGCTAATGGGGTTCAAGGAGCAGCATCGGCCTTTAACCAGAAGAGGGCCATGTATACACTATGGAATATGCAGTTTCTTAATGCAGACGCAAAACATAAGTTATCTCTTGAGTGATAACAACAACTCTGGCCTTCCTAAAGCTCCATGACTACTCTGCATTAGCTTTGGCTAAGTTAAAACAGCTGATCATTAGGGGTGCCGGATGATGACCCTCTACCAATCTGATATTGATCACCTATCTTAAGAATCAGTATTGATGCAAAAGTGGAAAACTAACACTTTAAGGGCACCTTTACATGTGGCAACTTTTCTAGGAATTTCACTGGCAACTTACTGGTTGCAGTGAAATCATGGAGACATTGTTCTATCTTGTTGCTGTGTACAAATGTAACAATGTCTCCATCATTTCACTGCAACCAGTAAGTTGCCAGAGAAATTCCTAGAAAAGTTGCCGCGTGCAAAGGTACCTTAAAGGAGTTGTGCAGGATTGGAAAAACATGGCTGCTTTGTTCCATAGACAGTGCCACACCAGTCCAAAGGCTCTTTGTGATATTGTATTTATGTCCTGTTTTTGGGAGAAAGCAAGAATGTCTTTTTAAGGGTCCATTCACATAATGTATTTTTTAGGTGGGATTTACGCAGGCTTGCTCTAGGAAATCCCATGAAAATAATCCAAAGAATCTGCCTATTCATTTCTAGAAGAAGGATCCGTATGGATCCGTGAAAAAAAAAAACCAGATCTGTGAAACAGATCCAATTTGTTGTTCTGAGCATGCTCAGAAGCAAGGTACAGCTCCTCCCACCCCTATCTCTCCTAACTGATGATGGATCCGTTAGAAAAAGGTCCATGGACATTTGTTGGCATCCATCTACACAGATCCATGCCTGTCCATGTGGTTCATTAAAATTCAAGGATACATACGGATTTGCAAATAGTCAGTGTGAAAGCAGCCTAAGCTACACACACAGAGCTGAAAAATTAGGCTAGGGTCACATTTGTTAATAGAATTGCGTTCACTGCATCCAGATCTGGATGTGGTGAACCCAATTGGCAGAAGCCGCAATCTGGTAACCAGATTGCTCCGGATGTGTAATCCGGAGCAATCCGGTTACCGTACAGTTTGCTCATCCTGCTGCCGAAGGGATGAGCAAAGTGTTTAAACTGTAATAAAAGCTAAAATATTAATAATAATTCTGCCCATCATGTCTCTAGGGGGTGCCCACCCCCCCCTAGAGACATGGTACCCACTCAGGTGGGCATGTAATGGGATAATTACTCCTGTACAGTAAGCCGGCTCCTGGCGGCTCTGTACAATTTTCTGAATGAAGCCGCCTGCTCCTCAGACAGCGGTGCGCATACTATATGTATGTTCGTATAGTATATGCACTGTCCGAGGTCCTGTAGGCTTTTACAGTAGATCTATGGCGCTGCACTGCCCATAGATCTACTGTAAATGCGTACAGGACTTCGGACAGTGCACACATGCTATACGTACATTATAAGCAAACTATACGATAACCGCATTGCTCGGGATTACACATCTTGAGCAATCCGGTTACCGCATTGCTGGGCTTAGAACCGCTCCGAAAACTGGAGCCTGCATGATTTTTCATGCAGGCTGCAGAGCCGGATGCGGTAACCGGATTGCATGTAATGCAATCCGGTTTTTATAATGGGCTCCTATGAAGGCTAGAGAAAAACAAAAACCAGAAAATGGAAAATCACCTGGGGGTGAAGGGGTGAAGATAACAAAGTCTATACTCACCTTCTGTTCTGCCGCCATTCCAGCGCTGTCAGTAACCCTGACTCGGGGCTCATGTGACATTCTAACGTCACATGCATTTTCTTCTCTTTGTTTTCGAACATAAGAGCAATCAATAGAAAGTGAGCAGCAGCTGCAACTGTGGTGCCCCACTAAGAGTGCGTCACAAAAGGGTACTGCACCCCTGACTGAAGGTGTTGTACACTTTGTTTTGGTAATAGGTAGAATAAGTCTGAAGCTCCAGCACCACATGCCAACACCTAGTGTTAGAGGACCAATTAGATACCCGTTACCAGGGTAACCGGTCCTGGTGGGAGGAGAGGCTAGGTAATAAAGCAGTGGGGAAAGCAGCAAGGAGTTAGAACAGCAGGAACAAGAGTGTGAAGAGTTCAGTCAGAAGGGAGCTGCAAAAGATCAGAGCAGCAGATGAAGCAGAGCTGGAAAGCTACAGAACAGCAGAGAGAAGCTAACGGGGAGGGCACCTCAACCTGGTGACCCAGAAGAGAAAGGGGCCAAGAATAGAACGGGTAACTGAATGCCCTAGCCAGAGGTGTATCTAGGTTCTCTGGCACCCGGGGCAAGACTTCAGTCTCTATATACAGTCAGCACAGGCAGCCTCTATACACAGTCAGCACAGGCAGCCTCTATATACAGTCAGCACAGCCTCTATATTTCCCAGCACAGCCTCTATATACAATCTGCATAGCCTCTATATACAGTCAGCCAGCCTCTATATACAGTCAGCATAGCCTCTATATACAGTCTGCATAGCCTCTATATACAGTCTGCATAACCTCTATATACCCAAGCAAAGCCTCTATATACAGTCAGCACAGGCAGCCTCTATATACAGTCAGCACAGCCTCTATATACAGTCAGCACATCCTCTATATACAGTCAGCACAGTCTCTATATACAGTCAGCACAGCCTCTATATACAGTCAGCAAAGCCTCTATATACAGTCAGCCAGCCTCTATATACAGTCGGCATAGCTTCTATATACAGTCAGCCAGCCTCTATATACAGTCTGTATAGCCTATATATACAGTCAGCCAGCCTCTATATACAGTCTGCATAGCCTCTATATACAGTCTGCATAGCCTCTATATACAGTCTGCATAACCTCTATATACCCCAGCAAAGCCTCTATATACAGTCAGCACAGGCAACCTCTATATACAGTCAGCACAACCTCTATATACAGTCTGCATAGCCTCTATATACAGTCTGCATAGCCTCTATATACCCTAGCACAGCCTTTATATACAGTCAGCACAGCCTCTATATATAGTCAGCAAAGCCTCTATATACAGTCAGCCAGCCTCTATATACAGTCTGCATAGCCTCTATATACAGTCAGCCAGCCTCTATATACAGTCTGCATAGCCTCCATATACAGTCTGCATAGCCTCTATATACCCCATCACAGCCTCTATATACAGTCAGCACAGGCAACCTCTATATACAGTCAGCAGAGCCTCTATATACAGTCAGCAAAGCCTCTATATACAGTCAGCCAGCCTCTATATACAGTCTGCATAGCTTCTATATACAGTCAGCCAGCCTCAATATACAGTCTGCATAGCCTCTATATACAGTCAGCCAGCCTCTATATACAGTCTGCATAGCCTCTATATAGTCTGCATAGCCTCTATATACAGTCTGCATAACCTCTATATACCCCAGCAAAGCCTCTATATACGTCAGCACAGGCAACCTCTATATACAGTCAGCACAACCTCTATATACAGTCTGCATAGCCTCTATATACAGTCTGCATAGCCTCTATATACCCTAGCACAGCCTTTATATACAGTCAGCACAGGCAGCCTCTATATACAGTCAGCACAGCCTCTATATATAGTCAGCAAAGCCTTATATACAGTCAGCCAGCCTCTATATACAGTCTGCATAGCCTCTATATACAGTCAGCCAGCCTCTATATACAGTCTGCATAGCCTCTATATACCCCAGCACAGCCTTTATATACAGTCAGCACAGGCAACCTCTATATACAGTCAGCACAGCCTCTATATACAGTCAGCAAAGCCTCTATATACAGTCAGCCAGCCTCTATATACAGTCTGCATAGCTTCTATATACAGTCAGCCAGCCTCTATATACAGTCTGCATAGCCTCTATATACAGTCAGCCAGCCTCTATATACAGTCTGCATAGCCTCTATATACAATCTGCATAGCCTCTATATACAGTCTGCATAACCTCTATATACCCCAGCAAAGCCTCTATATACAGTCAGCACAGGCAACCTCTATATACAGTCAGCACAACCTCTTATATACAGTCTGCATAGCCTCTATATACAGTCTGCATAGCCTCTATATACCCTAGCACAGCCTTTATATACAGTCAGCACAGGCAGCCTCTATATACAGTCAGCACAGCCTCTATATATAGTCAGCAAAGCCTCTATATACAGTCAGCCAGCCTCTATATACAGTCTGCATAGCCTCTATATACAGTCTGCATAGCCTCTATATACAGTCTGCATAACCTCTATATACCCCAGCAAAGCCTCTATATACAGTCAGCACAGGCAACCTCTATATACAGTCAGCACAACCTCTATATACAGTCTGCATAGCCTCTATATACAGTCTGCATAGCCTCTATATACCCTAGCACAGCCTTTATATACAGTCAGCACAGGCAGCCTCTATATACAGTCAGCACAGCCTCTATATATAGTCAGCAAAGCCTCTATATACAGTCAGCCAGCCTCTATATACAGTCTGCATAGCCTCTATATACAGTCAGCCAGCCTCTATATACAGTCTGCATAGCCTCTATATACAGTCTGCATAGCCTCTATATACCCCAGCACAGCCTCTATATACAGTCAGCACAGGCAACCTCTATACTCTATATACAGTCAGCACAGCCTCTATATACAGTCAGCAAAGCCTCTATATACAGTCAGCCAGCCTCTGTATACAGTCTGCATAGCTTCTATATACAGTCAGCCAGCCTCTATATACAGCCTGCATAGCCTCTATATACAGTCAGCCAGCCTCTATATACAGTCTGCATAGCCTCTATATACAGTCTGCATAGCCTCTATATACAGTCTGCATAACCTCTATATACCCAGCAAAGCCTCTATATACAGTCAGCACAGGCAACCTTATATACAGTCAGCACAGCCTCTATATACAGTCTGCATAGCCTCTATATACCCTAGCACAGCCTCTATATACAGTCAGCACAGGCAGCCTCTATATAAAGCCAGCACAGCCTCTATATATAGTCAGCAAAGCCTCTATATACAGTCAGCCAGCCTCTATATACAGTCTGCATAGCCACTATATACAGTCAGCCAGCCTCTATATACAGTCTGCATAGCCTCTATATACAGTCTGCATAGCCTCTATATACCCCAGCACAGCCTCTATATACAGTCAGCACAGGCAACCTCTATATACAGTCAGCACAGCCTCTATATACAGTCAGCAAAGCCTCTATATACAGTCAGCCAGCCTCTATGTACAGTCTGCATAGCTTCTATATACAGTCAGTCAGCCTCTATATACAGTCTGCATAGCCTCTATATACAGTCTGCATAGCCTCTATATACAGTCTGCATAACCTCTATATACCCCAGCAAAGCCTCTATATACAGTCAGCACAGACTCTGTATACAGTCTGCATAGCCTCTATATACAGTCTGCATAGCCTCTATGGTACATATAATCCCCCATCTGCTGCTGCTCTCAGTTAAAAAAAACACACTGATCATACTCACTTCCATCTGCTCCCCCGGGGCTGTGTCCTCCTCAGATTCTTCCCCACACATCCTTATAGCAGCAGCTCCCAGGACTGTGGAGCTTCCTCCTTTCTGCACCATGTGATGAGCTCCAGGGTGATGAGTCATCACTCTGCTACAGTAGGTACAGGAGGAAGCTCCACTGCTCCCTGGAGCCTGCACATGGCTGATCTGCATCACATGCAAATTAGCCATGTGCACTGGGAGCTCAGTGGAGCACTCAGCCTCTTGCTGCATCTGCCTGATGTGCCCCTTGCTCACAGGGCTCTCTGTCCCTAATGGGCCCCTGGCAGTCAGGGTTGCCTGTCCCTGATGGCCAGTGGCCCCCCAGTTGTTCAAGGCCCCGGCACTTGCCTGTGTATGCCGGGTACTGACGCCGGCCCTGCTGGACAGCCAATCTATATCTGCAAGACCCATCCTAAAATGCAGGATCCATCTTATTCTGGATGACCCATTATATTCTGGAGAACCAATCTCATTCTTGAGGATCACTCTCATTCTGGAAGACCCATCTCATTCTGTAAGACCAATTTCATTCTGGAGAAACCATATGATTCTGGAGGACATGTTTCATTTTGAAAAAATCATCCTATTCTGGAGGATCCATCAGGTTCTAGAGGACAAATATTTTGGATGACCCATGTTATTCTGGAAGATCCATGTCATTCTGAAGGCATCATATTATTCTGGAGTTAAAATCTCATACTGCAGTACCCATATTTTTTTGGAAGAACCCATCCAATTCTAGGGAACCCATTTGATTCTTAAATACCCATCTCATTCTGGAAGATACTTATGATTTTGGTGGTCCTATTTTATTTTGAAAGAGCCATCATATTCAGGAGGACCCATACGCTGCTGGAGGACTAATTATTCTGGAGTACTTTCACATTCTGATAGACACATTCTATTCTGGAGGAATCATCTCCTTCAAAAGAACTGATCCCATTTTGAAATGATCCTTTTTGTTCTGAAGAATCCATCCTCTTCTGAAGGACCCATCGTATTCTGAAGGACCCATCTTTACCTGGAAAACCCATGTCATTCTGGAAGTTCCACTCTTTTTAAAAGAACCATATTAATCCCGAGTGACCCATCCAATTTTCTTATAACGGAAGATCTATCACTTTCTGGAGAATCAATCTAAATCTGGAGGGAGCCGTCATTTTCTGGATACAAAATCTCATTCCGGAGCACCCATTTTAATTGACTCATCTATTTCTGGAGGACTCATTCTATTCTAGAGGACCAGTCTCATTTGGAAGGATGCATCCTATTCTGGAGGACTTATGTGATTTTGGAGGACCCGTCAGATTCTGGAAAACCAAAATTGTTATTGAAGACATCTTTCATTTTTAAGGTTCCATTTTATTCTGGAGATCCATTTTCTTACTGGATGACCAATCCAATTCTGGAGGAGCCATCTCATTCTGAAAGACATCTCCTTCTGGAGGAAATATCTGATTCTGAAGGACCCATCTCATTATTTAAAACAGCATTCTATTCTGGAGGACCCTTCATTTTCTGGAGTACACACATCCTGGAGGACCTATATTATTCTAGAGAACTCACATATCATTTTGGAGGACCCATCTAATTTTCATGGACCCATCCTATTCTGCAACACCCATCTGATTCTAGAGGACCCATTTTATTCTGAAGGACAAAACCTTTTTAGAACACATTTTATTCTGGAGGACCAATTTAATTCTCGAGAATCCATTATTTTCTGTTGGGGTCATCTAAATCTAAAGAGCCCGTCTCATTCTGGGGGAGCTATCTGATTTTGGAGGACCCATTCTATTTTGGAAGACCCATCTTTATCTGGAGGATCCATCTTATTCTAAAGGACCCTTCTTTTTCCAGAGGATCCATCATATTCTGGAGGACCCTCCTTATTATGGCAGACCCATTTTATTCTTGAAGGTTTTACCTGGTCTTGATTAAGGCATTTCGCCGGAACCTGTATGTTCTGCTAGTCCCCATGTGCATGTGCCTGTATTCCTTCCTAATTTGAATACATAGAATAAACATTAGGTTCTATATTTTCTTCTTCAGAGAATTCCTTTTCAGATATTTTTAAAGACTTACTGTATCTCATTCTCAAGGATGTATGTCATCAGAAGATCTATCCTATTGTGGCTGGATCACTTTGGAAGACTTATTTTGTTCTGAAATGCCCATTAAGTTCTTGGAGACTTTTTCTTATTCTGGAGGATGCATGTAATTCTGGCAAACCTACTCATTCTAGAGGATCCATCACATTTTGAAGGGCACTTCATTTTGGAAAACCCATCTTAATTTGGAGGACCCTTCCTTTTCTGAAAGAGCTATCCCATCTTGGAGGACCTAACCTTTTATCGAGCATCCATTTAATTTTCGAAAGACCCATCCTATTTGCGAAGGCCGATGTAATTTTAGAGGACCCATCTTTTTCTGGAAGATCCATTTTATTTTGTAGAAGCCATTTGTTTCTGGAAGACAAATCTTATTTTGGAGCACCCATCTCATTCTGGATGTCCCAAGCAATTTTGGAGAACCCTTCCTATTCTGCAAAATCCATCTAACTTAGGAGGATCCATTTTATTCTATAAAATGAATCTCATTTTAGAGGACCCATTTATTTATTTATTTTTAATTATGTCTATTCTGTAGAAACTATCCTATACTGGAAGGCCTATTCTATTTTGGAGGGCTCATCTTAATCTGGAGGTCCCATTCTATATTGAATGACCCATCCTATTCTGAGGAATCCATCACATTCTTGAGGACCCATCATATTCTGGAAGATCTATCTTATTTTAGTGCACCTATCTTAATGTAGAGAACATATCCTATTTTGGAGAGCCCATTCTATGTAGATGACCCATCTTAATCTGGATGACCCATTTTATACTAAGGGACTCACTTTATTCTTGAGGAACCATGTAATTATGAAGTATCCAATTTATAATATGAAAAATGGATCATAATGTTGTTGCGGGTCAGCAGTCACCAATGACTTGTTCCCATTCAGAATGGTCTTAAAAGTATGTATTAGTATTTTGCCGAGGTATCCAATATATTAATACAAGAAAGGTGGAAATGTTTTAGGCAATTCCTTTAGGTACATTTGCACACAGTTTGTGAAGCAGCTCAGCAGGGAGGTTGTTGCAAACTTCTTAAGAACCAACCACAGATCTTCTGTGTTTTCTAACTTGCACAAATCCTTCTGTCTATTCATGTAATCCAAGAAAGACTGCATGATGTGAGATCAAGTCTCTGTGAGGGCCGGATCATCACTTCCAGGACTCCATGTTCTTGTTTTTGAGGAGGTTCTTCATGTAATCCCACACAGACTGTATAATGTGAGATCAGGGCTCTGTGGGGGCCGGATCGTCAGTTCCAAAACTTCTTATTCTTCTTTATGAGGATGTTCTTCATGTAATTCCATACAGACTGGATGATGTGAGATCAGGGCTCTGTGGGGACCGGATCATCACTTCCAGGACTCCTTGCTCTTCTTTTTGAGGAGGTTCTTCATGTAATCCCAGACAGAGTGGATGATGTAAGATCAGGGGTCTGTGGGGCCGGATCATCACTTCCAGGACTCCTTGTTCTTCTTTTTGAGGAGGTTCTTCATGTAATCCCAGACAGACTGGATGATGTGAGATCAGGGCTCTGTGGGGGCCGGATCATGGCTTCCAGGATTCCTTGTTCTTCTTTATGAGGAGGTTCTTCATGTAATCCCACACAGACTGGATGATGTGAGATCAGAACTCTGTAGGGGCGGATCATCACTTCCAGGACTCCTTTTTCTTCTTTATGAGGAGATTCTTCATGTAATCCCACACAGACTGGATGATGTGAGATCAGAACTCTGTAGGGGCCGGATCATCACTTCCAGGACTCCTTGTTCTTCTTTATGAGGAGATTCTTCATATAATCCCACACAGACTGGATGATGTGAGATCAGGGCTCTGTGGGGCCGGATCATCACTTCCAGGACTCCTTGTTCTTCTTTATGAGGAGATTCTTTATGTAATCCCAGACAGACTGGATGATGTGAGATCAGGGCTCTGTGGGGGCCGGATCATCACTTCCAGGACTCCTTGCTCTTCTTTTTGAGGAGGTTCTTCATGTAATCCCACACAGACTGGATGATGTGAGATCAGGGCTCTGTGGGGGCCGGATCATCACTTCCAGGACTCCTTGTTCTTCTTTATGAGGAGATTCTTTATGTAATCCCAGACAGACTGGATGATGTGAGATCAGAACTCTGTAGCGGCGGATCATCACTTCCAGGACTCCTTGTTCTTCTTTATGAGGAGATTCTTCATATAATCCCACACAGACTGGATGATGTGAGATCAGGGCTCTGTGGGGGCCGGATCATCACTTCCAGGACTCCTTGTTCTTCTTTATGAGGAGATTCTTTATGTAATCCCAGACAGACTGGATGATGTGAGATCAGGGCTCTGTGGGGGCCGGATCATCACTTCCATGACTCCTTGCTCTTCTTTTTGAGGAGGTTCTTCATGTAATCCCACACAGACTGGATGATGTGAGATCAGGGCTCTGTGGGGGCCGGATCATCACTTCCAGGACTCCTTGTTCTTCTTTATGAGGAGATTCTTTATGTAATCCCAGACAGACTGGATGATGTGAGATCAGAACTCTGTAGCGGCGGATCATCACTTCCAGGACTCCTTGTTCTTCTTTATGAAGAGATTCTTTATGTAATCCCACACAGACTGGATGATGTGAGATCAGGGCTCTGTGGGGGCCGGATCGTCACTTCCAAAACTCCTTATTCTACTTTATGAGGATGTTCTTCATGTATTTCCAGACACACTGGATGATGTGAGATCAGGGCTCTGTGGGGGCCGGATCATCAGTTCCAAAACTCCTTATTCTTCTTTATGAGGAGGTTCTTCATGTAATTCCAGACAGACTGGATGATGTGAGATCAGGGCTCTGTAGGGGCTGGATCATCACTTCCAGGACTCCTTGTCCTTTTTTATGAGTAGGTTTTTTATGTAATCTCACACAGACTGGATGATGTGACATTAGGGTTCTGTGTGGCCGGATCATCACCTTCCAAGACTCATTGTTCTCCTTTATGCTGAAGGTAGTTCTTAATGACTTTGAATGTATGTTTAATGTTGTTGTCATTTTGCAGAATAAATTTGGAGCCAATTACATGCCTCCCTGATTGTATTACATGTTGAATTAATATCTGCCTGCATTTCTCAGCCTCTTTGACACCGATAATCCTTACTAAATCCTCTGTATTTGCTGAAATGAATCCATATACTTCCAAGGACCCTCCACCATGCTTCACTGTTACCTGTAGGTTCTCATTATTGTACCACTCTGAAGCCCTTTGCTGAACTTATTACCTTCTGTTACTCCCAAATATTTCACACTTTGATTCATCTGTCCAGAGACAGCCACCCTGTAAATTGCTACAGCAAATGAAGTATTACTTCCAGAAAATAATTGTAGTCACTAGTGATGAGCGGACATGCTCGCCACTACTCGGTACTCGCACGAGTATCACTGTACTCGGGCTACTCGGCGAGCACCGAGTAATCTCGCGATACTCGTGCTGTGCTCGTGGTCGTCATCTCTACATGTTGGCGCTCTTTTGAGAGCCAGCCCACATGCAGGGATTGGCTGGCAGACCACTGCAATTCCACAGCCCTGTTAGTTGTGGCATTGCAGTGATTGGCCGGTCTGCACAGCGTGACCGAGCCTTTATAAGACCCGGCCGCGCTGTGCTCTGCACACAGGCATCCAGACAGTGAGTGTAGGGACAGTGTCTGCTGCTGCTTAGGGACAGATTTGCGGCCCTCATAGGTAGATCTGGAGCAGGGCTGCAAACTGCTGCTGCTGACCACAACAGTCCTTCTCAGGACTAATCTAGGAGGATATAGGCAGGGTGATCCAGATCGGGATGCAAGCTTTTCTGTGACCATTACAGTCACCAGACTGGTGTACTTACTACCTTAATACAGGTTAGGGACTAAAATCCTACTCTCCTGTGACCATTACAGTCACCAGACTGGTGTACTTACTAACTTAATACAGGTTAGGGACAAAAATACTACTCTCCTGTGACCATTACAGTCACCAGACTGGTGTACTTACTACCTTAATACAGGTTAGGGACAAAAATCCTACTCTCCTGTGGCTATTACAGTCACCAGACTGGTGTACTTACTACCTTAATACAGGTTAGGGACTAAAATCCTAATCTCCTGTGATCTGAACTGTCACCAGACTGGTGTACTTACTACCTTAATACAGGTTAGGGACTAAAATCCTACTCTCCTGTGATCTGAACTATCACCAGACTGGTGTACTTACTACCTTAATACAGGTTAGGGACTAAAATCCTACTCTCCTGTGATCTGAACTGTCACCAGACTGGTGTACTTACTACCTTAATTCAGGTTAGGAACTAAAATCCTAATAATCTGTGACCATTACAGTCACCAGACTGGTGTACTTACTACCTTAATACAGGTTAGGGACTAAAATCCTACTCTCCTTAATCTCCCTCCAAACGCCAATTACCCAGATAGGATGGTAAACTGTCCTAAATGCGGACAACCCGGAACAGACATAGAACATTGGCTGTGGTCCTGCATGTATTCCAGAAAGTTTTGGGAGATCATGCAAGGTTTAGTACAAAAGATATGTGGGATCAAGATAGAGTTAGATCCAATGTGCTGGCTATTTCATTATGTAGAAGATAGAGTTCAAGGGGGGGATCTACATGTATTGTTTCATACAATTGCCATGCTGGCGAAACGCACTATTCCTCAACGTTGGATAGCATCGACACTACCGGGAGAATCTGATATTCACATGACACTGCTGGAATTATTACATTTAGATAGGAGGGAAACGATGAGGAACATAAAGAAGGGGGCTACATGTTTTTTTAATAAGTGGAGATCGTACATAGAAACATCCCTTACGGACTCAGATATCCAAAACATAATGATATCGTTCCAATACTCAGACTGGTATGCATTAGAAGAATTGGGCGGAACTCTGGGTAGATTGCGTTTGAGGACTGAGGATGGAGTTGATGATTGAGTGGGGATGCTCTGATGAAACTGGATATTATCATAATATGTCGTACTAAGATTTGCTGTGATCGAGTAATTGGTGTGGGAGGTTTGAAGTTTTCTTTTTTTTTCTTTGTGATGATGACCAGGGGAAGGGGAAAGATTATAGATTTAATATTTTGTAGTTATATTTAGAACAACGATGTAATGCCTATTGAAGCTCGATGCTTAATTTAATACTGTTTCATTAACTTTATTCCTGGTTTTGTTGAAAACTGTATGAGCACATGATATGTTATGATTTGTCTTGAGTGATGAAACAATAAAAATGATAGTGGAAAAAAAAAAGAATAGAAGTAGGTTTGTTTTGCGGCAGTGAGTGCATCCTTGAAGTTGGAGAGGGATTGCTTGTAGATGGTGAGGTGGGCTGTGGAGTGGGATTTCTTCCATCTCCGTTCAGCGACCCTGGACGTTCGGCGAAGCTCTTTTGTGAGAGGGGTGAGCCAGGGTTGTCTGTGTGTGCGGGTTTTGGTGTGTGTGAGGGGGGCAGCCTGGTCGAGAGCCGCAGTTAGTGTGGAGTTGTAGAGGGTGGCGGCAGTGTTAATGTCGGGTGAGGAGGCAAGGTCAATGAGGGGGAGGAGGGAGTGGGAGAGTGAGTTGAAATCGATGAGTTTAAGGTTTCTGCGTGGGTGACTGAGTTTTCGGAGAGTGGGGGTGAGGTAGGGGGAAAGAGGGAGGAGAAGGTCAACAGGTTGTGGTCAGATTGGAAGAGGGGTGAGTTTGAGAGGTCGGTGAGGGAACAGAGGCGGGAGAAGATGAGGTCAAGCGTGTGGCCGTCTTTGTGAGTGGCTGAGGAGGACAATTGGGAGAGGCCGAAGGAGGTGGTCAGAGATAGGAGTCGGGAGGTTGGCGGGTCGGGGGTGTCGATGGGGATGTTGAAGTCGCCCATGATGATGGTGGGGATGTCGGAGGAGAGGAAGTGGAGAAGCCAAGTGTTGAAGTGTTCAAGGAAGGAGGCGGTGGGTCTCGGGAGTCGGTAGATGACCGCGAGTTGGAGGTTGCAGGGGGAGAAAATGCGAACAGAGTGCAGTTCGAAGGAGGGAAAGGAGGCGGAGGGAGGCGGTGTAGTAGGGATGAAGGAGCAGCTGTCGGACAAGAGTATACCCACACCACCCCACGGGTGCTATTAGGGCGTGGTGTGTGGGAAAGCGTGAGTCCGCCGTAGGAGAGGGCGGCAGGGGAGGCTGTGTCGGCGGGGGTGAGCCAAGTTTCGGTGATGCCGAGGAATTTGAATTTATTGGTGATGAAGAGGTCGTGGATGTAGGAGAGTTTGTTACACACTGAGCGGGCATTCCAGAGTGCTCCAGACAGGGGGACTGGGGTTGGGTGAATGGGTGTAAGGTAGCGGGGGTTGCGAGAGTTTGTGATGGGGGATGGGCGTAAATTGGAGGTGAGTGGAGGGATGTGGTGGGGGGGGTCCCGGGTTGGGGGATATGTCACCTGCAAGTAGGAGAAGTAGCGAGAGGGTTAGGAGGTGGGAGCAGGGGAGTTTGCGTGGGGGCCGTGCGCGTGTGGAGAAGAGTGATTGGGTGTGGATGAACAGTTCGGAGGAGGGGGTGAGGTGGATGGGTAGGAAGGATGGAGAGATCGCTATGGCCTTGGTGGGTGGAGGGATGTTCGGGGTTAGGAGGAAGTGGAGTAGGATGGGGGTGAAGGTGAAGAGGAGGAGAAACATTGTGGGCAGCAGGTTTTGGCTGTAAGAAGTCACAGGGTGGGATGTGGCAGGGGAGGTGCGTGGATGGAGAAGGGGTGTGGGTAGAGCTAGGGGGTGGCGGAAGACGGGGTGGAGTTGGGAGTGGTGCGCGGTGCGGGGTGTGGCGTGGCCAGGGGTAGGGTGCGGTCAGGTGGTGGGGTGCAGCCTGGGGTGGGGTGGAGTCAGGGATTTGAATAGGTGGGGTGGGTGTAGCCGGGGGTGGAAGACAGCTAGGGAAGTGGTACAGCCGGGGACACAGGAATAGCCCGGGATACATAAAAGCCAGGGATGGGGTACAGCCAGGGTGAGGTACGGTGGCGAGGGGGTGCCGCCGTGGTCACAAGTGAGGTGCAGTCCGTGGATGGAGTGGTGCAGCTGGAGATGAGGTGGTGGAGCCGGAGACGAGATGCTGGAGCCGGAGACGAGGTGATGGAGCCGGAGACGAGGTGATGGAGCCGGAGACGAAATGATGGAGTCGGAGACGAGATGATGGAGCCGGAGACGAGATGATGGAGCCGGAGACGAGATGGCGCAGCTGGGTGGTGCTGTCGGATGATGAGGTGGTGCCATTCCATGATGAAATGGTGCAGCCAGGGATCGGATGATGCAGCCGTGGACGGGGTGGTGGAGCCAGGGGGCCAGGGTAGCAGGAGAGATTGACAGCAGGCAGGTGGTCAGTGGTAGCCAGGAGCCAGACGTAGCTGGGAGGGTCAGGCGTAGCCAGGGGGGTCAAGCGTAGCCAGGAGGGTCAAGCATAGCCAGAAGGGTCAAGCGTAGCCAGGAGGGTCAAGCGTAGCCAGGAGGGTCAAGTGTAGCCAGGAGGGTCAAGCGCAGCCAGGAGGGTCAAGCGCAGCTGGGGCCAGGACAGCAGTCAAGGGCCCAGGTGCAGTGGACAGGGGCCAGGAGCGGGGGCCAGGGGTAGCCTGGGGTCCTGATTGTGCCTGGGGCTGGTGCAGCCGGTGGATGGTGGGGGCCCCTCTGTCTCCTCACCTGTATGGCTGTGGAGCGCTGGTGCTCCTGTCCTGTAGCTGGTCGGTGTCTGGCAGGGCGGTTGGCCGCCCAGGGCGTCAGGCGCGGTACTGCTGTTGTGGGCCGGGGATCCGGCCAGGAGTGTGGGGCCGGCGGTTCGCAGCCTCCGCTGTGCGCGTGCGAGGTCCCGGAGCGGTGCGGGTGTTGGAGGAGTTTGGTGGGGATGTGATTTTGCATTTTCTTTCTGAGGATGGCTTTGTAATTTTGTTGTATGGTGTGGTAGACTTCTCTCAAGATGGGGTTGTTTGGGTCTGTGTGTTTTTTATTTGATGACATTCTTAAGGCCTTCCGTATGGTCTTACATTTTTTGTCAACCCAGTTGTTGGTATTTGGTTTACTCGTCCTCTTGTTGATGCTTTTGTTGTTAATGTTGTTAAGGTCCCTTACCGCCAGTTGTACTCTTTATGGGTTAAGCTCATACACATTATTATGGAAGTGTTACAGACTCTCCTTCATCTCTAGTCTATTGATGGCATCTTTATATTTTGGGGCCGACATCGTGGACCATTGGAAGTATGGCGGCCAGTCATTTGCGGGGTTTGTGAGGGTGATTTGTTTGTGGATTTGATGTGTAGGAGCAGTTGGTTGTGATCCCTCCGCTGCTTCTGAGCGTGTTTTATTCTTTATTTAAATTTGAGGCTGGCACCATCCTGATTACAGGCTTCGCTTGCGAAGATGAATCTCATGGTGGGCTTAAGGAAATGCCGCTGCTGGCACTGAGCAATCTGTGCATGCACCATTTTCCTGAAGCCCACCATGAAATCAATCTGCGCAAGCACCACCTGTGGCTAAGATGACGCCAGCATCAAATTTTAATAATGAAGAAGAAAATACATCAAAAGGCATTACTGGGGCTAGAACAGAGCTGAAGACCCTCCCCACAGTCCCGCCCTAGAGAAACGCCCCAATACACGAGGCTCTGAAGGGAAGAAAACTTCAAACGCAGATTAAAGGACATCTACAAAATGGATTTCTTCACCTCAAGTCATCATTTTAATCAGCATGACAGCGACAATATGTCAGTACTTAGTAAAATACTGATGACAAGTGGGACAACATGGACTTGTTTAATGTATAACATAGGATGGTTTCTTATAGCCAGACAATATTTGTATTTTGTTTGCTACCTTGTGATAAGCCACTCATTGTTCCTACAAGACTTGTAGATGCCTGGTAGTGTTTAACATTTGTAATGTAATTATCTCACCCGTTTGTCAGAGAAGGTCAAAGACTCAGAGAACTTAATTATGCTAAACCTTCCATTGTATTATTATATGTACGTTTAGATTCTATGTTAATTATGTCTTTCAGTCTTCATTGCCAGCAATGTAATACTACTAGAGATATGTATGCAGCTTGAAATCTAGTCAATGAGAGCACAGTCTTTGTAAACCAATCGCGAAGTTCCCAATGTTGCATTGACTGGTCGGGGGGATATAAGCAGACCTGTTCATTAACCAGAGTGATTTGTTTTGTGGCCTCAGTCTAGGGATTTCAGTCCTGACTAAAGGTGTGCGAGACTTGATACATGCTGCTAATCTAGGATCTACGGATCTGATTGGCAGGCCATAACCCCAGGCCTAGGCTCTTCGGTGCCGACTAAGGGAATCAGAATATGTATTATAATACTACATGGACTTCAGCATCGAATGCTAGGATTCGGCTGGGATATCAAAGAAAGAAACCCTGGCCACAGCAGAACCTTACAGTTGCCTGGTGAGCCAGTGGAGGGTGAGACTCAGTTGACTGTTACATTTTGTGTTTTGCTTGTTATGTGTTATATGCAGTTATCTGTTTGGAGATGCAATAAAGCCTTAATATTGTGGTTCCCTCACCCTGTGTTGTCTGAGCAGTGTTCCGCCCACGGGTAAGGAGCTTGGGATGAACCCTGGTCCATGTTGTCTTTCGAACGGCTTCTGGGCGAGTGGACGAGAGCACCCACTGACCCCCTTGTCTCCACAACAAGTTCCCTTTAAAACTTTTTTTTTTTATAGCATTCTTATTTAGCATCATTATTTTCACCCCTGCCTAAAACTTTTGCACAGTACTGTCTATATGTATGTATATAAATATTGTTTTTTTTCTCCTTTTTTCTAAGCGCAATCTGAGTTTTGCTGCAGGTTTGTGTTTTCGTCCCTGCATACATTACACTTGAATCGCAGACACGGCTGACAGCGGGGGTTGATGGAGTGAAGTTTAGAAGGGGTGATCATTTTTCCTGTCGGGCTCATGGCTCATTAATACTGCGAGGCATATTCAGCCCATTACTCAGTTCTCTATCAATACTCCGGACCTGCAGGAAGAGGTAATAGTTATGCACTAGGTAATATGCATGGCTGCTTCTGCCTACTCTGCACTTTTATAAGATAGTTAAATGAAAATAGTCCTTCCATCCAGGCTGATCACCGTGATGGATTTCCAAAAAGAGATGAACTGGGAACATACAAATGACAATGAATCAAGGCTAATAACACATTGCAACGATTTATGGTATTCTGAGCCGTTCAGGTTTATTAGTTGACATGACTGAGTGCGGTAATATAATGTATAATACAGTACATACTGAATTAATAGTATTACTCCACTTCAATAGACCTGGCTACACACATATAGAGAACATACCCCAAGCCGGAAGGTTCAGGATACTTCAACCTCTGTTAGCAAAGCTGTACATCTAAGGAGTAAGATTTCTCCTTGTGGAGAGTGACATGCCAGTATGAGAAGACTTAAATGCCATAATGTTCCTCTTGGCAAATTAAATATGCAAATTGCCTCTTCAAGGACTTGATCTTTTCTGCCACCTATTGGAAGTAGCAATTCTAAAGTCAATATGGATCCTTTAACGAACCTTGTCATATGACTTAGGATAATAATAACCAAACCAGAATTTCAATTTGCAGACATGGTGTTTTTGGGTATTTGCCCCCGTCAGTTCAAAGTATGAGATCTGGTTTGGCTAGGTGAGAGGCTAAGACTGGAAATCTAAGGGGTAAGGTTTCAACTTGTGGAGAGCGATTCACCAGGTCTGGAATGCCAGTATGAGGACACTCGCGGCCATAAGACTGGAGATACTCAGCTGCCTGGAGGCCTGGGGCATCAGTTCACCTTGGCGGTCCCCAGGAGTGGAGGCCCTAGCCGGACATATTAAAGGGGAGTATTTACAGGGAAAAGAGTTTGTGATGCCAGCTGGAGTTCTGACCATAGGTGGCCAGGGGCTGCTGTGGGGGCTTCCAAGGGCAGATGGCGAGGCAGCCGGATGGTAAGCCCTCTCCAGTCTGGGCAGCCCTTGAAAGCTGTAGAAGGTGAGGATGAGGGTAGTGGTGCAGGTGGACGCAGAAAGGAGCAGACAACACAACATTCTTTGTGGTTCTTACCCTTTACTTGTAGTAATTGTTTCTTTACAGCCCAGCCGGGGTACAGAGTAGACCAGGAGCGCAGCATGGCCAGCCCAGAGGTAGCTGGAGTCTACTTTACTGAGACCCAGGGTATAAGGCCCTCCAGCTGACTTACAATGTCCTGACACTATGCTACCACTTTCCTCTCCTCATTGTACGTGGAGTCTTTTCCCTGCCAGGCACGTAGCTGAGAGCGAAGATTTTGGTTCTCTGACCCTATATAGCCCCGTGAGCCTCAGGGAGGTCCACAAAGGTAGCCATTGGACAAAATGACCCAATGACCTCCAGCTTCACAACCAGTCCAGAAGTATTCCTGATATATATAATTTTTATTTAATTGTTTTAATAAATTATGCTCGTTAATACACACAGCTTTCAGTCATAGTTAACCGTTGATCTGACATCATTTATCAGTTCTCATTTGTCAGCTCTCACACTGATATATGACCATTCTCATAGTCATTTCTCAGGTATCACATAGTATTTCTCATGTCTGACTTTGATAAATGACCATGTCCTAAAATGAACACCGTACTCCTAGTTGTCATCCACTCCTCACCTAACTCCTCCCTCCAACCAGAAGTGGGGACTGCCCAATAGGTAGAAACCTCCGCTCATCACTCCCTGGCCTGGAGTTCAGATGTGTTGAGTGTGTTTTGGGGTTCTCAGCAGTGTGTCCTCCACTTACCTCCAGGCATGATATTACATATTGAATTACATGCAATACCATTTGTCGTAGCCTTGCCGCATGGGTGCCACATAAACACCTGCAATGCTCCTCTGGGAAATATGCAAATAATCACTTCAGAGAGAAAGGAGATTAACTCTAGCACCACCTATTAGAAGTAGCAATGCTAAAAGTCAATACCAACCCTTTAACGAGCCTTGTCATATGGCCAAGGACATAAGCCAAATCAGAAACTCAATTTGCAGATATGGTGTTTCAGGTTAAATCAAGTTCATCTAAGGATAAATCTTATACCATAGATCCCAGTATTAGCCTCTCATACAGCCAAACCAGATCTCATTCTTTGCACTGAGGGCCAATACCCTGAAACACTGAGGCTGCAAATTGCGTTTCTGGTTTGGCTTATACCCTTGTAGCAGAACTTCGGCACACACAAAAAAAAGTAAACTTGAGATTATAGGTTCATTCAGATGAATTAATATTTTATTTCCACATGAAGGATCAGTCTTTAAATTATAAACGTTTTGGTATTGTTTGTCTTCTTTAGTATGACTGATACTAGGAGATTTATAGACAAAAGGAATCATTCAGGTGTGGTGCCCCTGAGGGTCCAGTCGCCTCAGCCAGAGGTGTGGTACCCCATTCTTGGTTAAAGAGGGGACACCACACGGCACCTAGACACCCCGCACAAGGAACAACACTACCAAGGTCCTGGGGTTCGGGCAGACCCTGTTCAGGTAGGGCCCCATGCCAGGCTGGAAACCTGAGGCAGCATAATCTTGCATAGTGTGTGGGAGGAGGAAGTAGATAGAGAAACACAGGAAGTAGGAAAGGGGAAAACGAAGGAGACTCGGTCATGAGCAGACGTGTGCGACTGAGGTCCTGGAGACTGGAGCTGCAGGATCTTGTCCCAGGACAGAGAAAAGAGCAGACATACAGAGGAGCCGGTGAGGGCTCCAGCGACTGAGAAGGGGTCCCAGGGTTACAGGAAGTGAGTGATTTACCTGTGGCGCCCGTATCCATGCTGACCGAGATTGGAGTCAGGAGGAGGGACCAGGCCGCAGAAGGGGGATCAGCCCCAGACTAGTGGAGTGAGTGAAGGACTTAGCTAGGACTTGGACTGAGGTATCTTCAAGTGCCACGGCCCAACACCACACTCATTCTCCAGAAAGGTAGCCGCAGACGTTCAAGGGGACTAGGAGGACGTTGCCCGACAGGATCTGGGGCCACTGGATCGGGACACTGAGTGTGAAGCGCAGGGCGGAAGTGTGAGAGCCAGCACAGAGAGTCAATCAGAGAGAGGAACCTAAGAAAAGGGTATGGGTAAAAATGTCTCCAAATTACCCGAGAGTACTGGAGTCTGAACCCGGAGAACATGGCACTTCTTGGACTGCTGGAATCACCTGGAGGTGTGCTGAAGTTGTGAGTAAAATCAAGAGACTGCACCTAGCCATGTTCTCAAGTTATTTACCGTGCTGTTGCCCCACAATAACTGTGTAACCTGCCCTGGGGCCTAATTCTACCCGTGGAGAGCAGAACCACCTCAGCTGCATTACCAAAGACCCCAGAGAATCTGATTGTAGCATCGGCCATCCATCCCCATTGCCGAAACCCACGAGTGGCGTCACAAATTCAAACCTATAAACGTTCCCTTTTTTTGACACAATCAGGGCCATGGAACCGGGTCACGACCCCGTGACCTCCCCTGATAGGTCTGCTTTTGGGGAGAACAAGACTCTGAGAATCCCAGTGTGAGGACTTTTGGTATTTGGAGCTTAAAGCTTGGGGCTGGTGTTAAGAGATAGCACCTGAAAACCCCCTTCCGTTTAGGGGACGTTAGACAAGATGTTGCTGGGTAGGAGAGAGATGGAGTCTGAAGCTGTAGAGGGAATGGGTTGTGAATACCGAAGACAGCAAGGAGGAATAGTCCAAGAGGTGAGAAAAGACAAGATGCATATCCACATTGTTATGAACTTTGTTGATGGAAGATGTTATGCCTCATATACTGTGGAGTTATATTATGAGACAAGACTATTAAGTAAAGTTATTGTTGAAGAGAAGTGTATGATGTCAGCTGAATTATGTGTGATGGCTACTGAGGAGAGAGTTGCAGCCAGTAACCTACAAGGGGCCGAAGAAAGTGAGACAACGGAGTCTGTTGGCCCACGTGTGAGTACCGCACACTACATTATCCCAAACATCATCCCTTGCACTGAGGAGCCAGCCGAGGCACGTGCCACATAACCAGGGGTGCTCTGCAGCCGAGACCCATGACTATCAAAGCCCCATTGGACTGGCCCCATAACATATCCCTCACACCCATCAGCATGTGTAGTTCCCAGGGGCTCAGTAGCTCAGTAACACAGAGTGTCAGGGACCTGCTCCAGGCACGGATGTCCACAGGACCCGCATTGCCTGCCCGGTTGGAGGAAACACACGGGAACCAGACACACTGGGAACCAATCACCCACACTGCTTACTATCATCTTTCTCCCAGGGCCCCTCTGCAGTGCTGGACACATCCTAGCTGAGGATCCCAACTGGTGTCACAAACTTTATACTTTCTTTTTACTTCTTTTTGCTTTTATAAACTCTTCTCTCCTTGTATAATAAACCCCTCTCTTCAATGTGAGCCAGGACCACAGCTGCTGAGAGGTCACCACCGTGAAAGAGCAAACAGGGTAATACCCTGCCTCAGTAGACTGAGTATTCCAACCCGTTGTGCTCCACAAAGTGATGAAACAGGTCAGTCTTTCCTGTTGCATATTTCTGGATGGACATGCAAATGTGAGCATGTGGTAGAAACATAGAAATACAATATATTTTTTATATAAACTGGTCAGAATAGTATAATATGTACCTAAAATATGATGGAGACCGCTGTTTTCTTCTATATCTCATTCAGGCCTTATAAGATCAGCACTTCAGTTTGCCTTAAAGGGATTGTCGCATCTTATTAAATGGGTACAATTGCAAAGTGCTTGTAAAAACTAGTAACTTGGCAGCTTTACCTCTTATTAAAAATCCTCTCCATTCTCAAGAACGTAGCTATTTTTAATTCTATAGTGTGCATCTCTTTGCCCCCTGGCAAGCAAGAGGCCGGGAGGCAGTGGAGCAATGTGATCATGAAGAAAGAATTAAGAGACAACCCCTTTAAGTAATAATGTCCTTTCCAGATGTTGGAATTATTTAAAAAAAATCACACTAAACAACATGTTTATTAGGAATTTGGAAAAACATTTTAATCAGTCGTCTATAAAATCTGCAACAGAATAATCTTTCAAACGGGTTAATTAAAGGGATTTTGTCATCCTCAAAAATGATTTCAACTACTTACACAGTCACATAGGGAATGTAGCCCGTCTAAAACTCATTCCTGCAGTATAGCTTTTACTTCTTCCCAGGGCCGGTTTTAGGCAAAGTGGGGCCCTGAGCAAAAGGTAAAAGTGGGCTCTAAATGCTCACATATTGCACCGTCACACTCAGACATTTAGGTTACATTTACAAGCGCTGAATTCAGACTGGTGAATGAGCGCGATTTATAATATTCAAGTCATTCAGCGCTTGTTTCCTTCCTTTTTACACAGGATGATGAAGAATGATGGCACAGAGCAATCACTGGTAGAGCAATCTGCCCTTATAGTATCTTGTTATCGGCAGCACTTCTGCAGTTTGCAGCGGGCGATGTGCTGTCGAGAGCGAGGATTTTTGTTCCTCCATAAACATCCAATCACCCGATGAGGAGCAGCATTTTGCTAATTTTTTGAGTGATTGCCGACCTGTTTACACCTAGGAACTCTAATCTGTGGTGCTGGGATTTATAAATGTGGATGTTACATACACACAACACACGGTATGTGACACAAACCCTATATATTACATGTATACACTGAGCACACACATATATGTATACACTGAGCACACACATATATGTATACACTGAGCACACACACACAGACACACACATCCATTCCCATCATTGTCTGTGTCACACAGCTCGGCTCCTCCAGGGAGAGTCACTCTTTCTCTTATCCTCTCACAAAGAGATGGGGATTGTGAACACAGGACTCCTTATATTGATTAAAAATTACCTACAAGTGTTTAACAAAATAGGATTTACAAGCTGGAGATTCAGTAAAAAGAATGTTTCCATAGGATCATCTACTGAAATGTCATCTTTAACAAAGATCTGCTATATTCTTCATATTATAAAACAAATACATTTGAATTAAGCCCCATCCTGTTGTTTGGGGTCACTAGTGGAAATATTGATCTTAAAGGAATTGTCCAGAATTCTATACACATGACTGATTTCCTTCAAAAACAGCGCCACCCCTGTCTACAGGTTGTATGTGATATTGCAGCGCAGCTTAATTGAAGGGAATGGGCCTATGCTGTAATACCACATGTTACCTGTACACAGTGGTGGTGCTGTTTTTGAGTGAATGTAGTAAAGTTTTATTAATCCTGGACATCCCCTTTAATGCCTTGTAAGTTCTGCTTGATAGCTGGCTACAAATGTAGGAATTATGGAGGTTCCCTAACAATAATTCCTGAACATGTGAAGTTTGAAGCCTGCGGGGGGCGCTCCTGCTGCTATGACAATGATTTTATAACTTTCACCACTGAGCGGTTTTTCATTTTTGTTTTTTCCTAACTTCTTTCAAGAGCCAGAACTTTTTTATTTTTCCTTCCACATAGCCGTACGAGGGCTTATTTTTTTGCGGGATGAGTTGTACTATTGAATGACATCATTCATTCTACCGCAAAATGTACTGGAGAATGAGAAAGAAATTCCAAGTGCTTTGAAATTGCAAAAAGAAAGTGCAATTCCACAATGTTTTTTTAGTTTTTTATTTATCATGGTACTTATATGGTAAAAGTGACTTCATAAGTTGATTATTGATGATTTATTTCATCAATCATTATTTATATGATTTATTTCAATCATAAAAAACCCCCAGAAATTTGCAATGAAACAATAAAAAAAATTTGCTTTATTCTCCATTTTCCGAGACCCGTGATGTTTTAATTTTTGAAGATGCAGGGCTATGTAAGAGCTTACTTTATGTGCCCTGAGCTGACATTTTTACTGATACCATTTTGAGTCACATACAACATTTTGATCGCCTTTTATTGCATTTTATTGTAACAACGTGGTAGCCCAAAAAACATAATTCTGGCATTTTTATTTTTTTCTCATTACGCCATTTACCAATTGGATTAATTTACTTCATATATTGATAGCTTAGATTCTTACGAACGCAGCAATACCAAATATGTGTATTTTACATTTTTTTCACTGTTTTATTGCTATTTTCAGTTCAGCTCCTTTGGGGGCCCCTAAGAGAGTGGGTGCCCTGGGCAACTGCCCAGTCTTCCCCCCATCCCTTACGCCGGCCCTGCTTCTTCCCTCCCTTTGATACGAGCTAATGTACTGAGATCGCATCATTCCCGGCACCTGCCAGTGACCCACCACAGGGCCGTGGGGTACTCGGATCCCGGGCGTTGATTAAGGGTGCTGTCACTGGTGGATGGTGCCTGGGCCCCTGGCCCTTGTGGTCACTGAAAAATGTGCAAAAATAAAATAAAGTGTTTGTGATGCCACCTACGGTACCCAGTAATGATACCGGCAATGCTTTCAGGCCTACGGGATGGTAATGCTGCATCTAGATGATAATGCTCCCCTCAGGTGGAGCAGAGTCCCGAGGCAATGATGGCATAGAGAACTCACACAGGAAGGCGATTCCGCAGGTGGTGCCTTTGATGCAGTCTAAGCTGAGAAGACTGTTATGTACTTCCCCGGCACGATGGAAATAAGACACCACACACTGTTCAAGCTCTGCACGGGTTTACTGGTAACTTCAGGCAGCTTTCAAGTTTACACAGTCACGGGTAGCTGGCCTGGGTAGTCACCAGGGGATAGGATGTCTCTTTGAGGCCCTCAGTGGTGTTCCTGCCGGTTTCTCCCACTGTCCTCATTCTGCGTTCTCTGCTCCTCATTTTCCTAGCACTTCCCTGCACAGAGCCCTTCACTGGTCCCCACGGATCCTGGCGGAGTCGTCCTAATTGCAGGACTAATTGATCCTATACGGGGCCTTTTGGGGGTGAATGCAGGGATTGGTCACAACTCACTATTAACCTTTTAGATCACACTGTCTATCACTTACAGTGCATACTAAAGCAGTGCATCTGGGACCGCATTATTTCACAGCAGCATTGACTGTCCCATGATGTAATCACAGGGCTCGATCCAATGCCATGACAGCGCAGGGTCAGTTGATGACCCCCTTCGTGGTCACGACTCACTTCCTGTTAGCGATACCTAAGCAGTGTCACTCATAGAAAGTGATCATTTCTCCTGTTCACAGTTGTGGATGTTCATGGATGTGAACAGCAGGAGCAAAAGGACTGTGCAATGTTGATGCGCTTTAAGGGAGCATGTAAAATAAAATAAAAATGAAAAAAAGTATTTAAAAATATAAAAAATAAAAAACACAGAATTATTATCACCTAGTTCAAAAATTTCTGATCTATTTAAAGATTAATTTATTTTATCAGATCTGTAAACTGCGTAATGGAAAAAAAGTCCAAACGACAAAATTTAATTTTTTTTAAATCGTTTACAAGGGCACCAAAAATTTAAAAGGGCACCAAAAAGCGCATTTCTTTTTTAAAAAAAGAGATTTTTTTTTCACCACTTACTGTATTTTTAAGACTATAAGATGCACCGGACTATAAAATGCACCCAGATTTTAAAGGAGGAAAACAGGGAAAAAAATTAAGTAAAAAATGTGGTTGTAATTAACTGTTATGGGGGGATATCTGCTGCTGACACTGCTATGGAGGTAATGGCCCCATCCCTGGCCCCGTCCAGGTAATATATGTCCCCCATCCTGGATATAGCCTCCAATCCTGGCATATAGCCTCCCATCCTGGTAAATAGCCTCCCCATCCTGGTATATAGCTTCCAATCCTGGTATATAGCCCCCATCCTGGTAAATAGCCCCCATCCTGGGATATTGCACCCCTCATCACTGTATAAGCCCCCATCCTGGGATATTGCAGCCCCCTATCACTGGATGTAGCCACCATCCTGGGATATAGCAGCCCCTATTACTGGATATGGAACTCTTTCTGCTGCACACACTAAAACAATAAACGGTGTAACATACATGTTTGGTATCTATGGACTCGTACCGACCCAAGGCATTATACTGACAAGTCAGTTTTACCATATAGTGAACTTGATTAATTAAAAAAAAAAAAAATTGTGTGATTTCCTTTTTTTTGCAATTTTCAGAGCACTGGGAATTTTGTTTTCCTGTTTTCCAGTGTACTATATGGTAAAATGAATGATTCAAAAGTACAATTCGTCCTACAAAACACAAGTGACTCACCGTGGCCGGGACTCCGGTTTAGACAGGCTGAAGCTCCTTCCTCCTTGTCACGGGTGGGCCGCGCCTGCCGGTAGTGGGGCCCGGTTGAGTGCAGATCAAAAGTTGAAGACGTCTTGTAGGAACAGATTAAAGGGGTTTAATTTATTCGTGACGCCACCTATGAGTAGTTTCGGTAATCGTTACCGACGCTGCAGAACCTCCGGGGGATGGACAGCAGCAAGATGGAACGCTCCCCACAGGCTGAGCGGTGATCCCCGGAGGCTGGAGCTGCTTAAGATGTTGTGCGGCAGCTGCGGTTACCTTGTAGTGCGGACGGACAGTTCATAAGGAAGCACGGACACAGAAAGTCTCTGTAACGGGTCTTTACTGTAACCAGCAGGCAGTACATGGTATACAGTTTACGGGTAGTAGACCGGGTGGACTCAGCAGTGATAGTGTCCCTCAGAGATCCGCAAGTGTTCCTCCATTCTAGCTAAGTGTTTCGCCATTGTCGCCCAGGAATACCAGATCGGGTACGGGGAGGCTGCTTCAATGCCCTATCCAAGTTGTACGTTGTGGATGTTTTGGGGAGCCTTGGATCCCTCGGTGGGTACACCGCTGGTTAGACGACTGGAAGTTGGCTGGTGGTGGGGTGCTCCTGTGAAGCTGCTCCTCCACGCTTCTGGTTCGCGTAGCAGAGGTGAACTGCTGCCAGCTTCGGTACCAGTGAACCGGCTGTGAGTTTTGGGCACGGGAGTCTTTTGGAACCCGTGGTAATGATGCCCGATCCCGGTTGTTGAGGCCTCAGGTGCTGACACCCGACCGGTGGCGGCCCGGGGGCTGCATGGGGTGCGGAGCCCCCGCTCCTACTCCAAGTTCTAGACTGCTCAGGTCAAGTTCTAGACTCCTTCTCTCTGACTAAGAGCCAGTTCTCCTACACACTTCCCTAGCACTCCGCCCACCAGGACCTTGGATTGGTCCTCTGTTCTAGGTGATGCATGCAGGGTTGGATCTCAAAGTTAACTAGGTCACTGCTGTGTCAGAGAATATTGCGGCTGCATTTATGGCTGCAATACCCTCTTGTGACGCACTCATTGCGGGGCGCCACACAAGCCCCTTATAGGTCTTTAACTAAACTCTTGAAGATGCCGCAGTTCTTCCAGAACCACCTTTAGAAAAATATCCACACAATCTAGATCACCTCTAGGAGGAAGTCTCTTACTTTTATTCTTTAAAGAGCATCCTGGCTTCCTCTTATTCTCCTTCTGGAAACCCAAAAGTAACCCTAATTTTCTTCCAAAAAGTGCAATGTATTTGGTCCACGTAAATGGATCAAACTGTTTTGTGGGTAAAAAAATTAGGCCCTTTTTCAAAATTCCTATATCATTATTTGTTAGTCTACATGAAAATAAACTGATCACTTGATTATTTATTTCTTTCCCCAAGGATTCATAGCCATTGTTTGGAGTTGCGATCTTTGGTCGTACGGCAAATTGCATTGTTCCCAAAAAGAGGATGCACCTATAGAAGACTGAAGGTGAAAAAGGTGAAGGATCTACCGTATTTTCCGCACTATAAGGCGCACCTAAAAGACTAAGATTTTCCCAGAAATCATAGGTGCGCCTTATAGTGCAGTGCGCCTTATATACGGATTTTTCCCAGAGTGCTAAGGGGGTGCCATTTGCCTGCAAATATTTGGCACCCCCCAGAAAATAAGGCATACCTTTGTGCCGCCATCCCCCTTTGTCCGGTGCCTGCCTGGCATCTCTGTGCAGGGGCGCGATCACCAGCCGCTGTCCCCGCCATCCATGCTGGTGTGCTGGTGCCGGTGCCGGTGCCTGCCTCTCATCACGTGCGGGGACGCGATCACCAGCCGCCGTCCCCGCCATCCATGCTGGTGTGCTGGTGCCGGTGCCTGCCTCTCATCACGTGCGGGGACGCGATCACCAGCCGCCGTCCCCGCTGTCCGGTGTCCGGTGCCGCCGCTGTTTTGCGCGCGCTCACAGCCCAGGAGCCCAGGAGCCCATCAGCCAATCACAGCTCCGCCCAGGAGCCTTGAGCCAATCCGAGGCCAGCTGACGTCAGCCCATAGCCTCTGATTGGCTGAGGGCTCCAGCACTGTGATTGGCTGTGGGCTCCAGTGCTGTGATTGGCTGTGGGCTCCAGTGCTGTGATTGGCTGTGGGCTCCAACGCTGTGATTTGCTGAGGGCTCCAGCGCTGAGAGTGCCTTGCCACACAGTACAGTAAGCAAAAGTACCAGTATAAAAAGTAAAAATCAGTTTGTGTGTGTGTGTGTCTGAGTGTGTATGTGTGTGTGTGTGTGTGTGTCTGAGTGTGTATGTGTGTGTATGTGTGTGTGTCTGAGTGTGTGTGTGTGTGTGTCTGACTGTGTGGGATGCTGGAGGGTGATGGGAGGCTACACAGGGATACTGGAGGGTGGTGGGGTGCTACAGAGGGATGCTGGAGGGTGATGGGAGGCTACAGAGGGATGCTGGAGGGTGATGGGAGGCTACACAGGGATACTGGAGGGTGGTGGGGTGCTACAGAGGGATGCTGGAGGGTGATGGGAGGCTACAGAGGGATGCTGGAGGGTGATGGAAGGCTACAGAGGGATGCTGGAGGGTGATGGGAGGCTACAGAGGGATGCTGGAGGGTGATGGAAGGCTACAGAGGGATGCTGGAGGGTGATGGAAGGCTACAGAGGGATGCTGGAGGGTGATGGGAGGCTACAGAGGGATGCTGGAGGGTGATGGGAGGCTACACAGGGATACTGGAGTCTGAGCTTTTTTTTTTTTTTATGGTAATATGGTGCGCCTTATAATCCGGTGCGCCTTATATATGGACCAAGACGGCTTAAAAGTCATTTTTTGAGGGTGCGCCTTATAATCCGGTGCGCCTTATAGTGCGAAAAATACAGTATTCTTGAACACTGACACCTTGTCCTCTTGTGATGCTAGTCACCACACAGACAAGAAGAAGTAGAGTAGCCAAACATTCAGGTCAGATACCAGGAGAGCACATCAAGTCAGAGGGGCTAAAACAGAAGTATAGTAAATTCACGATCTAACGTTAGTTACCTGGAGAGGGGCAGATTCAGAACAGAGGGACAAGACAAAAAAATGGTCAAACACAGGCAAGGTCAAGCAGCAGAAAATTCCCAAAGCACAGATTCAAGAGACCAACTTAGCACCTCAGAGCTGAAACTAAGACTGGCAGTGCTCTGGGAGAAACTGCACAGCTAAAAGACAGAGCAACTAAACGAGACAAGAAGCAGCTGCAGAATCTCAGCACAATCTAGAAAGAGATTGGACGACTGAGCTGTCAATAAGAAAACCAACAGCCCAGCTCATCCTAGCTCTAGATACGATGATCACTATGTCAATCACCAAGCCCAGCACATTCTGCATGCAGAGTGGAGGAATCGTGACACTTCTGATGTCTATTTCTCCTCCTAGAAAAAGAACCTCTATTTGGTGTAGGAGCTGCCTGAAATCTCTTAGGATCAGAGGACTAATCTACCTGGACTGTTGTTCCTCCTGTCAAAATTGTATAGATGTTATTCTCTCTAAATTCTGATAAGTCCTCGATAAACTATGCTTGCAAATTTCCAGAGAGTTCTGAGCTCTTTCAACTGAGCTCTGCAAAAAAACCTTGTTTTTTGGAAAATCAGGATCTGATTTATAGTTTAAAGATGTTTCTATTTGTTCTGTTAGTCCGGTAGTGGTCCTTCCTAAAATAAGCATTTCCTCTGTCAGTAGTAATTGCATAGAACGAAAGGAGGCTGCCTTTGATTCTTTTCCCTACTGCTCTAATAAATCAGGACACTTTGATCTATTTGCTGGTACGATGGGAATTCTAAGATCTCTGGGTATTATTTCCTGTGTTATAAAGCGTTCCAGAGATTGGACTTCCCACCAAGATTTTAAATTATCCTTTAAAAATTAAATAAGTCACTAAAGGTCTTTTTCAAATCAACCACTCCCTCCAACTTATTTAACCTTGCCTGATCTGAAAAACATGATTTGCCTCCAATATCGCTTTCTTAGCATTTATGTGTTTTGAAAAATTTGCAAAAATTACATAAAAATTAAAATAGCAATATAGGTACATAGATTTAGGTGTCTACCGGAAGCAAGTACCCCATATAAATTTAAGATAGGATTAAAAATGATATATCTTTATTACAAATATTAAAAAATCTAAAAGGATACTCATACCACAAACAACATTCACATAGCCCTAAAAAGTGGCATGTGGATATTTTGTCCTATGAGTCAAACAAGGAAATCCCTAAGGTAAATTAGATCCAGCCTAACAATGGAGGATTTTCACCCTAGACAATCAGGTGCTCCTATTCCTTGAAGGCGATCCCTGAATTCTTTAATCCTGTCTCTACAATCCACACCAATTAAATGTTAGATCCTAAGAGTCATTTCCTCCAAGTTAAATTTAAGGACTGATTCTTTATAATTTTAAGGACCAATGTTTTAATTTAAAGAAATAATTTTTCTCTGTGATGTTTTAAATATTTGCTTGTAGGATTGGTAATGTGTGGGTCTCATAGAAGCCTGAACATTGCCAATCTGAGACTTAATGAAGCTGTCAACACTCAGCTGTCAGTAACCTCTTCCATTACCTCGATTGCCACTGCAATGTGATTGCATTGGGAAGAGCCAGGTAAAGAGACAGAAATTTGTGTTTCTAATGAACGTGCCAATTTCTTGCCTGGCTGCGGGCTGCCATTCTATAGCCTGGGGAGCCCAATAATTAAAGGTATCACCACACTGAGAATTCCAGCCTCAGCTGCCTGGTTTTTCCTTTGCTGGCAATCAAAAATAGAGTAGAGCCCATGCATCTTTTTTTAAATTATTTATTTAAATAATTAAAAAAAATGTGCCCTGCTGTATTTTTGAGTGGCAGCCCATAGCTGGCTGCTTTATCTGCGCTAACAATAAAAAAATATGGGGCACTACTATGCCTATGCCATTTTTCTTTCTTTATTTATTTTTACGCACCTATTATGGCAGGGTTCATTGCTAATACACTAATGTACAGTACAGACCGAACGTTTGGACACACCTTCTCATTCAAAGAGTTTTTTATATTGTCATGACTATGAAAATAGTAGATTCACACTGAAGGCATCAAAACTATGAATTACCACATGTGGAATAATATACTTAACAAAAATGTGTGACTCAACTGAAAATATGTATTATATTCTAGGTTCTTCAAAGTAGCCACCTTTGGCTTTGATTAATGCTTTGCACACTCTTGGCATTCTCTTGATGAGCTTCAAGAGGTAGTCACCGGAAATGGTTTTCACTTCACAGGTGTGCCCTGTCAGGTTTCTTAAGTGGGATTTCTTGCCTTATAAATGGGGTTGGGACCATCAGTTGTGCTGTGCAGAAGTCTTGTGGATACACAGCTGATAGTCCTACTGAATAGACTGTTAGAATTTGTAATATGGCAAGAAAAAAGCAGCTAAGTAAAGAAAAACGAGTGGCCATCATTACTTTAAGAAATGAAGGTCAGTCAGTCCAAAAAATTGGGAAAACTTTGAAAGTGACCATAAGTGCAGTTGCAAAACCCATCAAGCGCTACAAAGAAACTGGCTCACATGAAGACCGCCCCAGGAAAGGAAGACCAAGAGTCACCTCTGCTGCGGAGGATAAGTTCATCCGAGTCACCAGCCTCAGAAATCGCAGGTTAACAGCAGCTCAGATTAGAGAACAGGTCAATGCCACACAGAGTTCTAGCAGCAGACACATCTTTACAACAACTGTTAAGAGGAGACTTTGTGCAGCAGGCGTTCATGGTAAAATAGCTGCTAGGAAACCACTGCTATGGACAGGCAACAAGGAAAAGAGACTTGTTTGTGTGGAGTCCACTGGGACGGGGTACTCGGTACCGGACCGGGGTACTGCTGGGGATGTCATGGAGGTCCTGGTCCAGACCATGTCCCGGGTTCTCACAAATAAAGGGGATGTTTACAGGGGATAAAGTTTGTCATGACGCCACCCACGGGTTGTGGTCAGTGATGGGACCACCACTGCAGCGCTGCTCTGCCAGGAGGATGGATGAATGATGGGGCTGCAGCCAGATGGATGATCCTGCCACGGGTCGGGCTGCTCCTGACAGGATATGATGCACAGTTCAAAGTACCTGGAATCAAACACGGACACTCGGGCAGGGTTTACCGGGTTTACTTGTCAGCTCTTCAGACAATTTACAGCAGTTCTCAGTTCAGTTCTCAACACAAGTTACAGTCAGTTGACTCCAGTAACACTGAACCCTCTGCAGCCAGGCTGTCGCTCTGAGACCCCTCACTCCTTCTAAGTGTCCTTTCAGGCTGTCCTCTCTCTTGTTCTTTCTATGGGTTGTACAGCAGCAGCTCAGACCCTTGTGGGTCCTCGTGGTTGCTGCTGTGCTTCCAACCCTTGTGTTGGGTACTCCAACCTGG
Source organism: Allobates femoralis (assembly GCA_033576535.1). Classification (NCBI taxonomy): domain Eukaryota; kingdom Metazoa; phylum Chordata; class Amphibia; order Anura; family Aromobatidae; genus Allobates; species Allobates femoralis. Next base: position 43,142,267 of record JARQOC010000008.1, on the reverse strand, counting down.
AATGGAAGCTCCCCATCAGTGTGTCTGGGAAGCCGGGTGAATCATCGGTTCCCTCCAGAGCCGACACTCTGCTGTGTGCCTAGCCTGCAGTATCCCTATCTGCCAAGGTGCTACCAGGTTCCGTCTAACCAGTGTGACTCCAGCACAAATCAGGGAAAACTACTCCGCCTGTAGTTGGTCGGTGCTACCGTGTTCCTCGGACCCAGTACTGCTGGTCCGGTCTCCTTCCTCACACTCCCCTGGAATGCCGGCTATGGACGAGCTTTCTCTCCATGGTTTCTGTGACTCTGTGGATTCTGCATCTCCATCAAGCCCAACCCCACCGAGATGTGTGTCTATCTTTCTGATGTCTGTGCTGCTCTGCTCACTATGGCTTACTAACTCCTTCCTCCTCTTTTCCTCTATTTAAGCTTTCTGTCACCTGATCTACGTTCATTCCCACCCACTTTCCTCTAAACCCACCACGCCTTGCCCGCCTAGAGTCCCGGGCTCCGGGTTGGGTGCTGCCTCTAGTGGTGTGTGTGTGTGTCCGTGCGGGTGTATGGTGTACAAACCATCTATCTTTCTGCCTGGCTGCAGTTCCCTATGTGGCCACCTTGGTCGCAGGGGTGCCACATTTTTGGCTAAAGAACACAAGCAATGGACATTAGACCAGTGGAAATCTGTGCTTTGGTCTGATGAGTCCAAATTTGAGATCTTTAGTTCCAACCACCGTGTCTTTGTGCGACGCAGAAAAGGTGAATGAATGGACTCTACATGCCTTGTTCCCACCGTGAAGCATGGAGGAGGAGGTGTGATGGTGTGGGGGTGCTTTGCTGGTGACACTGTTGGAGATTTATTAAAAATTGAAGGCATACTGAACCAGCATGGCTGCCACAGCATCTTGCAGCAGCATGCTAGTCCATCCGTATTGCGTTTAGTTGAACCGTCATTTATTTTTCAACAGGACAATGACCCCAAACACACCTCGAGGCTGTGTAAGGGCTATTTAACCAAGAAGGAGAGGTATGGGGTGCTACGCCAGATGACCTGGCCTCCACAGTCACCAGACCTGAACCCAATCGAGATGGTTTGGGGTAAGCTGGACCACAGAGTGAAGGCAAAAGGGCCAACAAGTGCTAGGCATCTCTGGGAACTCTGTTGGACTGTTGGAAGACCATTTCCGGTGACTACCTCTTGAAGCTCATCAAGAGAATGCCAAGAGTATGCAAAGCAGTAATCAAAGCAAAAGGTGGCTACTTTGAAGAACCTAGAATATAAGACACATTAACAGTTGTTTCACACTTTTTTGTTAAGTATATAACTCCACATGTGTTAATTCATAGTTTTGATGTCTTCAGTGTGAATCTACAATTTTCATAGTCATGAAAATAAAGAAAACTCTTTGAATGAGAAGGTGTATCCAAACTTTTGGTCTGTACTGTATATGGCAACCAATCATAGACACCGAGACAATGGGTGGGGGCGCAACAGCCAGATGCTTTCACAGAGAGTGAATGGCTGTTGAGTCAAAGCAGTGAATAAACATGAGGTTAATGAGCAGAGCCGAAATAAAAGTGTGACTGCAGCGCCGGATACTGGTAAGTATAATTTTCCTGTTTTAATCATCATTTTGCTTCCATTTACAGCCCTCCTAGCTGAACTTGGACTGTTACACAGCCTTCTTAGGGAAGCCCGCATTCAGGGCCCGTGCTCGAACACTAGGTGTTTGGTACGAACACCGAACTTTAGAGTTCGGGTTTGTCCATCACTACTAGTGATGAGTGAGCACTAAAAAGCTCAAGTGCTTTGTGCTCGAATCGAGCAAGTTCGACGCTGGGATATGCTCAATTCGAATAACAAATTTAATGGAAGTCAATGGGAAACTAGGGCACTTTTCCAGAAGATTTTCCCAGGTAGACTGGGAGGGGGGCACAAACATTGCAGAAATGGATGTAAAAAGCACTCAAATGGAATGGAGCTGCATAGGGAAGACACATGGACGCATCTATGGCCTTGTCCACACACCTGCGCTCTAAGTATTTAGCGTTTCTGCGCTAAATACTTAGGTTTTGACAGAGAAGCGCAGGTGCGTGTGTGTGGGCGCTTTCTGCAGATGCTGTCCCTGGTTATCCGATGTGTATAGTGGTAACCAGTTCATACAGCAGGCTGCCTAGTGACCGCTTATGGCGAGCGCACAGGGAAACGCTGCTTGCAGCCGTCGTCTGCACTTCTGACACCTCCTCCCCAGCACCCTGTACCCTAATGCCGATTAAAGTCATCCATTGAGGAACAACTCTCACCGGGTGAGTGCCTCTTTCTTCAATGTGATTTTACCTCTCAGGCTGTTATAAGACTGTACACACCCGGTTCTGATGCAGTTGACACTGCTGATACTGCTACTTTGGATCTTAAGTGATCGGTGCCCCGCTATTCTGCCTCCGAAACAGAAAATAATCTGCAGCATTTCAATTCTTTGGATATGTGCACACGTTGAGTATTTGATGGAAGAAATTATTGCACCATTTCTGCATCTCTTGGGAGGAAAAACGCAACTGCCAAAATGTGCATTTGATTATAATAATAATAATAATCTTTATTTATATAGCGCCAACATATTCCCAGAGCTTTACAATACAGTGGTTCATACACAAACGGTCATAGGTAACAATAAAAAAGAAAATACAATACAGGAAGTAATTAAAGTAGAGAATCAATGTAAAAAGTACAATAAGCAGAGAAACAATGTAAAAAATACATTACAGTAATAACATACAATACACTAAGCAGGGAATCAATGTTAAAAGTACAATTCAATAATTCAAGCAAAAATAAATGTGACCCTGCTCAAAAGAGATTACAATCTACAATGTGATAGGGGTTACACAAAGTACAGGGGCTTATTACAGTGATGGTCCAGGCATGTTGAGGGAGTGGGGGATAGAAATAAGATTACATGAATGGTCACCAAACAATCTGTGTGGAGCTTTTAGGTTTGGTGGAGTTTGAAGAAGAGTTATGTCCAGAGAGATAGTGAATTGGCTATATTGTAGATTCTGTACTGTGAAGAGCTTTGTGGGTGAGAACCAACAGACTCTAGAGATGTTCTTCAGGTGCAAGCGACAAGAGCGTACGAGAGATTGTATATAGGAGGTGAATGAGAGATCGTTGTCAAAAATAACACCCAGATAGCGAGCCTGCTGCCTAGGCGTTATCGTTGTGCCGCACACTGAGAGAGAGATGTCAGATTTAGGGAGGTTGGTGGTGGGCAGGAGCAGAAGAAGTTCAGTTTTGGAAAGGTTGAGTTTCAAATAGAGAGTTGGACACAATATTGGAAACTGCAGCTAGACAGTCACTGGTGTTCTATAATATGGCAGGGGTAACGTCAGGGGCTGAAGTGTATAATTGTGTGTCATCAGCATAGAGATGGTACTGGAAGCCAAATCTGCTGATGGTCTGTCCAATGAGGACCGTGTAGAGAGAGAAGCGAAGAGGTCCAAGGACTGAACCCTGAGGGACCCCAACAGCGAACGGAAGAGGAGAGCAAGTGGAGTCAGTGAATGATACACTGAAAGAGCGGTCAGAAAGATAGGATGAGAACCAGGAGAGAGCGGTCTACTTTATGCCAATGGAGTGCAGCATAGAGAGTAGGAGATGGTGGTCAACTGTGTCAAAAGCTGTAGAGAGGTCAAGAAGAATAAGCAGAGGATGGTCACCATTACGTTTTGCCATCAGAAGGTCATTGGACACTTTGATGAGGGCAGTTTCTGTAGAGTGTAGGGGCGGAAACCAGACTGTATTGGATCTATAAGAGAGTGAGTTGAGAGGTAACAGGTGAGGTGGGTGTAGACCAGGCGCTCCAAGAATTTAGAGATGATGGGGAGATTGGAAACTAGTTTGTAGTTATTTGTGCAGGATGGGTCAAGAGAAGATTTTCTTTAGTAATGGAGTAATTATAGAGTGTTTGAAGGAGGAGGGGAAGATGCCAGAAAAGAGGGAGAGATTGAAGAGGAGTAGTGACGACCGGAGACACTGGTGTAGGTGTGAGGGGATGGGGTCAGTGGTGCATGTAGTGGGACCAGAGGAAGAGAGGAGCCTGGAGACTTCTTCTGTGACTGGGTCAAATATGGAGAGTGATGCAGAGGATATGTGGGGACGAATGGAAGTAACAGTGCTTGAAGGCCAGGAGCTGATTTCCTAGCTGATGTTTTCTATTTCTGCCATAAAGTAAGAAGCCAGATCATCAGCACTAAGGTCAGTGATAGGGGCCTGCACTTTAGGACTGAGGAGAGAGTGAAAGGTGTGAAAGAGTTTTTTTGGATTGTTGGATAGAGAGGAGATCAAGGTGGTGAAGAAGGTTTGTTTGGCAAGGTGAAGGGCAGAGTTGTAGGTTTTTAACAAGAATTTATCAAAGATAAAGTTTTTGGCGAGTGAGTTTTCCTCCATAGGCGTTCAGCACTCCTAGTGCATCGCTGGAGCAATCGAGTTTGCGATGTGAGCCAAGGCTGTTATATTCAACTAGATGGTGGCCCGATTCTAACGCATCGGGTATTCTAGAATATCTATGTACTTGACATACTGTGACTGACAGAACTTGTTCAGTCAACGTGAGTGAACCATGTTTAGCAGCACTATAGTATATGGTGGTACATTACATGTATAGCAGAGCTATGGTTTATGGCGGTACATTACATTACATGTATAGCAGCGCTATGGTATATGGCGGTACATTACAGCACATGTATAGCAGCCCTATAGTATATGGCGGTACATTACATTACATGTATTGCAGCGCTATGGTATATGGCGGTACATTACATTACATGTATAGCAGCGCTATGGTATATGGCGGTACATTACAGTACATGTATAGCAGCACTATAGTATAGGGCGGTACATTACAGTACATGTATAGCAGCACTATGGTATAGGGCGGTACATTACAGTACATGTATAGCAGCACTATAGTATAGGGCATTACATTACAGTGCATGTATAGCAGCGCTATGGTATATGGCGGTACATTATAGTACATCTATAGCAGCACTATAGTATATGGCGATACTCCGCTCCCCGCAGCTGCCCACTCCTCCTGGCCCCTGCTCCTCCACAGTAAAAGTAAAAATAAAAAAATCCTCAGTGAGGATACTCACCTGTCCGCCGACTCGCTCCACCTCCGTCTTCTAGGTCCTACAGGCCTTTAGGACCTGTCCTTGCCTGGGAAACCGATCAGCTGAAGGGGGAAGAGGGGGAAGGATTGTGTCAGGGGGGCAGGATGGAGCGAGCGGGGCAGGATGGAGCCGGAGGGAGCAGGATGGAGCCGGAGGGGGCAGGATGGAGCCGGGGGGAGGGGGCAGGATGGAGCAAGCGGGGAAGGATGAAGGATGGAGGCGCAGGGGGAGGGGCAGGATGGAGGCGGGGGAGCAAGAACAGCGGGAGGCAAGATGGAGCTAGCGGGGCAGGATGGAGCGAGTGAGGCAGGATGGAGTGAGCGGGGCAGGATGGAGCAAGCGGGGCAGGATGAAGCAAGCGGGGGCAGGATGGAGCTGGAGGAGCAGGATGGTGGCAGGGGGCAGTATGGAGCGAGCGGGGCAGGATGCAGCGAGCGAGGCAGGATGGAGCCGGAGGAGCAGATGGAGCGTTCAGCGTGGCGACCAATCAGAATAGCAGCGCGCTCTATGCCGCCATATTTCAAATACACTGTACTCAGTGTATTTGAAATATGGCGCCATAGCACGCGCCACTATTCTGATTGATCGCCGCGTTCAGCGTGGCGACCAATCAGAATAGCGGCGCGCGCTTTGTCGCTATATTTCAAATACACTGTACTCAATGTATTTGAAATATGGCGCCATAGCGCGCCAGGCTATTGTGATTGGTCGCCGTGGTCATCTCCCGGGTGGCTCGCCGCGGACCTCCGTGCCGCAGGTAGCTGCGGCTGAGCTCCGGTTAGCGGCTTGCCAGCCAGGAGACAATTGGCTAATGCCAGTCGTCTCCCGGCTGGCTCGCGCGCGCTGGGTCCACCGTTTGCCGGACTGTGCATACCTGTGGAAGCGGCGCTCACGCGCCACTTCCGCCGGGCTGTATATTGGTGCGAAATTCAAATGTTCAGCACGCGCTATTTGCATACTCTGAGCTCATTGGCCAATGAGCTGCCTCTGTGTGGCGCGCAATTTTGTTTACAGACAGACTCAAAAAACCCTTAGACAATTATATAGTACACTAGCTGTGAGCCCGATGCAAATGCATCGGGATTCTAGAACGTGCATTAATTTGATTATAGTAGTTAGAGCTGTTAGCCAGATGCAAATGCATCAGGTATGTAAAATATGTTTATTGTTTTTTTAAAGATTTTTAAATAATAATCGCCTCATCAAAAGCAATAATATAAGGAATAATATATTATTAGCAGTAATAGCATTATTAATAGCATTATTAGCAGTATTATGAGCATTAAAAGCATAAATAATAGCATTATTAGCATTAATAATAGCATTAATAACATTATTAATAGCATTAATAGCAATATTATTAGCATTAATAGCATGAATAATAGCATTATTAGCATTAGTAATAGCATTAATAACATTATTAATAGCATTAATAGCATTATTATTAGCATTAATAGCATTATTAATAGCATTAATAATAAGCATTATATAGCATTATAGCATTAATATAGCATTAATACATTATTAATAGCATTAATAGCATTATAATTAGCATTAATAGCATTAATAATAGCATTAATACATTATTAATTAGCATTAATAGCATTATTTAGCATTAATAGCATTATTAATAGCATTTAATAGCATTAATAATAGCATTATAGCATTAATAATAGCATTAATTTCATTATTAATAGCATTATTAGCATTAATAATAGCATTAATACATTATTAATAGCATTAATAGCATTAATAATACATTAATAGCTGTTTTTAATACTTTAATATCATTAATTATTAGCATTTTTATTTTATATTAATATATTATTAATTTATTTTTGGTATATTAATTTTTTATTTTAATTCAATTTATTTTATTTTATTTATATTTTAATTATTTTATGTAATTAAATTTTAATTTAATATATATATATTTTTTTGTTATTATTATTTTTTATTTATTATTTATTTATTATTTTTTTTTAAATTTTATTATTATTAAATTTAGTTATTATTGTTATTTAAGTGAATTTATTTGTATAAATTTTATTTATTTATTTATTTTATTTATTTTATTATTTATTATTTTATTTATTATTTTATTATTTATTATTTTATTAAAAAACCGCATCTGCGGCGCTGTTGCGATAATCCCCATACAAAGTATAGGGGGACTTGCGGCAGGTGCAGCAAAACCGCACTTGCCGCACCTGCCGCAAGTCCCCCTATACTTTGTATTGGGATTACCGCAACCGCGCCGCAAGTGCTCGCACTCAGCCAGCGACTCGCAATGCGGCGCGGTTGCGGTAATCCTTATGGGGATTACCGCAACCGCGCCGCAAGTGCTCGCACTCAGCCAGCGACTCGCAATGCGGCGCGGTTGCGGTAATCCTTATGGGGATTACCGCAACCGCGCCGCAAGTGCTCGCACTCAGCCAGCGACTCGCAATGCGGCGCGATTGCGGTAATCCCCATAGAAAGTATAGGGGGACTTGCGGCAGGTGCGGCGACTGAGGTAGCGACTCGCAATGGCCTCGCGGCCATTGCTCGCGCTACACAGCGACTCTCAATGGATCCCCATTGAAAGTATAGAGAGACTTGCGGCAGGTGCGGTGGCTGAGGTAGCGACTCGCAATGGCCTTGCGGCCATTGCTCGCGCTACCTCAGCGGTAAATCGCTAACTTTGTGGCCGAGCCTCTGGTTCTATTTTCGGCCAGCGACTCGCAATGGCCGCTTCGCGGTCATTGCTCGCGCGTGGTGACGTCACAGCGTGACATAGCCACGGCGTTTTCGGGGTCCGACACGAAAATGCCTACGGCAATTATATAGTAGATGTTTGGAGGTTCTGATGATGAGGGGCGCTACTTGGTCCAGGGTGCTTTTGATATTGGATTTGATTCTGCATTTGATTGAATTTTTTTTTTACATTTTTGATGTGTTTTTGCATATGTTTGTTTACTTGCATTTTTCTAGTATATTTGAACACAGATGCATTAATTGGTGTCCAAAATTGGTAGAAAAACTCAGGTGAAAAACACATGTAAAACACATCAAAAACATGGTACTCATACAGAAAAATGCATGTTTTTGTCACTGCGTTTTTTTTCTGCCAAGAGATGCAGAAATGGTTCAAAAATTTCTGCAACCAAATATTCAATGTGTGCACATACCCCTACAGTCCTTCTACTGATATACGGCCACTGCAACCTAAAAATAAAAGTTAAATTATTTCCAAGCTACATATTTTCTTTTCCCTATTAATACTGAAAAGTGTACATATATTATACACCTAATTTAAAGTGCTCAAGGCAACTGGTAAGAGAAGGGGAAGTGGACATGCTGCCTATGGTGCACGCAGAGGTCGAGGCTGTGGGCTAGGTGAAACTGTGCTTTCTGTGGTAGGACAACAAACACACTCATCCATGACACTGTAGCTTCCCGTCCCAATTTGAAGGGGGCAGCGGACTTCGCTCTTGAAGACATAACAGTGCAAACTGGTGGTCGGTTGGATGGCAGATAATGCTTCCAGTATGTTTCCCAGCATCACCATGTCTTCCACAAGGTCCAATATTATGGTCCAAAACACGTAAGCTTGTGAACCACTTCACGGGTCCCCACTTATCACATGTCCTAGCCACTAAATCCTAGCCCCTACTTCAGTGTCCAAAATTAGCAAAGGACAAATTAGAAAAAAAATTTCTTACCACAGAATTACTTTGGTCAGTCGACCATTGCACTCATGCAAGGTGCAGCTTTGCCTTGATTATAAAGGGAAGGCATCACTAGTGCAGGACACCAGCCTCTAATCACTAAACACCTCCTTAATGTTGGAGGGCAGCAAACCACTGGCTGTCCTGCATAATGAATGCAAGGGCTAATGTAAGGCTACCTTAAGACTTGCAGATGCATCTGCAGCGTTTTGCACATGCATCTGCAAGCATCTGCATGCAGACCGCGGCCCCTATGTTTATAATGGAGCGCACGGCGGTCTGCAGATGCTTGCAGACCGCCGTGCGCTCTCATTGCCCGCCATTAGTGATCTGTGCGCAGGCGGATGCCTGCGCACAAATCACACACTCTTGCCCGCACCAGGGACGCAACATCTCGCGTCCCTGGTGCGGACGAGAGTGTGTGATCTGTTCGCAGGCATCCACCTGCGCACAGATCACTAATGGCGGGCAATGAGAGCGCACGACGGTCTGCAAGCATCTGCAGACCGCCGTGCGCTCCATTATAAACATAGGGGCCGCGGTCTGCATGCAGATGCTTGCAGATGCATGTGCAAAACGCTGCAGATGCATCTGCAAGTCTGAAGGCAGCCTAAGAGGCTGGGCACACATTGCAGTAACCTGTGTGAACAGCATTCTATGTGAATCCTATTCATTAATCAAGGCAAAGCTGCATAGGCTTTATGAGTCTGGGAGTCCCACTACCTAATAATTTTAACAAAATGTGTATGAGGCCCTCCTTTATGTCTAATACAGTGTGTATGAGTCCTTAGTTCTTCTAATTTTTGGCAGTTCTTGCATTGTCTGCATAGGCTTCGTAAGTTTCATAGCCCCTGCTTCATAACTTAAACAGGACGTGTCTGACCATATCACACACACCATGTTTTGAACTCTCTTACTTATGGAGCACTATTCAAAGTTCACCTCTGTGATTTAGAGTGCCTGATTCTTTACAATAATGGATACATTATAAAACGAAAAAAAAAAAAACAGTTTCTTTGTGTCTGTAAGGCCATGTTCACATGTTGCATAAATCCTGTGTTTTGTGTCTTCTCTGTTTAAAGCATTTACCGTATATACTCGAGTATAAGCCGACTCGAGTATAAGCTGAGACCCTTAATTTTACCCTCCAAAACTAGGGAAATGTATTGACTCGAGTATAAGCCTAGGGTGAGAAATGCAGCAAACCTCCATCCTGTTATATAGCCCCCCATCCGGTATATAGCGCCCCCAGCAGTAGCATACAGGCCCCCTCCTTAGTAGTATACAGGCCCCCTCCCTAGTAGTATACAGGCCCCCCTCCTTAGTATTCTGGCCCCCATCAGTGATCTACAGCCCCCCTCCTTAGTATCTGTCCCCCAGGCTGCAGCACACATTAAAATATCAAACTTTTTATACATCACCTTTCTGGCGACTCCTTGCTGGCAGCGCCGCGTCCTCCAGTCTCCCGCCTTCTTCCTGCTTGTGTCGGCTTCTATTCCTGTGGCCGACGCAGCAGCGATGACATCGGCTAAGGGACAGGATACTCAGCCTACCGAGGCAGGGTAGTACCCCGATTGCTGTGTCCCATTGGTGGCCACATAAGAAGCTGTAGTACAGGCTCACATTGAAAAGGGGGGGTTACTGTACCAGGGGTGCAGAGTTTATAAAGGCAAAAATAAATAAAAAGAAGTGGAGCCGCATGTGTACGAGGTGTACGTAGTGGAGCTGCATGTGTACAAGGTGTACGGAGCAGAGCCCAGTGTGTACGAGGTGTACAGAGCGGAGCCGAGTGTGTATGAGGTGTACAGAGTGGAGCCGAGTGTGTATGAGGTGTACGGAGTGGAGCCGTCTGTACGAGGTGAACAGAGCGGAACTGTGTGTGTACGAGGTGTACGGAGCAGAGTCGAGTGTGTACGAGGTGTATGGAGAGGAGCCGCATGTGTATGAGGTGTACGGAGGGGAGCTGAGTGTATAGGAGGTGTACGGAGCAAGGCCCAGTGTGTACGAGGTGTACAGAGCGGAGCCCAGTGTGTACGAGGTGTACGGAGCGGAGCCCAGTGTGTACGAGATGTACGGAGCAGAGCCGAGTGTGAGGAAGTGTACGTGGTGGAGCCGAGTGTGTATGACATGTACGGAGCAGAGCCGAGTGTGTACGAGATGTATGGAGCAGAGCCGAGTATGTACAAGGTGTACAGAGCGGAGCCGAGTGTGTATGAGGTGTACTGAGTAGAGCCGAGAGTGTATGAGGTGTATGGAGTGGAGCTCTGTGTGTGCCAGGTGTACGGAACGGAGCCGTGTGTGTACAAGGTCTATGGAGCGGAGCTGCGTGTGTATGAGGTGTACGGAGCGGAGTCGGCTGTGTACGAGGTGTACGGAACGGAACCGAGTGTGTACGAGGTGTACGGAGTGGAGCAGAGTGTGTATGAGGTGCACGGAGTGGAGCCGAGAGTGCATGAGGTGTACGGAGCAGAGCCATGTGTGTACGAGGTGTACGGAGCGGAGCAGAGTGTGTATGAGGTGTACGGAGCGGAGCAGAGTGTGTATGAGGTGTACGGAGCGGAGCCGCGTGTGTACCAGGTGTACGGAGCTTAGCCGCATGTGTACGAGGTGTACAGAGCGGAGCCGCGTGTGTACGAGGTGTACGGAGCGGAGCCGCGTGTGTACGAGGTGTATGGAGCGGAGCCGTGTGTGTGCGAGGTGTACGGAGCAGAGCTGTGTGTGTACGAGGTGTGTGTACCAGTGGTAGCCCCCTACGGATGCCGCTCCCACTCCTATAGTCCCAGCCACCTCTGCCCACAGCATTCTTCTCCCGAGTCCCGGCCGCCGCTGTCTGCCTTTTGCAGCTCAGCATGTCATGGCACGATGATGTCATCACTGAGCGCCGCTTTACTGAGATGTGCAGAGAGGCATAGCAGATACTGAGGAGATCAGAGCAGTGAGAAGAGAGGTGAGTATTTACTGGAGGACTGTGGGGGTGCATTATTCTATATGGAGGACTGTGGGGAGCATTATTTTATATGGAGGACTATGGGGGTGCATTATTCTATATTGAGGTCTTTGGGGGTGCAATATGCTATTTGGAGGACTATGGTTTGCAATATACTGTATGGAGGACTGTGGGGGTGCATTATTCTTTTTGGAGGACTGTGGCATGCATTATACTATATGGAGGACTGTGGGGGTGCATTATTCTATATGGAGGACTGTTGGGATGCATTATTCTATATGGAAGACTGTGAGGTGCATTATTCTATATGGAGGACTGTGGGGTACATTATTCTATATGGAGGACTGTGGGGGTGCATTATTCTATATGGAGGACTGTGGGGTGCATTAGTCTATAATATTTGGAGGGCTCTGTGGGAAGCATGATAATACTTTGAGGGCTACAAGGGAGCCTTTATACTTTATGAAGGGCTATTTGAGGGCTGTTTTGGGGACCATTATACTGTACATAGCTGGGAGGGGGTCATAGTTGGGGATCACTGGGGTAGTTGAAGGAGATACAGTACGATCATCATACTGTGCGCGTGGAAGAATGCACTGTGGGGGATCATACAGTGTCATTTTGTTGGCAATGAATGGGTAATCTAGGGGCTTCAGGAGGAGGAAAATTACTTTGTGAAGGCTGAAATGTTGTGAGAGATGTACCTATGTGACCCAGCCAAATATTCTTTTTTTTCGGGGGTGCCCAATTAGACCTTCTGCTATGTGGCCCCATGATTTCTATGATGCAGGATGCATTGTCCCTCTGCTGCAGGACTGATTGGCCATAACTTACACAGCAAGTCCAGTGCCGCCCTTTGGTACATACAAGCATCCAGCCATGTTTCTACCGAGTGGCATTAGTCAGTGGTGCTCTTCCCCCTTCCGGCTCCCATATCCTTTGCTCAACCCAATAGGAAGGAACCTGTTATTAATTCCAGACAGTCCCTTGTGCAGTGCTTGTGATCGGCTAAGTAATTTGGGAGGAATCGTGGTCTGTTGGAGAGGCGCCATTTTACCAGCTTAGTGCGAGTGGCGGCTTGTTGATGCTCAGACTGCAGGTGTTTACCTGTTGTGTGTGGATGGCGCTGCATGGTGACATGTCTGACTAGTTAATTCCAGGAAGTGGTCCAGAGTTTTGTAGGTGTGTGCCAGAGGTTGGCAACCAGTGCTGCCTCCTGTGCTATAAAGATGCAGATCTGTGTCTGCCTACAGGACCACAGCTCTGCCAGTCGTCATTATGTGTCTATATGCTTGTGCCAATCATTGCCATTAATGATCCTTGGTCCGGATTCTTTTGTGTGGTTCTTTTGTGTGGTTCTTGTATGTGCATGTGACGCGCCCCAGGGTTATGTGGACTCGGGTATCTGGGCCCTCAGCTGTGGTTGGGATATCACTGATGGCCGGCCCAGACCCGTAGCCCTGGTGGTCAGCTTTAAGAAATGGGGAAATTAAATGTGAAAATTATAGTTTGTCGTGATGCCACTTGCAGATTCTGGTGATAGGACACCAGCACTGCTTCAAACCTCCAGAGGGTGATGGTACTGCAGCTTTGATGGAACAGTTCCCTGCAGGTGGAGCTGGGCCTCTGGGGCAGGGGTGCACCGATGATGTAGATGCAGTCTGTGAAGGTAGATTGTCAGCAGTGCAGTTAGAGAATAAACACACGGAGACTTTGTCACTCTACCTGGGTACTTTACTGGAACAGTTCTGATGACAGCGCAGTTCACAGTAGAAAACAGTCTTTTGCATGAGGTAGCTGGCCGGGTAGTCACAGCCAGCTGCAAGGTCTCTCGAAGTCTCCCATGATATGCCTTCTCTTGAGTATCCCAGGTACTGCTGCTGATTCCTGTCCTCGCACTACCCTCTTATTACCAGGCCCGTTGGGGGGGCTGATGAGTTCCGGACTTCCCAGCTCTTAAGAAGGGGGTCCTCGACCATTAAGTGGGCAATCCTGGTGTGGCGGTACTGTATGGACAGTTTGTCGGGCCGGTAGACTCACCCATGACAGCCAGTATTGGCGGCTCAGGAGCTAGACTCCCTGCACTGCGTCCTCGGAGCCGGCTCCCATGGAAGACCAGGGTTCCCCTCGGCATATGGGCGCTCCGGTATGGGGGTTCCCTCTCTCTTTTCCTGGGCTGACTTTTCCTCTCTCAGGCCCCCTCTCTCGGAGACCCCTTTCCTCTCTCAGTGCTCCCTTTCCTTCTTCTCCTCGGGGAAAACTACAACTCCCCGTTTTTCTACCTCCCTCCTTCCCTACATTCCCCCCAGGGGCTGGGCTCCAACCATTTCCCTAGGCTTGAGTGTAGGAGTGCTGGGATGGGAGCCTCCTACAAAACTTGCATCCCTACTGTGACAGGGATAACTGCACACTCTTTTATGGGTGCCGTACCCCAACTGTGACGCCTGACCAGTCATGGGCATTTTTATACATGTTTGACTTATAGTGGGCGTTTTCACCGGAAGTGACGTCAGAGGGGGGTGGGGCGTCATTTTTTTGTGATTTTTTTTGATTTTTCCTGTGTGTATATATAACTGCATGTGCTGTTGAATCTTGATGCCCTGATGAAGTGGCCTGTTTGCCCCGAAACGCGTAGGGTGAATAAACAGAGTGTGTGTGTTACTCTGTTACTCTTATTTGTGGTCAGCGCAGCTTCTATCCATCCGGTTCTAATTTCTCGAAGTGGACCTATTGGAAGTAGTAATCCTAAGAGTCAATATCAACCATTTAACAAGCCTTGTCATATGACTTAGGGTACCGTCACACTTGGCGACACACCAGCGATCCCGACAGCGATCCGACTTGACCGGGATCGCTGGTGCATTGCTACGTGATCGCTGCTGAGATGTCAAACAGTCAGATCTCAACAGCGATGCAGCCATGATACGGCGGTCGTTGGGACTCTGTCACTCTCGAGCATAGTGTTGAGATCGTTGGTCGTTGTCCCTGTCAAACACAGCGAGATCACTGTTGAGGATTCTGTTGCGTCACAAAATTTGTGACTCAGCAGCGATCTTGCTAGCGATCTCGTTTTGTGTGATGGGGGCTTTAGGATTTATAACAGATCAGAATGTCAATGTGCAGACATGGTGTTTCGGGGTGATTGCCCCTCATCACTGCAAAGTATGAGATCTGATCTGGCTGTAGTGGCTAAGTGGGGTTTAAATGGGTAAGCTGTTCTCCTTATGGAAAGTGACACTCTTCATAAACAGAAATGCTTACCCCTTACACTGCATTTTAAATAGCATGACAAGTTTCTCAGTGTAGTGTTAAACAGTCTGCTAGTTACCCCGATTATCATCAGTGTAGCAATAGCCATTTATGTTATGGTCACTTGGACATTAGTAAGGCTTTGTTTGAGTTAAATAGCTTGAAAGGGTTCAATATAGTCCTAGGAGACCTCAGAGTTACACAAATATTGCTGTAATCGTGATGACCCGAAAAAGTATGTTGTCAGTTCATTTCTACAACAAATAAAATTGTAAAAATTAAATTAAAAAAACAATAGCGGAATTGTTTTTTTTTTTTCGTTTCTCCATGCTTCAAATTTTTTTCTCTCCTTTTTTCATTACATCACATGAATTACATCTTATCCTTCCAAAAACAAGCCCTCATATGAGTATCTTGATGTCAAGCCTAAAAGTTAGAAGAGAAGAGATGGAAGTACAAAAACAAACATAGACTTTGAGGTTTGTACAGGGTTGGAAAGACAAGGAACTTTAATCGAAACAGAGTACCACACCTGTCTACATTCACTTCACTGGAGCTGAGGCTTGGGCTATTTCCTCTGATCCATCAAGCTTTGGTCAGCCGGTGTTCCTCCGATGCTGGGTCTTGGCTCAATCATAACTGTGTTGTTAGAAGGGAGGTGGCTGAGCTCAAATGCCTAAGGGTACGGTCACACCTGGACATCTCGCCGGCGATTCCATAGGCGACGAACGTGCGCGTGCACACATTTGCGTGTCGCCTAGAGTCGCTGTCGCCATTTACATTAGGCGACGCATTGGCGATGTCGCCGGCAACAGACCACGCCCCAGCGTCGCCTGTGGAATCGCCGGCGATATCTCCAGATGTGACGGTACCCTTAGAGGATATTTCTGGCATACAATAGTTTTAGTCATATCATCTAGACTCATGACTTAGTGCTTATTAGCCTAAAACATGTCATCTTTCCCCTGTTCATGGGTGTCTCTGCTGTGGACTTATCAAAGGACCAAGTGCCGGAGTTGATTCCACCTTCCTTTTTGGAAGTTATCTCAACATCCTGATTTCTCCACACATTGATGCCTTAAGTTGCCCAGCTTGTTACCAATTTTTAATTTTTTAGCTCTTAGGCCAATTACATAAAAGGGTTGACCAGTACTAGGACAACTGCTTCTGATTCTACATTTCTCCCTAAGTTAAACTAAAAGCGCTTGTACTCTCCTCCTGTGCTGGTGCCACTCCAGCGCTGCCAGTAATCGCAGTTCATGGCTCATGTCACATTATGACATCTTGCGAGCCTTAAGTCCAATCACTCCCAACTTGTCTCACCACACCTTTGGACCAAATGAGCAATCAACATGACGTGAGCGTCAGCCGCCACGTCGCTTCCGGCTCATTGACACATTTGGTTCCACGACGGGGAGACTGAAGGCCTCAGTGATTTGATGAGGGGCTCGCATGACATCACAAGGTCACGTGAACCCCGGACCGTGATTACAGTAGGAGAGTACAGGCTCTTTTATTTTAACTGGGGAAACCATATGGAATCAGAGAGAGTTGTCGTAGTTGTGGACAACCCCTTTAAAATCACAGAAACCACCTTTAAGGAGAACACCAGTATGAGGAAATATCTATTAAACACATTTCACATAAAAAGTCTCACAAACCACAGAGGATTTGAAGCTCTTTGACTATCTCATGATAATGTTTTTATTTTTATTTTTTTATTTTTTTACTCGAATTAAACAAAAATATAAAACTGGAAAAGTGATACATGCACCTAAGTAGGAGAATGTATTTTCAATTACTTCAATGTTAGGCTGCTGATGTGGCTGACGTGGAAGGTCTCCAGCTATACAATAGAAATATTAATGACTTTATAATAAGTATATAAAATACTAAATCCACAATCTAAAACCTTCTATTTCTAGTGCGTAGTGTATACTTATTCATGATACTCTTTGTACACAGTTTTCTGTCTACAGGATGCTTATATATTACACATTACTCTGCCATTAATTATTCATTAGAAGACCTTCTAAATTGTCTGAGTCTATCATTAATCATTAATGCTTTATATGGTTAACATATTGGATTCCTAGTCTTGACTTTTTTAAGTTTCTTTTTTCCTGCCTCGCTCACTTGGTCTGTCGTTACATATTGGCTTGGTATCGCAGAAATTGTGCTGTTTCTGTCTGCATCTATCTATTTTCTTGTAGCCGTTAATGTTTTCTTGTGCAGGTATTTTAAATCCTTCAGAAACTAGTCAATTTTATCTTAAAGGCAGTGTCTCTATTTAATTTAAGTCTTCATAACCCTTTAAGAATCAGGGAATTTTTTCGATTTTGCTTTTCCCTCGACAATTTTCAAGAGTTATAACTTTTTTTTTTTTGTCAACATATACATATGAAGACTTTTTTTTAATTATTTTTTAGTCCCCCCTAAGGGACTTAAACCAGTGGTTGCTTGTTTGCTTATACCAGAGATCCCCAACCTTTCTGACCTTAGGAGCCACATTCAGCTCTAAAAGATAGTCGCAAGCCTTTTTAAGCTCTGACAGGGGTCTCGATCCACATCCAACTCTAATAGAAGGTTGCAAGACACATTTAGCTCTAAGAGAGGGTTGTGATCCACATCCATCTATGAGAGAGGGATGCGATCAACATCCAGCTCTGAGAGAGGGTCTCAAGCCACATCCAGCTCTTAGAGAGTGTCGTGACCACATCCAGCTATCACCCCCTCACAGTAGTGACCCCAAAAGCTCCCATTACCTGTTTAATGACAGCCAAAGCTTTTTCAGAAATCACAGAGGCAGTATACCAAGATCCAGGGGTTCCTACCTTACCCCCACTCAGACCTGCTTTTTAATGAGGGGATACTCACAAAAACCATCACCTGGAGACCTGCTCTTCATAGCTGTTTGTAAGCCAAGCTGGAGGACAGCCGCAAGCCACACATCATGGGCCAGCGAGCCACATGTGGCCACCAAATCCTAGGATAGTTATGGGTATGTGGTCTGAGACCCAATCATCACTAATCTTAAAGTCAAAAGAAATAATCCCAAAACCAAAAAAAAATACTTTATTTCAAACAAAATCTCATACGTCCTTGGCTACTAAAATGTCTACTTGCAGACTTATGAGATATTTCCTTGGCATGGAAAGGGGTAACTGATTTAGTTTAAAAAAAGCTGTATTACCGGTTCATTTCTACAACGCAACGACTATATTTTATAAGTCTTGGTCACACATGAATAGTTTTCAATATATATTGGGGCTCTCCCACATCTATTTTTAATCATATTTCATCGGTTTTGGAGAGTTTCTATACCAAAAAATACAGTTGCACAAATAAACTGCTTTTCTTATAGATGCTTTTATTATTTCATCAAAGATTAAAATTGCAGATATGACGTGCTCATGACATAATAAAAATTCGTTAAAGTTACATGGAACTGGATGAGAGGACATTGAGGGGTTAGAGTCCTACTCCAAACACAACAGGACTCACATGGTAGTCTTTTCAAACAAAACTGTGATACAGAGACATATATGAATTAGGCTTGAGGGCACTAGCCCACGGTGTATAGATGTTCTAGTATATAGTCCCTTTTCTCTATACCCACAACTAATCAATTGCTATCTCAAACCTCCAAATGTCCAATATGCATCATTGAATTAAGTTTCATGCTTACCCATGTAAAGTGCCCGTGTGCCTGGATGACCTCTAGGGGACGCCCCGACGCGTTTCCCTGATTGCTTCCTCAGGGGGCATGTTTTTGACTATGTCCCCCCATCCTATATACCCCCCACAACTACCGCCCACCACCTGTCTATAATTACGCCGCTCCTTGCCGCACACGGGAGGCCGCGCTATCCCGAGCGGCGGTTTCCGGCGTTCATCCACAGGAAGTGCGTCATCCGACGCTCCTTCCTGCGTGTCAGAAGCCTTTCACCACAGCCCGGAGATGCGCGACCGCGCATGCGCGGTCCGCTGACGCCATTTTGGAAGAGGGCAAATCTGCCCACTTCCTTTTTTACTAACACTGGTCTATATTGATCACAATATTAGGGGAACCATCACTTTGTGCCACATGAAAACGACATTTTACCAGGCATAACCTTATGCATTAGTATATATAACATTCTGGAGGAACGAAATTCCATATTTTCTGATGTTGTATTTTTCCATTTCCTCTTTTTTCCTCTTCCACCCTATATATGGAAGGCCCGGATCGTCACATTGTAGAAAGGAGTTCCACATTGTTATAATGTCCAGAGTTTACTATGGTAGACCATTGTGTGGGGAAATACAGAATAGCTAAAAAACATAGAAAAAACAAATAGAAACAGTTAAAACCATATCAGTGATTGTCCTAAAAGGAACCCTCAGGAAACTGGGGTTCCACAGCATGGCAGACGACCGGAACCACATATGCAGGGTCAACCAAAAGATCAAGATCCATCATTTTTATTGGGCGGACTTGAGTCACCCTCCATCCAAAGATGGACAGGGATTACAAGTCCCCCAATAGTCTATGAGGCGTAATATTACGCTTTCATATTAGAGATATGAGGAAAAACTCAGTTTTTCGTTCAGTCCACCCGGGGACTGTGTCCCTAGGCGGACAATCCATTGACATTCCCTCCTCTCAAGAGCTCTCTTATAGTCCCCACCCCTTGCCCCTAGATGACATACGTCGATAGCTTTGAATTTTAGGTTGGTTGAGTCGCAATTATGAGTGGATTTAAAGTGGCGGGGTAGAGTTTTTAAATTAGGATCACCGGGTTCCATCTTCTTAGCTGCCTCTACGTCCCTAATATGCTCCCTTACTCTGACACGGAATTCCCGTGATGTAAGGCCAATGTATATCAGGCCACAGGGGCATGTGGCGTGATATATCACGTTCTTTGTAGTACATGTCAGGTAATACCGAATATCATATACGCGTGTACTATTGGCCGCTGTAAATGTTTTTGTTCTTTCCATGTTCCGGCATGCCAGACATGAGCCACATGGGTAAAATCCCAGAGTCCTTCTACTTCCACTCACTAAAGGTTTAGATTCCCTCACATAATGGCTATGTACCAACATGTCTTTGAGGCTACTACTCCTCCTTGCAGTCAGCATTGGTCTTTCAGTGACTACGTCACTTATACCAGGTACCAGTCTCAGAATTCCCCAGTGTCTCTTTAAGATACCCCTAATCCTATCCCATTTGTCGTTATATGTTGTTATAAAACGGACCACTTGAGGTTCCTGATTCAAATCCTTCCCTTCAGACCGGTCACCCCCCAGCAGTAAGGTATTCCTATTCTTCCTTCGGGCCTGATATATCCCCGCTTAATGCATCGCTTACTGTAACCTCTTGCCAGGAAACGATCTCTCAAATCCTCAGCCTGTCCTTCAAAAAAGCTATCCGTTGAGCACACTCTTCTTGCTCTTAAATACTGGCCAATTGGGATTGCAGAGATCGTTGCCGGTGTATGGGCTGAGGAAGCGTGCAATACAGCGTTTACTGATGTATCTTTTCGATACATATCGGTTTGTATAGACCCGTCGGAATGAATCTGGAGTTTAATATCTAAAAAGTCCACCGATGACGCATGATGTGTGTAGGTCAGTTTGATATTATACTCATTAGAATTCAAATGAACCATAAAGGTTTCCAATTGAGAAACTGTTCCCTTCCACAACATCAATACATCATCGATGTACCTCATCCATGACAGCACCTGGGTGGCGGCGCAGGTGCCCCCCCCGAAAATCTCCCTCTCCCAGAAGCCAAGAAAGAGATTTGCGTAGGAGGGCGCGCACGCCACCCCCATTGCTGTCCCCCGCTGCTGAAGGAAAAACCGGTCCTTAAAGAGAAAGAAATTATGGGTTAGGATATACTCTAGGAGATTCAAAATCAGAGCACTGAGGGATTCCTCCAGACTGCTGTTCTCCAAGTAGAAGGTTACGGCTCTAAGCCCATCCTGATGACATATTGATGAGTACAAGGACTCAACATCTGCCGTAACTAGACGTGTCTCCGAGTCCACAAAGATCCCATCAACTTGCCTCAGGACGTCCGATGTGTCACGGACATAGGAGGGCAATGTTTCCACAAGTGGATGCAGGTAAAATTCGATAAACCTGCACACTGGGTCGCACAGCCCCCCCTATCCCAGACACAATCGGACGTCCCGGGGGGTTGAGGGGATCTTTGTGGATTTTCGGTAGGAGGTAAAAGGTAGGGACTATCGGCTCTTTAGTCAGAAGTCCTTCCCATATTTTTTTTGGGATTATACCATCCTGGAATGCTTTGTCCACAATCTCAAAGAGTTGTGACATAAAACTTTTTAGAGGATTATAAGATACAACTGAATAATTATCTTTATTTTTCAATTGTCTGAAGGCCTCACGTTCGTACATTTGCACAGGCCAGATAACCACGTTCCCCCCTTTGTCCGCTGGTTTTATAACTACCGTGTTTCCCCGAAAGTAAGGCCCTGTCTTACATTCTTTTGGGGGCCAAAAGTGGCCCCCGGCCTTACTTTCGGGGGGGGCCTTACATTGGGTGCCCCAGCAGTGTGGCCTACAGGCCCCCTCCTGCTGGGACACTGCGGGAGCGGGTCGCACGTCACGTGCGCCCGCTCATTACATATGCACTGCATCCCCCTGTCAATCAGCGACAGGGGGAGCAGTGCATTATACAGTATATATGGGCCCCCTATTGCTGGCACACTCCCCCCTGTTATGAGGCCCCCACCGCTGCTGCTGCTGAAGAGATCTTACCCTCCAGGGTCTTCTTGCAGCAGCCAGCGCGTCCATCCGTCTTCTGTACTCGCTCGGCGGTCTCCCGGATCATGTGACCGGCCCGTCGCAGTCGCGATGACGTCATGCGCTGCGACGGGTCACATGATCCGGGAGACCGCCGAGCGAGTACAGAAGACGGATGGACGCGCTGGCTGCTGCAAGAAGACCCTGGAGGGTAAGATCTCTTCAGCAGCAGCAGCGGTGGGGGCCTCATAACAGGGGGGAGTGTGCCAGCAATAGGGGGCCCATATATACTGTATAATGCACTGCTCCCCCTGTCGCTGATTGACAGGGGGATGCAGTGCATATGTAATGAGCGGGCGCACGTGACGTGCGACCCGCTCCCGCTCCCCCCCCCCTCCGCTAGCGGCCTTATATTGGCCCCCCCGATTGTAAGGCCTTATAATCGGGGGAGGCCTTACATTGGCAGGCCCCCCCTTTACCCCCAGGCGGCCTTACAATCGGGGGGGCCTTACTATCGGGGAAACACGGTACATCTGACAATGCCCCCAGCTCCTTCATAGCTATTCTTTGCAACGACTGCGGTAAAAAGCCATTCTTGAGCGACGCTCTCAGAATTGTACGATAGATAGTGTTTTTATATTGTTTCCTTCAGTTTTTCAGTACATTATATGATACAGTAAATGCTGTCATCCAAAACTACAGATTGTCCAACGAGCATTAAGGTGTCTTATGGGGATGGAATTTGATGGAGAGGTATAAAAGTTAAGGCGTTTAGAAAAAAAAGCAAACAAAATAGTTGACTGTGGAGGGAAGGTACTGAGTGGTGACACAAGTGGGGGGAATATGTAATCAATGGTTCACAATGCAACGCAAGGAAAGGGACAATGCAGTGGTGACTTACACTATATTCATTATTATATAAACTGGAATATGGCTAATCCAAGAAATCAATAAGGAATGAAACTCATTACAGTATATTCAGGTTACACATACAATGAATGTATATTCAGGTTACATATAATAAACATAACACTTATCTACACACTTTTAATATGACTGATCCCAAGATATGTACTCCACTATTATGCAAAGGGACAGCCTTAGTTAAGCTGCAATCAGGATACTACTGGTATTAAGGTCACTATCTAACATAGTCTCCCCTGAAACCTCCTAACAGATCTGCCCCCTTAGATTTCTAAACAAAGCCAGGCTAAGTACAGGATAATTGGCTAGGAGTAGAGTGTTATAAAGTGAATTACGCCATCAGGTATCGCATGGCCAAGCAGGAAATAACGGCTAAGCTCACTCAGGTCACCCTTTGCGGCTTGACCATGTACTCAGTACTTGGGGTCTTGACAGGTGACAGGAAATAGAGGTTGTATCAGCTGATCGCACCATTTCTTCATCAACTCCAGAAGCTGGACTCTCTTTCTTCACTTGTATTGACAGGTGATATCTGTGGCTTGACCATGTAATCAGTATTCATGGAATTGACAGGCGATGTCTACAGCTTGACCACGTAGTCGGTACCTGATGTCTTGACATGCGACGTCTGTGGCTTGACCATGTACTCAGTACTTGGGGTCTTGACAGGTGACTGGTTGTATCAGTTCACCGCACCATTTTTTCATCTACTTCGGAAGCAGGACTCTCTTTCTTCACTTGTCTTGACAGGTGACATCTGTAGCTTGACTATGCAATCAGTATTCAGGGACTTGACAGATTATGTCTACAGCTTGACCACATAGTTGGTATCTGGGGTCTTGACAGGCGACGTCTTCGGCTTGACCAGATACTCGGTACTTGGGGTTGTTGACATGTGACAGGAGATAGAGGATGTATCAGTTGATCGCACCATTTCTCCATCAACTCCAGAAGCTGGACTCTCTTTCTTCACTTGTATTGACAGGTGACATCTGTGGCTTGACCATGTAATCGGTATTCATGGAATTGACAGTTGATGTCTACAGCTTGACCACATAGTCGGTACCTGATGTCTTGATAGGCAACGTCTGTGGCTTGATCATGTACTCAGTACTTGGGGTCTTGACAGGTAACAGGTTGTATCAGTTCACCGCACCATTTTTTCATCTACTTCGAAAGCAGAGCTCTCTTTTTTCACTTGTCTTGACAGGTGACATCTGTGGCTTGACTATGCAATCAGTATTCAGGGTCTTGACAGATTATGTCTACAGCTTGACCACGTAGTTGGTACCAGGGGTCATGACAGGCGACGTCTGTGGCTTGACCATATACTCGGTACTCTGGGTTCTTGACATGTGACAAGAGATAGAGGTTGTATCAGTTGATCGCACCATTTCTTCATCAAATCCAGAAGCTGGACTCTCTTTCTTCACTTGTCTTGACAGGTGATGTCTGTGGCTTTACCATGTAATCAGTATTCACGGTCTTGACAGGCTATGTCTACAGCTTGACCACGTAGTTGGTATCTGGGGTCTTGACAGGCGACGTCTGCAGCTTGACCATGTAGTTAGTATTCAGGATAGGATCATGACAGGTGACGTGTACAGCTTCACCATGTAGTCGGTACTTAGGGTCTTGACAGGTGACATCTACAGGTGAGGCACTACGTCGGGACTCTGAGGGCGCATCTTGGAAATCACCTGGTACATGCTTTCTGAGGGCATCATTCGAACACTCCACTCTTCTGCATTGTAGACAGCATTCCACACTGCTGTGCACATGTGTGCTTTCTTCTGCATTTTAGCACCAGTTCTATCCTTCTTGTGACATCTTGAGCTTTTATACCTTGCTGCTTTGCCACTGCTATCACTCAACCTGGTCCTCCCCTTATACTCACCCTTGAGGACACTGCTTCCTGACTGGCTCCAGGCAGTATCTTTGACCAGCAGAGGGCAGTGTCTTTTCACTAATCCTGCTAGATCTATTTGAATGAACAGGATGTTGCCTCCACTTATCTACAAATACAGAAAAAAAATAGTTTTAAAGAGAGCATAGTCTTTTTCCCTGTCATTTCTGTCATCTGTAATGGTACCTTTACACGTGGCAACATTTCTAGTTTATCCACAGGTAACTTGCTGGCTGCAGTGAAATCATGGAGACAAGGTTCTATCTTGTTGCTGTGTACAAATGGAATAATGTCTCCATGATTTCACTGCAGCCAGTAAGTTACCTGTGGATAAGCTAGAAATGTTGCCCGTGTAAAGGTACCCTTAGAGGTATGATCATTCAGTCACAAAAAAGTATATATAAGGGGGATGTTCGTGAGAGCTTCAAGCTACAGAATAGGTGATTCTGTCATTACTTCTAACATTTGGTGGATAAGTGGAATAAAATCTATAATATACCTTTGGGATATGAATTTCAGATAAGAAGGCACATTCAAGGGGTAATTCAGCAAATATAACCTCATATCCAGGTGAAATCCATACCAGAAGAGAGTGCCAAGAATTTTGATGACATGTTACAAATCTTATCCGCCACTGATGAATTTCTATATGCGGGAATTTAAATGTGTGACTTTTTGCTCTAAAAAGTCGCAGTAAAAAGGTTAAAGGGAACCTGTCACCCCTTTGGGCATTTTAAACTGTGCCCACCAGCTTAAACATAATGTATATGGGGTTCTTGTAACTCCTCTATGTGCCCAGACATCCCATTCATACCTGAGAAATCAACTTTTTATTCTATCCCACACTGCATCCTAAAAGGTCTGGATGGCCTGCTCTGTGGTCCTGGTGGATTAGGTCCTCGCCACCCCACCGGCTGCAAAACCCGCCCTGCATGTTCAAAATTGCCACCCCTCCCGTGGACAGCCGCTGAGTAACAGGAGCACTTGTGCCTGCGCAGTGGAGCGGGCCACCATGCTCCATTGAAGATAGTGCCGAAGTCTCGTGATTCTTCACAAATCTCGCAAGACTTGAGCACTATCTTCAATGGAGCACGGTGCCCGCTTCACTGCGCAGACACGAGTGCTCCTGACACCCAACGGCTGTCCACAGGAGGGTTGGCAATTTTGAACATGCAGGGTGGGTTTTACAGCCAGGAGGGCAGTAAGGACCTAATCTACCAGAACCACAGAGCAGGCCACCCAGACCTTTTAGGATACAGTGTGGGACAGAATAAAAGTTGATTTCTCATGTATTAGGGGCACGTCTGGGCACATAGAGGGCTTGCAAGAACCCCATATACATTATGATTAAGCTTGTGGGCACAGTTTAAAATGCCCAAAGGGGTTGACAGGTTCCCTTTAGAGAGTAACCATTGTCTTAATTTAAATTGTGATATATCTTATCAGAGAAATCTGATACTTTTTCTGCCTTGTGATAGTTCATACTCAGTAATAGGAATTACTCACTTGACGGTCATCAAGGTAGCGACAGGAATGATTCTCGATTCTCATTGAAATAGTCCAGACGGTTTATTAAAACCGCACCTAAACCGCTTTCCAAGAACATAACTAGAGCCTTCGTTTAGCCTTACAGGAACATAGACAGTACAGTTTGGAGTCCGTTTAACTCATACATGGGTCCTCTTGTATGGGTTCAGTTACATTTATCCAGAAGTGTCCCAATGAAGTATATTTAGTCAGTGGATACACAGTTTTCAGATCATTTTTAAGTCAGGAGGCTTGGGTAGCATTCAGACACTGACTCACTCTAGTCTCCACATGTCAAACACAGACACCATATAAACATCTGAGACACACCCATGGGTGGAGGCATGTGTAAACATCAGACACTCCAATGTATTCTCAGCACACAAACATGAACATGCATGCATTAAATCTTGTGGCACTACAGATGCCAGCAAAACCTCAGATTTACACCACAGGGACAGCCATATCTGTGATATATACTGACCATTTGCAAAGCAGCCGGATGCCACAATACAGCCTGAACTGATCATTAATTTTCAAAATTCTCAATTCTCAGGTAAAATCTGTCTTTTGTAAAAACAGATTTTACTATTACTGAGCTAGTTTCACAAAGAAGTTTTTTCAAGCTTCAACAACTGTCATAACGGCATCAAGGTTTGAGGAATCCTTAGATTTTGGCACGCTTCCTACTAACTTCACTCATGATGGTGATCAGTGCAGGGAGATTTGAGTGTCAATAAAAAGGTTAGTTGCTCTCCAGTGGGTTTGCAAGAGTTAAAGGGAATCTGTCAGGTCAAAAGTTCATATGTAACTGCTATAATTTTGTAATTCCTCACTCTAAGCTCACTCTATTGATATATTTCTTTAATTAATACTTCCCTCCTATCTTCTGTATACTTCAAATAAAGAGATTCATTCCATCTGTCAATCACCATAAGTTCTCTGCTGTCCACTCCCCATAGGATGAATATTCATGGCACATATTCACATCACTGCACAAATATCAATAGAAATCGCTCACATTAGGAAGGGGGGGGGGCTGCATCCTCCTCTCTGCCCTCTGTGTTTGCAGCCAAACAAAAGGTCAAATAAAACACAGAAACTGTCACAGAACAACATGGATTGCTGCTTAGAGAAACAAATGGAGTAGATACCTTATCTAGATCAGATAAGATGTGTGCCTGCAATCTTTCCCTCCATCTCAACAGAATCCTAATTGAAACTGAAAGATGACAGTGAGAGCAAAGGGAAGAGGGAGGAGAGAGCTTCTGAGGAGTGAATATTCAAATGAACAGTTTAACACACCAGGACTAATCGTCTGTGAATATAATGGAAAGGAGTAATGCAGGAGCTCCCTGCAGGGTCTGAAAAGGCTTATAGCAAGAGAACTCCAAATGGCACAATAATGATTTTACATGTTTTTAAAAGGTCTGTCCAGGCACTATTCAAGGGTAATATTAGTATCATACTGAAAAATGACCTGACAGAGTCCCTTTAAAGCGGTTGTTTGGTCTAAAATGGCAATTCTGCAGTCACTCTATGTGTCTGTAGACTCATCAATCCTCCTAGTACTGTACACTGCAAGGATTCACAGTATGTAAGCCGGGAACAGACCACAATTATGCAGTATGCATGTTCCCAGCAACATCACAACTAGTGGGCGTGGACACGCTCAATACAAGTGTATGGAGCAAGGACATGCCCACTAGACGGCCACATCTACTAGTCAGACACTTATAATGAGCGAGTCTATGCATGGCCATTCATGTTGTTGCCGGGAACATGCATATTGCACAATTGGGTTCTGTTCCCAGTGAGAACTAAAGGTACCGTATAACGCAGCAATATGGCTTCCATATCGCCGTAAATTCATGTATTTCAGTGATGTGGAAGCGACATCGCCTCTGCGTAGTGGCGTGAGACAGGGTGATTTTACGGCGAGAAATCACTGGTGGAGCGACGTCTGATCACCATGCACTGCAGTGAAATCAGGCGATATCCACTAGGCGATCTCAGCGCTTCGTGGCGTGTGACAGGGCGATAGCGATGTAGAAAGCAAGGTCAGACATTCTGGAATCACTCCCATAGGCGTGCCTGTGCATGCTGTTTTCCGCTCCCCGCCTGAGGCGATTGGTGGCTTGGTGGTAACGCAGTTGTGTCGGCCAATCGGAGTGGTAGGGGCGCGGTGTAGCACACTCTGGCACGCCTATCTCCTTGCCGTATTCACACTCTATGCCCACATCGCTGACGAGATGGTGGCGTGTGACGCGGCGATGTGGAAAAGGGAAATTGCTTCCGGTCTTCTGGAGGCGATTTCCTGAACGCAGGATTGCTGTAGAATGCAGGTGAGATCTCTATGTGTGACAGGGTGATGGTGATGTGCAAAAAAGTTTCCGAAACGAGCGCGCTCACGTCAAATTGCCGGCGATATGGAAGCCATATTGCCGCGTGTGACGGTACCTTAAGATGCCACAGTGGGGATCACGCTATATCCTGCCACATAGGCAACACTGTGTGTCAGTACCATGACAATGAGTGGTCAGATCCTGTGTTGCTGTGATGACTCCCTTCCTGTGAGCAATGCCTGAGCAGTGGCGCTCACAGGAGATGAGCATTTCTGCAGTGCAGAGACATGGATCATTATGACAGTGCAATGTTGAGGCGCCCAAAGGGGCAAAGTAAGATAAAGAAAGAGTGAAAAAATAAGTTTTTGAAAATATGAAAAAAAAAATAGAAACTCAAATCCCCCTTTTGCCCCATTTGAAATAAAACTGATAACCCCCACCAAAAACACATATGTGGTATCACTGCACTCAGAAATGCCCGATCTATCAAAATATAAATAAAATCAAATAATCAGATCTGTAAATTGTGTAATGGAAATAAAAAGTAAAAATGCCAAGATTACGGGTTTTTTTGTGGTCGCATTACAATAAAACGGAATAACAAGCGATTAAAATATCACATCCACCCAAAAATGGTATCATTAGAAATGTCAGCTCAAGCGGTAAAAATTAATCCATCACTCAGCCCCAGATCCCGAAAAATGAGGTTGCCTTGGGTCACAGAAAATGGCAAAAGAGTGCAATTCTTTTTGACAAATTTCTGAATTTTTTTGCCACTTAGATAACAGTAATAGTATACATGTTTGTTATCTATGAACTCGTACCGGCCTGAGGCATCATACTAACATGTCAGCTTTACCATATAGTGAACATGGTAAATAAAAAACCCAAAACACTATTGTGTAATTGCACTTTTTTTTTGCAATTTCACAGCACTTGGAACTTTCTTCCCGTTTTCCAGTACACTATATGGTAAAATAAATTATATAATTCAAAAGTACAACTTGTCTGGCTAAACATTAGCCTTTATATGGCTACGTTGACAGCAAA
The DNA here is from genome assembly GCA_033576535.1 of Allobates femoralis. Classification (NCBI taxonomy): domain Eukaryota; kingdom Metazoa; phylum Chordata; class Amphibia; order Anura; family Aromobatidae; genus Allobates; species Allobates femoralis. The sequence goes on along the minus strand of JARQOC010000008.1, from coordinate 43,112,700 downwards.
TTAAAAAGATCTGGCTCTGGAAAGAAGGGGAGGAAAAATGGAATACGGAAAATCGCCGGATGGTGAAAAGGTTAAAATGCATTTGTCGTCTTTCAAGTTTTATTTCCTACTTATATGTCAGTCTCTTCTCTTAAGTCATGTAAATATTCAGAATGTGAACAGCAGCCAGAGAATCCCATCCATTCTTCTGATTATGATAATGAAGGAGACACAGAGCCGGTCGTGTGATGTCTGATGAAAACGAAGTAAACAAAATGTCAGAGACAGTAAAGGCCAGAATGTCGCTGTTTAGATACGGTGGTGACATGACGCCCTTATTACATTCATGCAGAAAGACGCGGTGTCAGATGTGCCTCTATATAAAATTAGGTTCAAACAGCATATATTCATGGGCTTACACACTACTTACAAATTGATGTAAACCCTGGAACAAGATTTATTTGATGTTTCACTTGAGCTTTTACCAATATGAATTTTAATGCACGGGAAATTTAATTACTCTACGAGTGAAACATTGATTTTCTATTTTTTTCAGTAGACTTTAAAAATACCAATAAAATATTATAAAAATTATGGCTTTAACATACAAAGCAGTGACACTTTAAAGGTGCGTGCACACGATCCGGAGGAGCTGAGGGAAGCCGCGGGTGGCCGCTAGGAGACCGCAGCCGCCCTGCACTCACCGTGTGCGGCGGGTGCAGGGTGGCTTCTCCCTGCAGTCATCCGATGGGAGCCACTTCCGACTCTGCAGCATGAAATGAACATGCTGTGGAGGAGCGGACTCCCGGCAACCCACACCGCAGCTCCAAAGATGCTGCGGGCGGGTTAAGCATAGTGAGGATGGGATTTCTTGAAATCCCATCCTCTATGCTTATACTGTACTACGCAGCGTTTTGGACGCAGCGACAAGACGCTGCGTCCAAAACGCTGTGTACACTGATCGTGTGCACGCACCCTAAAGGTTTAGATGAAACAGTGTGCGGTCACTATTCTATTCTTTGGCTGGTTACACTTTTGTGTTTTAGAAAAACAAACCAATATCGGTGCTTTTGAGCTTTTTTTTACCTCTGCAATGTGACATCATTTTTGGCATACAACACAAGTGGCTTCCATGTTTTGGTCATGAATCCATGAAAAAACTCTATGGTCCGTTTCACACCTGCGCTCCGCTGCGTTTGGCAGCATTACGCTAGCACAGATGGTAGCGCAGCCAAGCGCATCAGAGCACAAATGACGTGCATTACGCTAACATCACCATTACTTTGTATGGTTGAGCGCAGTCAAACGGAACCCGGAAGCGCAAGTGTGAAAGCGGCTATGTCACAGCACATGCGCTAGTCCGGACGCACCGGAAACGTTGCATGATGTTTGACTGTGCTTGTCCATGCAAGGTAATGGCGGCATTAGCGCAATGCACGTCATTTGCATTCTGATGCGCTACCACCTGCACAAGCGCAATGCTGACAAAAGCATCAGAGCGCAGATGTGAACTAGGCCTACCTCTACTTCTAGCCAGGAGCTTAAGTACAACAGGTGCAGAGGTTACAATCACACCCAGGCCCTGGAGCCTACGGGGTGCCAAAAGTCCCTTTGACCTATAGAAAAAGACTAATGCGATTTGCAATAATTGGGGGCCCTGTTGGAGCTTTTGCATTGGGGCCCACAAGCTTCAAGATACGCCACTGCTTCTAGCCCACTCCTCCCATTGTCCACAGCACTTCACACTAGCAGACAAGACAACATTCTGGATAGATTTTGACAAATTGACCTTTATTATAACACAAAATATAAAATAAAATTAGCTTTTAATGTGAAAAGCCTCTTGGAGCTCCAAAACCTTGTGGAAACCACTAAATGAAACCATTTGGCATTTCCTGCAGCTGCAACCACCAGGGGGCATCACTGTTTCCAAAATACCATTAACCAACATCACTGACATCAAAGACTCCCAGGGACCCCACACTGAAGAACCATAAATCCGCCTGTCAATTAGTCAAATTCGAAACCAACTGGAGGTTACAGTTCACCTGATATAAAACCTTCAAACCACAATTTTGCTACCAACTGCAAAAACCCCTGTGCACCGCTTGCCAAAATGACCCCACGCTCACTAAAGCGGGTAGGCGGGACCTTCTTCAGTGGTGCGTACGTGCCAAATTGTCGACCTCCTCTATTACATCATCTTCTATATACCCCTACTTAATGCTGACCACTCTTGAAATTTTTGACCCTATATCAATGCCATACTTACCACTACACTTTTAACCCCTGCTTGCCCTCTAAGACTAGAGTAAAGGTTACTAAGCCCATGGCTCTGCTAGGCTTCATTTTTCCTTCGACTTGATGGGTGATCTCAGATTCACAAATTGTCATCTACACATTTGGCAAAATGAAGATTAAGTCCATAACTCCTTTTACTGTCTGATTGCTAGTACCCTATAGTGACTATGGAAGATATAATGTTTTGATCACCTCTGAGTGTCACGGTCAGTCTCAGTCTGCTTCTCGCTCTTTATAGATGCTTGTCTATACAGAGTGATGTAGCAGGCTGACATTGCTAACCATGCAGTTCAAAATTGCAGAAGGTGGACGGTGTATACGGACCTGCGCTGCATAGACCAGAAAGATCAGACGGTGTTCATCATTAGAGTGTTTATTTCCGACGCGTTTCGGAGTTAGTCCCAACTCCTTCCTCAGGGAATAGTAGTACTATTCCCTGAGGAAGGAGTTGGGACTAACTCCGAATCGCGTCGGAAATAAACACTCTAATGATAAACACCGTCTGATCTTTCTGGTTTTTGCTGCGCAGGTCTGTATACACCGTCCTCCTTCTGCAATTTTGAACTACGTTGACCGTTGTGATGTGGATCCTTGCAGCAGCTATTACCTTTTGCCTTGACGCTATTGTGTGCTACACAACCCCTCTAGGTGAGTGACTAATTAAATTTAGTCCACCTTTTTATCAATGATAAGACCCTATTGCGCTTCTCTCTCCCTTTTCTAGTTTTGCTAACCATGTGGACTACATCAAACTGAGGATTTTTTTTTATAATAAAGATAGAGTCTCTAAATTTTTTTTGTTATTAGAAATAAAAATATTTTTCTTGATGTAGTGTTTTTTTATGTTTGCTAGAAGTTCATGATGGCCAAGTTTAATATTGGCGTGACCCCATGAATTTTGGGTTTAGGGCCAGCTGATAATACAAAGCTGGCCCTAACTCTATTATTACCCAGCGAGCCACCCGGCACCAGGGCCGCTGGAAGAGTCAGATACAGTGCCAGAAGATGGCTCTTTTATGAACGTGACATTGTTTTAGGGCAGCAGTGGGGCAGGGGGGAAGTAGAATGCTTGGGACACCCTGCGATGTGGATTCCAATCCTCAGTTGCCTAAATATACCTGGCTGGACACAAAAATAGGGTGAAGCCCACTTCGTTCCCTATATTTTTGTTTACAGCCAGGTAGAAATACGCAGATAGGAGTTGGATGCAGCCCGTACCTTCTTGCTCTACTTGTCTGGCATACAAGAATATGACGAAGCCCACGTCAACTTTTTTTTTAATAAAAAATAATTTTAGTTAAAAAATAAAAAAATTATAAATAAAAACACATACACATTTAGGGACTGCATCTTTATTAACCCTTCGACCCTCATCTCTGTGCTGAACACTCTCAGCTCTGCTTCATCAGAGACCAAGGGGCTGAACAAAACTTTTACCCCCTTGGTCCCAGAAGGAAAGCCCGGCGGCATCATAAGAGGGGTAGCTCAGGTCACCCGAGGACAGCTTATGTCATGCCACCTGAGCTGTTCTCGGGTGACCCCAGTGTCTCCTGGTTACAATGCCGCAGATCACAATCCTTACTCCACTTATGCACTGAGCTGGCAGAAGATAGCACCAAAAAGCATGAAAATTGCACCAAAAAGCATGAAATCTGAGGCAAAACCGTGGGAAAAACATGGCGATTTTTGTGCTTTTTTTGGCTCAGGAGATGCAGATGAACACCTTGGACACAATGCATGCAGTTTCAGGCCTAAATTGCACCAAAAAGCATGAAATCCGAGGCAAAAGCGTGGGAAAAACATTGCGGTTTTTGTTCTTTTTTTAGCCCAGGAGATGCAGATGAACACTTGGACACAGTGCATGCAGTTTCAGGCCTAAATTGTACTAAAAAGCATGGGCACAAAAAAGCACAAAAACCGCCGCATTTTTCCCGTGTTTTTGCCATTGTGCAACTTTCATGCTTTTTTGTGCAATCTTCTGACAGCTTAGTGCATAAGAGTAAGGAGCACAATCTGTGGCAATGTAGCCAGGGAGACACTGGGGTCACCTGAGTACTGCTCAGGTGGCATGACCTGAGCTGTCCTCGGGCGACCTGAGTTACCCCCCCTTACGATGCGGCAGTGCTCCATGCTCTCCTTCAGGGACCAAGGAGACAGAAGCTTTGTTTGTTCCCTTGGTCTCTGATGAAGCAGAGCCAAAGTGTTCAGCACAGAGATGAGGTTCAAGGGGTTAATAAAGATGCAGTCCCTAAATGTGTTTGTGTTTTTATTTATAATTTTTTTAATATTTTAATGAATTATTAAAAAAAATTTGATGTGGGCTGTGCCATATTTTTGTATGCCAGCCAGGTACAGGAGGCAGGTACAGGCTGCCTCCAAACCCCAGCTACCTATTTGTACCTGGCTGGATACAAAAATATAGGGAAGTCCTTTTTTCAAATTATTTCATGAATTTCATGAAACTTTAAAAAAAAAAAACACATGGGCTTAACCCTATTTTTGTGTCTAAGCAAGCTCAGCCAGGCAACTGGGGACTGGACTGTGCAGCACAGGGTGGCCTAAGCTTACTGGGCACCCTTGCTGCGAATTGCAGTCCACAGCCGCCTCAGAAAATGGCGCGTTCGTAGCAGTGTCATCTTCTGGCACTATATCTGACTCTTCCAGCAGCCCTGGAGCCGGGTGGCTCGCTGGATAATAATGGGGCTAGGGCCAGCTTTGTATTATCATCTGGCCCTAAGCCCAAATTTATGGGGTCACGCCAATATTAGACATGGCCACCATGAATCTCTAGTGAAGATTAAAAAAACACCACACCGAGAAAAATATTTTTATTAGAAATAAAACAAAAAAAATTTAGAGACTACAACTTTATTATAAAAAAAATCCTCAGCCCGACGTACTCCACATGGATAGCAATGTCAGCTCTACTACATCACTCTGTATAGACATGTGTCTATACAGAGTGAGAAGCAGACTGAAATTGACTGTAACAGAGTTCACCTGAGTACATGGCTCGGGCCAGTAGCATACATATATATACATATTTGAAGTAAGTGAATATGTTATGATTACCAACGTTCTTGGAGATGAACAATCCAACACTGGATATAAATAATGCCTTTTAATTGCTTCATAACGGATGTAGATTTAGTATGTCAATATTCTTATAGACTGCCGCATCTCTAATTAGAATCAACATCACTAAGCTCTCACTGATCTCAGTGAGTACTTTGTGCTGTTGGTCTTCCAGGCATTGCTCCCACCTTGCCGGAATCCTACTCCACACTGATGAGGGGCAATACCCCGAAACAGCTCTCTGTGGATGGATACCTGGGTTTGGTAATTCCCTTGTCATATCCTTAAGCTCGTAACTGAGCAGGATAGTGACTGAAAGGGCCACTTAATATGGTGGTTATGGTGTTCTCTGCAAGGAGTCCACCCCAGGGCTAGGTCCTTCCCTGGAGGGATATCTGGCTAGTCCCGTGTTTGAGACTCTTAAACGAGGCTCCACGGACTCCATTTGTATAATTAGAATCAAACATAATGTTAATACACATATCAATGCATGGCATCATAAAGTGAAAGGATGAAACCAAAAAAAGAATAGAAAACTGCAGTACCAAGCCATAACACCCAGATTCATAAGAATTGTTATGCCCACATTATAAAACTTTATCATATATATGAGTATATATCAAAGAACATTTCGTTTATCCTCAAATGCCTTGTTATCTGTCAATGATAGCATAGTGTTTATGTAAAATGGACTTGAGCATTGGTACTGCAGTTTTCTACGCATGTAAAGCTTGGCATGTCCTAATGATTGTCATTTTGTGTTTCTTATCAGTTGTTATATTGAACAAGACCATACGATCGAAACGTCCATGTGATATGTGGCGCCCCACTGGTCAGTGCACCACAGTAGGGGTATTCCACCCACAACAGAGTATGCAGTATTCCCGTCTTATCAGTTGTTATATTGAAGAAGACCATACGATCGAAACGTCCATGTGATATGTGGCGCCCCACTGGTCAGTGCACCACAGTAGGGGTATTCCACCCACAACAGAGTATGCAGTATTCCTGTCTTATCAGTTGTTATATTGAAGAAGACCATACGATCGAAACGTCCATGTGATATGTGGCGCCCCACTGGTCAGTGCACCACAGTAGGGGTATTCCACCCACAACAGAGTATGCAGTATTCCCGTCTTATCAGTTGTTATATTGAAGAAGACCATACGATTGAAACGTCCATGTGATATGTGGCGCCCCACTGGTCAGTGCACCACAGTAGGGGTATTCCACCCACAACAGAGTATGCAGTATTCCCGTCTTATCAGTTGTTATATTGAAGAAGACCATAGATCGAAACGTCATGTGATATTGGCGCCCCACGTAAGTGCACACAGTGGTGGTATTCCAAAGTAGGTTTCCGTTTTCTCTTTATTGGTGCCACGATCGAAACCCATGATATGTGGCCCAACATGTCATGCTGGGGTATTCCACCCACAACAGAGTATGCTATCGTATTCACCATAGAATTCATCTACGTCGAATTGTGATATGTGACGACACGTACCACTAGCGGATTCCCGCAAACGTCCATGGCAGTATGTGGCGTCCCATGTCATGGCGACGCGACAGTGGGTGTATTTTGTTCGCACCCACAAAGGTACTGGTATCCCGGTTTTCTCAGTGTGTTATCATATGGAAGCTCACAATGACGGAATGACCGACGTCAGATATTGTGATGAGCTGCGGATGTTTGCCACTGAATCCTGAGTATATGCACAACGACACACAGTCTCTTTTAGGTACACATTACATGATTGGTTGCAAATCGACGTACATGTGACCAGCCACCTAAGTGAATTGGTCATCTTATGGAGGTTTCACAGCATAGAAGACTCGTAGGTTAATAGACCTTAATACTCAAGTAAGACTAAAATTCTGGAATTAACTAATGGATCAGTGATCTGTATTGATGAATCACAGCATCACGGGTCTAGTTTGTTCAATAGAATTGCATTAAACCATTTTTACAGTATCAGTTATGATGATTGACTGTATTAAAAGAAGACTGATGATAATTCTGACATTTAGGGTTTATATAGCAAGAAAGACATAGACAAATAGAAGTTCCTGAACAATTCAGAAGATTTATTAGGGGTGATGTGCGACAACAGAGTGAGCGTCCCGGCCGCCAGAACTCAGATAATATCACTTGGAAAAATAAAACTTCTAGGCTGAAAAGTGAGAAAAGGACAGAAGACTGAGTATCACGAATCTCATTATTTTAGAAAGTTACATGGTTTAGAAGAATTAAAGAGAAGGAACAAGTATTTTTAGCTTGATTCACATTGCTTATCTCTGGTTTTATTCTACATATTTGCACTTAGGTAATATAAAATCATGGACACGCCAGAAAAAAAAACAGAAAGGAGGGAAGTATAGAACTATTAGAAGAAGAGAAACTTTATTCTTAGGGCAAAAAAGCATATACAGAATGGGAGGAATAGGGCTAAGCAACAACATGTGTGATAACGACTTGGGTATACTAATAGATCACAGACTGAACATGAATCAACAGTGTGATGCAGCAGAAAAAGAGGCAAACACAATTCCGGGAGGTATTAACAGAAGCATAAAGTCCAGATCACGTGAAGTCATTTTCCCCCTCTACTCCTCTTTGGTCAGACCTCATCTGGAATACTGTGTCCAGGTTCTGGGCACCACATAGTAAAAAAGACATCAACAATCTGGAGCAAGTTCAGAGAAGAGAGACCAAAATGGTGACCGGTCTGCAAACCATGTCCTATGAGGAACGGTTACAGGATTTGGGAATATTTAGCTTGCAAAAAAGTAGACTGAGAGGAGACTTAATAGCTGTCTACAAATATATCCAGGGCTGTCACCCTGTAGAGGAATCAGCTTTATCTAGGTGGTCACACGTAGAGGAATCAGATTTATCTAGGGTGGTCACACTGTAGAGGAATCAGATTTATTCTCATTTGCACAAGAAAAGACTAGAAGCAATGGGATGAAACTGAATGGGAGGAGACACATTAGATATTAGAAAAAAAATTTGACAGTGAGGGTGATCAACGAGTGGAACATGTGACCACAAGACATTGTGAGTTCTCCTTCAATGGAAGACTTTAAGCAGAGGCTGGACAGACACCTGTCTGGGATGATTTAGTGAATCCTGCTTTGGACAGGGGTTTGGACCAGATGACCCAGGAGGTCCCTTCCAACTCTACGGTTCTATGATTGTCAACTGTATAAAATACATATTAATTTTCAATATCTCCTAATAATTGAGTACCAATCGAGATTGACCCCAAGACTGGACAAACATATTCTGTTTTATGCAAAACTATTTAGCTCTGTATCTTTGTATTTCGACTTGTGGTCTATTATATTTTGGGTCTTGTTGAGGAATAGTTTCATCTCTTTAGGTAATGAGATGAGACATGCTGTCAAGAGATTTTACCCTAAGCCCCTGTATTTTTAATGCCATACATACTTTTAATATTGCATACAACATACAAACCACATATTTTCTTCGCTCTACGCACAATTAACAGACGTATCCAACAAGTAGCTGTCAGGTATCTGCACAGTCCATATGTCAAGCGAGCTGGAGCCGGGTGATGCAGTAAATTTGCAACAGCTGGTATTTTTTTCTTGCAACCAACAGAGGATTCGGCCCTTTGCTATTGTCAGCAGTTTGGGGTCTCTGGTGACCACCTCTGTACAATTCCCATATCTTTATGGCTAAGAATCATTAATAAAAAAAATCCTACTGTCACAATGGTTCTTGTTAGAAAAGATTATATATTTGGGTTGTATTCACTTTTGTGGAAGACAGGTGTAGGAAAATGTATATATTTTTTTTACAATATGTTTTATAATAGTCAAATGGAAATTCTATGAACTGCACGCTCTAATGGTCTGAATGTTAAAGGGTAACTGCTAAGGGCGGCTTCACACCTGATCCGGGGCTGTCCGGTGTGAACCAGACAGCCCCGGATCAGATTTCGGCCCATAGTATTCCTTTAGGGCTGGATGGCTGCCATCCTGTTCTCATCTGTCTGGGAGGATCCTGGAGAAGGCGGGTTTTTATCCCAGACACAAAAACACAGCCTGCAAAAATCTGCACAAATCGGATCCTCCCAGATTCGTCGTGATCCGGCACCCCCTATCATGGGAGTCTATGGGGCGCTAGATCGCGCCAGACCCGACACCGGCTGCTGAAGTTTAGTGGCGAGCGCTGCTAAACTTCAGCAGCTGGAGAGCTCATTCCCGAACCGCAGATAGCTCCCCGCTACTCACAATCCTGACATTCAGCATTTGGACAGCAGCAGCAGCCGCTCTAATGATTCCGGCTACAAACAGGATCGGAGGGCATATTAACCCTCCGGTTCTGTTTGTCCAGAGCTGTCCGGAGCCTCTTGCAAAATACCAAAAACAGCCTGACAGCTAAAAACCGTGGTGTGAAGCCGGTCTAACGAATGAGCGAAACGTGCGTCGGTATGTTCCAGTCTCTCCTATAAACCTGTCTGATCATGGCCACAGAAATCTACCATAAAACAAATTGCCATTTGATATTATGGGAGACTTCATCATGTGCTTCTCATTTAGGTCTACCAGAGGTTTTTCGGTTGATGTATCACTTGAAACCTTTTCAAAAGTTGTGATTTTTTTTTTACTGCTAAAAAGTTGTATAAAGTTTTTGAACAAATTTTGCAACATATTTGACTTGCAATTTTTTTGTGTGCAAAATTCTCTAAGAATGTTAAATGTAAAGAGGGCATTTTTGATTTTTCTCAAATTTTATGGACCACATCCATAGTTTTGAAAGATTTTAGATAAAAAAGGAAAGTGACTAAAAACCATAAAAATTATGCATTTTTTTCATTGTTGTATATATATATAACTTGATTTTTTCACATCATCAAGTTACTGTTAATATGAGACCTTTAATATTAGTCATCACAAAATACTTCGTATAAATGATCATTTAATTTATTAACAGAAATACTGTTCATCCCTGCCAGGCTCGATGTGACAAAGTGATTGCACCCTTAGCTATTAAATCAACCAGTTAACCAAATTCAACAGACAACTGGGTAACCATCCGCTGTGATTACTCTAATCATCACATCAATAGAACCTGACCGACCATGTAACGCAGGTGAGAAGGTCTCAGCAAGAAATACGTGATGTCACGTCCTTTACAGATTCAAATACAGAGTCATCGAAGTCTATCAGTCTAAAAAATTACAAATCCATTGCTAAGACTCTAGGAATCCAGTAAATAACACTGAGAGCCATTATCCACAAATGGATAAAGCTTGGAATAGAGGAGAACCTTTCCAAGAGGGACTTAGCTACCAAAATGTCACCGTGTACATTGAGTAGTCATTCAGGAGGTCACAAAAAAACCCAGATGAACATCTAAAGAACAGCAAACCCTACTTACCCTGGTTAAAAGGGATGTCCACTACTCAGACAATGACTTCTCATTTGCCATATTCACTCATATGAAATAACAATAGCCTATCTATACTCACCTCCTGTACTGGTGCCATTCTTGCAATGTCAAACAGAAGAGGGGGGGGGACAAGAGGCGCAATAGTGCCCTTATCACTAGACACTAGCTTGTGTTAAGGTGAGAAAAGTGAACCACTCACCTATTCCAGTTGTGAGACCCACAACTGGTTTGTAGACCTGTTTGGATAAATATCCTGATGGCTGCTGCTGGACTTCCACCGGTCTCACAAACGTGAAGACGAAACCAGAAGCTTAGGAAAGAGAGGTGTACCACAGTCCGCGCTGCCAAGTTCACTCACATCAAAGAAAACTAGTAGACAATGTCTAGTTCAATCCTTCTTTATTCTCCTACGCGTTTCGGTGCCTAGCCTGGCACCTTCATCAGGGATATCCCTGATGAAGGTGCCAGGCTAGACGCCGAAACGCGTAGGAGAATAAAGATGGATTGAACTGGACATCGTCTACTCGTTTTCTTTGATGTGAGTGAAGTTGGCAGCGCGGACTGTGGTACACCTCTCTTCCCTAAGATTCTTGCAATGTCGGTGCACTCGGGTCCTGAGGGCTAGGGTGATGGTGGTTGTCCGAGTAGTGGACATTCTCTTTAGGCCTGAGTACACAATGTCATAAAAGTAAAAAGAGACAGTGCTCCCAACACTGACTGACAGCTGGGTCCACAGTAGAATGGCTGTCAGTTAGTGCGTGGGGTGCGGTGTACAGCGGTCGCTCTCCATACACAGAGAAGTGACTGAATCCACATTGGTACTGCCTCCTTGACTGAAACCAGAACACTGCTGGGAGAATTAAAGTTCTTTTCCACCCACTAGCGGGAATCAATGTGCCAGTGCCGATTGGGTTCACAATGCTATTAACCTGCAGATTAACCCAATATCTGCAGGTTAATAGCATTTTTAGATATGACAGTTTCCCTTTAATAGTGCAATCGCGGCTTTTGGTATTTCCTGGACCTAGAATTATCTTTGCTTGTGGGTTACTGCAGGAAACACTCAATGGCTTGAGCTCTTCAACACACTCCGGTAACTGCTCTCCCAGAAATTCTAGAAAAATATCAAATACCTCTGATAGCACCGCTATTCTAGAAAGAGAGTAGTTGCTAAGCTCAGTCATTGAGCATCATAACTAAAATAAAAGTGACGCATGTTTTGTGGGAGAAAAAAACTCTTCTTCCATTGCATGTTGAGCCCACATACAGTACCATTTCCACAATAACAGGTTATAGGGGGTATTTCCAGTTTACAGTGGTCAACGAGTGCAGTGCACAGGGAAATCCAGTACACCGGGCATGGGATCCTTAGCTGTGATGAGAGGTGGCTGTGCCCAATGCCTGGTGCACTGATGCAGTGGTGGGCCATGGATGCTGATATTTGAGGGTGAAGCTTGCAATTACTGTACGCTTATGGATGAATGGTCAGTTGTGTACCTTGTGATGGTGACATCACGAGGAAACAAGAGAGGCCTTCAGCATGATATTGTAAACTAGAAGTAAAATTTACTATAAAACAGCAGAATGATGGAGCATTCTTGATGGTTAAAAATCTGTTAGTTACAGAGACCTGTCTCTTAAAGCTTGTTCCAGTATCAACAAATAGCGGTTGCTCACATCTGTATGTATAGACTCACTGAGATTCTTAACCAGAAAGGTTGGCGTGTCAAGCGAGTGTCATGCATCTTTTCCTCACGTATCATCCATATGACATGTGCATACTATGCGTTTTTCACATCATCTTATATACCTGACAATACTCTATGTACTCTAGGTAGTATGCCAAAATAATAAAGCAAATATATGAAGATATACATAGATAGATAAGATAATAGATAAATAAATATTCTGTACCTATACATTGTCTCAACATCCTTACAAATTATACACTTGCGCCTTTTAGTGCCTTTAATGCGCTACTAAGGGGTGTTTAGCCTTGTTTTAATCTAATAAATAAATAAAAGGTTGATGTCAGCTGTGTAATGTTAGCTGGTATCTAGCCCAGGGGTTAGAATGCAGAGGTGTCTATCAGATTATCCCCATTACTAACCCAAAAAGTAAAAAGAACAATAAACACACACAAAACAATATTTTTTTTGAAAAACACTCCCCAACACTTCCCTGATTCACCAATTTATATATAAAAAAGCCATACACCCTAACTATTCCATGAATTCTGACCAAGGCCACCAAATACAACGCAGTTTACAAAAGGTAACTTAAAGGACATAAAAAGAGAGAATAAATGGAATGACGATCACTCGTTCACCAATTCACTACCCAAAAAAGTGGAGGTCTTGGGACTGTGGGAGCCAACCCAGCACCTCTACATCTTTGACATTGAACAATTTCTTTGGGAATCTCATTATATGCTTTGGGTCGTTGTGCTGCTGGAACACTATGTCATCCTTTTCATACCCACAGTACTTGAATATATGAAGTAACTCATCTTGTAGGATACTCACATATAGCTCAGCACCACCATCAGTCTTTGTCAAGAATCCAATGCCTTTGGCACAACCCCTTTTCATCAGACTTCTTTCACCCAACTTGACAGTTCCTTCAACTTCTTGGTCCGTTAGCCCCTTTTTGATTATTTCTTCTAGAACCATTTGCACCCACCAGAGTTATCTATTGACTTCGGTCTCATCGCTCCAAATCACGGATTTCCAATCTTTTATTGTCCACTTTTCACACTTTTTTGCAAACTCAAGCCAAAGCTTCTTATGATGATATTGAAGTTGAGTCTTCTGCACCTTTTTTCGGGCCAGACTTGTGTAATGTGCCTGACATGGTGCTTACATGGACATTTGTGATCCCACTATTTTGAAGCCTACGACCCACCTCCACTGCTGTTTTTGTCACGCCAGAACTAATTGTTGACTCCAATATTTTGCCTGGACGTCCACCTCCTGGCTTTAGAATGGATGTATTGACGTCATATCTTATTCTTTCAGATGTCATAGCTTCACATGTTGCAGTTTGGCAATTTTCTTGGCCAAGAGAAGAGACCGATATCGATGAGCTGGATGAAGCTGTTTCTCTTTTCTTGGGAAATCTTCATAGTTGCTCCTCAATTGGAACCAGTGACCTTTCACTTGTGAATCAACCTAATAACACACCTCTAATTAGCCTGATAAATATGGCAAACTCAAAGACAAGAGAAATCCTATAAATCACTGAGTATTAAGCCAAAACTCAAGGTCAGAATTTCACAATCTTTATGAACAAATTATTTAAAAATAAAATAAAAAAGAAAGAATAGGGGTTACACATAGTGAATATAGATCCCTCAAAAGAGAGTAACCTAAACAATTTAGCACAAGGACACTATACACGCGATAGGGATTAAAGCAGCACAAGGTAGAAGAGAGTCCCACACAAATGGAGTAAATAATCCTCAAACAATTCTTCCACTAATAGTAGTTAGTATAATGATGTGCAAAGATAGATATGATGAACTGTAGTCAAACCAATATTGAGCATAACCCTAGATGTTGGCACTAATGTTGGACCAAATACAGTTTGCTTCAAAAATGAAAAGGAACGGAGTTAATCCTTTATGACATCCCATAAATGGATGTATGATGTCAACGTTCACGTACCTCAGGGTTACTAGCACACGTTCCTCAGGAGTTATGCTTAGGTGCATTCAAGTGTCTTACTGAAGAAGACGAGGGCGACGCTCCTCAACTGGTTTGTCAAACTCAGAACCAGCAGGTGACAGAAAGCAACAAACTTGGCCAGATATTTCTGCAGATCCATGCAAGGTATGAGAGTGCTCACCACGCTGCAAGACCATAGGGTGTATGCATAGCCTTATACACCATCATGGTTCCTCAGTAATCATTTGTGGCCAAGCCCCAGAGCCTTACGACACCACATGGATGGCACACGGATGACACGCACATAGAAACGGATGGCTCCACATGGATAGCACATGGATGACACACATATACACATGGATGGCACACAGATTAAACACATTTACACACAGATGGCCACATGGATAGCACATGGATGACACACACATACACACGGATGGCACACAGATTAAACACATTTACACACAGATGGCCACATAGATAGCACATGGATGACACACACATAGACACAGATGGCTCCACATGGATAGCACATAAATGAGACACATATACACACGGATGCCTCACACGGATAGCACATAAATGGCACACACATACACATGGATGGCACACAGATTACACACATTTACACACGGATGGCCAAATTGATAGCACACGGATGACACACGAACACACAAATGGTCGCACTAACAGCACATGAATGACACACATTTACTCATGGATGGTCACATGAATAGCAAACGAATGACACACATATACACAGATGAAACACATATGGCACACAGATGACACACATGTACTTACAGATAGCCACACAGATGACACAAATGTACACATGCAGATAGCACTTGAATGACACACATGTACACAATGTTGGCACAAAGCTGACACATTTGTTCACATGGATGACCACACAGATAGCACACAGTTGACGCACACATACATACGGATAGCACACATATAACACACATGTACACAGGGATGGTACGCCAATAGTACATGGATAACACACACGTGCACACAGATTACACACTTGTACACACAGATGGCCACACGGATAGCAACATGGACATGAATGGCAAGTGGATAAAGATGACACACACATACACATGCATTGCCCCACATAGAGAGCACAAGGATAACACACATGTACATACATAGCTGTCACGTGGATAGCGCACGGGTGATACACAAATACACGCCAATGTTATAAATGGACTGTTGTATACATGCATTTTTTATGCACATGTGTGAAGGGGCTATACATATAACTCAATGTTTCTTTAAAAAGTTTGTACATGTGTTACCTTTATATTTTACAGTGTATATGGGTTTATTATTGACACAGTACAGTAGACATCATTATATAATGTATAGAAAATGTTTACATGTTTCTAAATTTTACAGTTTGTTAAGGGACAAAAAATGTTACTTTCTTCACTAGATGGCAGCATTAATCCACTTACATTCACTCTCCTTAGTAAATCACTAATTCTTAATTTTCAATATACCGTACTACACAGTCAGTGAAATGTATAACAAAACAGATATTCCCTGTCTATCTATCTATCTATCTATCTATCTATCTATCTGTCTGTCTGTCTGTCTGTCTATCTATCTAGAATCTATCGTTTACATATCTATCTAAAAAAAGAAGCACCAACTTTTTAGCAAAACGTAAGACTGGATGCAAAGCTACCCGGGCAATTACCCAACCTGCGAAAGGGCTTCTTCCATGTTTTATTTCTTACTATAGATACTAGAGATGAGCGGCTCCTTTGAAATGTCAATTTGCTGACTTTGTCACATGTTCCACCAAAATTTGATTTGGAGCGATTCTCAATACTGGAAATCTTGTAAGGCTTGGAAAATAGACATACAGGAGAGACAAGAGATGACCCCGCTGACCATAAGAGCTTACACTTCCTCACTGACCATAAAAGGTTAGACTCGACAGAAGAGAAAGAGGACTAGAGATGAGAGAACACCTCAGGGTTTGAATTCCTCTGCGTTCGCCGAACGGTTCGATGAACAATTTGCCGAAAACCCTTAACACCGTTAAAATCAATGGAAAAACAACATTAAACTCATAGAAAACACCTTCAAAGGTGTCCAAAAGCTGCCAAACACACACAGACACCCACAGATTATATTACTTCCTCCCGCTGCTTGCTTATTTCCAGGTCCGCTGGCCCCGATTTCCTCTCACTCACTTCCGGTCCCACCCATTAACCTTTCTGCACATTCAATTCACTGACACCACAACAACCAATCATAGACGCTCATGCTCTGCAAGAGCGCCTGTGCTTGGCTGTTGCAATTAGGCTGCATTTTCACAATCTGGATGGTGTCTGTGCTTGGTTGTCATACACATTAGTGTATGGCAAAGAACATGGCATCATAGGGTGTAAATGTATTTTTCAGTCTCAGGACAGATAAAGCTGACGGCTACGAGCTGTCACCCTTTGTTGCCTAATTTTACTTTGGCTGGCAAAAAAAAAATGCATAGGGCTACACCCCATTTCTAATTGCCAGCCAAGGTAAAACTAGGCAACTGAGGGCGGGTAATCTTAGCGGTGGGAGGGTCCATTATTTTAGAACCCCCCACGCTAAAGAAAAATAGCCCTCAGCTGCCCCTGAAAAATGGCGCATTCTTCGTAGCACCATTTCCATGTGCTTTACCAGGCTTTTCCAGCGGCCCTGGTGGAGGTGGCAAATTGGATAATAAGGGGTTAATACCAGCTTAGTATTGCCATCTGGCATTAAAGCCTTAAATTCTTAATGTCAAGCCAAGTTAGACCCGGCCATTAAGAATTTCAAGTAAATAGTAAAGAAACGCCACACATAGATTTTTTTATTAGAAATAAAAACACATAGACATTTAGGGATGCCATTTTTATTAACCCCTTACCCTCATGACTCTCCATGGATCCTCTGCGATGTCTTCTTGAATAGAGGCTGTGATGAAGAATACAGCATCCTCATCACAGTCTCCAGTCACTGAATGAAGCAGCTGCGAGCGCTAGTCAGGATGTTCGGTGACCCACTGAGGTCACCTATGGACACTGTTCAGGAAAGCCACCATGCTTACATGAATGGTGACCTCAGATAACCTCAGGGAGTCACCATACACCCGGACTAGAGATCACTGAGCTGGAAGTGAATGAGAGGAAGCATGGGAGAGTGGACCCAAAAGCAAGCAAGCAGTGAGAGACAGGTAAGATGATCTGTGTGTCTGTCTGTGTGTATGTCTGTGTAGGATAACATAGAACAGAAGCATTAGTGCATCGGCACTAATGCTTCTGTACTAATTAAGCTATATGATGCATCCAAACAATTAGCGAACCAATCCCGAATTTCTGAATTTTCAGAAAAAAATTCAAGTTCGAGGGGCAAATGAACATTGCCAAATCGGTCCGAACATGAAAATGACGAATGTGTTCGAGCAAAGTTTGCTCATCTCTAGAGAAGACCCCACTGACCATATGAGATAACACTCTACAGGAGAGTGAGAGAGAGATAGAGGACCCCACTCCCCATAAGAGGTTACACTCTACAGGAGAGAGGACTCTGCTGATCATAAGAGCTTACACCCTACAGAAAAGAGAGAGAGAGAGGACTCCACTCACCATAAGAGCTTATACTTTACAGGAAAGAAAGGACCCCGCTGACCAAAAGAGCTTAAACTCTACAGGAGAGTAAAGACCCCATTGACTATAAGAGCTTGCAATCTATAGTAGAGGGATAGGACCCCACTGATCATGAGAGCTTACATTCTACAAGGGAAAGAACTCCACTGACTATAGAAGCTTATACTCTACAGTCGAGAGAGAGAACCCCACTGACCATAAGAGCTTACTCTCTACAGAAAAGAGAGTGGAACACGCTGACAATAAGAGCTAACAGACTACAGGAGAGAGAGGACCCCACTGATAATAAAAGCTTAAAATCTACAGTAGAAAGTGAGAGGACCCCGCTGACCATAAGAACTTACACTCTACAGAAGAGAGACAGGAAGAGGACCCTGCTGACCATAACAGCTGAAAGTCTATAGAAGAGAGAGAGACGGAGGACCCAACTGACTATAGGAGCATACACTCCACAGGAGAGAGAGAGGGAGGACCCAACAGATCATAGGAGCTTACATTCTATGGGATAGAGATAGATGACTCCACGAACAATAATAGTTTTCACTCTACAGAAGAAAGAGGACCTGACTGACCGTAAGAGCTTACATTCTACAGAATCGAGTGGGAGGACTCCACTGACCATAGCTGCTTTCACACTACAGGAGACGACCTCACTGATCAGAAAGGTTACATTCTACAGCAGAAAGGCAGGACCCTGCTGACCATAAGAGCTTACACTCCACAGGAGAGAGAAGACTCCACTGACTATAAGAACTTAAAATCTACAGAAGAGGACCCCACTGACCATAAGAGATTACACTCTATAACAGAGACAGAGAACCTTGCTATCCATAAAAGCTTCCAATCTACAGAAGAGAGAGGACCCTGCTGACCATAAAAGCTTACATGTTACAGAAGGAAGAGGAAGAGAGAGAGATATAGGACCCTGCTAACCATAAGAGCTTCACTCTACAGGAGACAGAGGACCTCACTAACCATAAGAGCTTACACTCTACGGGAGAGAGAGACTTGCTCAGTTACTCTGGAGATGGAAAATGACTGCCATAGTAACTTTTCTCCGCTGGAAATTGCTGATCTGTGATGACCCAGGTTAGGTACTGACCACCACTGTACAAGGTGTGATAATCCGCTAGATGTCATAACTGCTGGGCATTAAGGAGAGACATGTCCTGTAATGCAAAATATCATTAGTCTTCTCTTTAAATCTTCATCAGTGTGTGCTATGGTGTTGGGCAAGTTTTAATGTAGTGAACTGCAAATAGGATTTCAAAATGTTCGAATTTGCATGAAACTGCATACTTCAGGAAAACTGACTTAAATTCAATCTTCTACGGATCGATCTACTCATTTCTAATAGATACATAGATATGAAAGCATTTTTCAGGGAACACCTGCATATATACTGTACACTTGAAACCAGCAATTTACATACACTATATAAGAAGACACATATGGATGTTTTCTCACTATCTGACATGAAATCACAATAAAACTTGAGATGGCCACTCCAAAATTTTGACTTTGTTATCCTTAAATCACTGTGTAAACAGTTTGGCAGTTTGCTGTTAGTCATTGTCCATTTGGAAGACCCATTTCCACCCATGTTTTAACTTCCTGGCTGATGTCTTGAGATGTTGCTTCAGTTTTGCAACACAATCTTCTTTCCTCATGATGCTATCAATTTTGTGTAATACACCAGTCCCTCCTGTAGCAAAACAACCCCACAATATGATGCTGCCACCCCTGTGTTTCACAGTTGGGATGGTGTTCTTAAGCTTCTGAACTTCTCCCTTTTTCAATCAAACGTAATGATGTTCAATATCGCCGTAGAGTACAATTTTACAATTTTAGTTCCGTCAGACCACAGAACATGTTTCTACAAATGTAGTGCTTTGTTTCTGTGTGCACTTGCAAAAATTAATCTGACTTTTTATGTTTCTTTTGGAGTAAAGGCTTTTTCCTGGCAGGGTGGCCTTTCAGTTCATGTTGTTGCAGTACTCGTTTCACTGTGAATAATGACAAAATCTTACCAGCTTCCGTCATTATCTTCAAAAGGTCTTTTGCTTTTGCTCTTGGATTGATATGCACAAGTCGGACCAAAGCACGTTCATCTCTAGGACACAGAACCCATCTCCTACCTAAGTGGTATGATGGCTGGACATTCTGATCTTGTTTGCACTTGTGTATAATTGTACAGATGACTCGGGCACCTTCAGGCATCTGGCAATTGCCTCCAAGGATGAATCAGGCTTGTGCAAGTCTACAATTTCCATCCAGATATATTGGCTAATTTCTTTAGACTTTTTCATGTTGCTACACAAAGAAGCACTGTGTTTTAGGTGTGCATTAAAATATATCCTTAGTAGTGATGAGTGAGTACTAAAATGCTCGGGTGCTCGAAGCTCGGGCCGAGCATCCCGAGATACTCGTGTACTCGGCCCGAGTACCGAGCCCAATGTTATCCTATGGGAGACCCGAGTATTTTTATGAAATGACTGACGGCAGCATGTAGAAACCCTAAAAATGTCACAAAAGTCTCAGAAGACTGCTCAAATTACATGGCAACACCATGGGGATGACCCCGGAAGCATTTCTCACTCAAAAGTCACAGCTGTGAACAATCTTGTCCGAGTTTCACGCCAATTTTACGGAGTCACCAGAAAACCTTCCAAAATGACACCAAAATGAATATTCAGGGTGGAAATGTTAAGGGCACATACCCAATAGTGAGATACAGCTGGTGTATGTTACTTTTGTGATTACATGAAAGATTTTACGTGAAAACATTGAGCGGCACTCCGATGTACCTGAGAAGAGACGTACATGAAGCCCTGTCTTGACATATTGTGCCCATTTTGAGGAACTGGGTCTATTCTAGTATTTTCCTTTGCCAGGGCAGTCTAAAATTGGGAGGTTCACCAATGCCCCTGGATAGAGACGTGCATGAGGGCCTGTAAACCTGAAGTGTCCTTTGTAAGGAAGTGGGTGTATTGTAGTAAAGCCCTTTGGCAGGGCAGCCAAAAATTGGGAGGCTCCACATTGTCCCATGATAGAGACGTGCAGGAGGGCCTGTAAACCTGAAGTGGGTGTATTGTAGTATAGCCCTTTGGCAGAGCAGCCAAAAATTGGGAGGCTCCAGATTGTCCCATGATAGAGACGTGCAGGAGGGCCTGTAAACCTGAAGTGGGTGTATTGTAGTATAGCCCTTTGGCAGGGCAGCCAAAAATTGGGAGGCTCCACATTGTCCCATGATAGAGACGTGCAGGAGGGCCTGTAAACCTGAAGTGGGTGTATTGTAGTCTAGACCTTTGGCAGGGCAGACAAAAATTGGGAGGTTCAACAATGACCCATGCATACAGACATGCAGTAGGGCCTGTAAACCTCAAGTGGGTGTATTGTAGTATAGCCCTTTGGCAGGGCAGCCAAAAATTGGGAGGCTCCACATTGTCCCTGGATAGAGACGTGCATGAGGGCCTCAAAACATTTTTCCCATTGAAAAGGAGCGGGTCTCTTGTCGTTGTAATGCCCATTCTAAAAGAATGGGCGAAAAAATTTACCACTGGGGGTATACCTGAAACAACAGCCTAACTATTGTAACGGTCATCATGGTGGCACATGAGGAGAAGGAGGAGCAGTCCAGCGATTAGCCAAAGTCCAGAAGTGTGTACCCATGGGTGAGTGGAGGTACATGGCAAATTCCCATAACAAAATTTAAATTCAGTTGTCATTTGTTGGTTTTGTGGTGAAGTCTGGCCCAATCCAACCCTTGTTCATCTTGATCAGAGTCAGCCTGTCAGCATTTTCAGTTGACAGGCGGGTGCGTTTATCAGTAATGATTCCACCTGCGGCACTGAAAACACGCTCTGACAAAACGCTAGCGGCAGGGCAGGCCAGGACTTCCAAGGCGTAGAGAGCCAATTCATGCCACGTGTCCAGCTTGGAGACCCAATAATTGTAAGGCACAGAGGAATATCACAGTACAGTTGTTCGATCTGCAAGGTACTCCTTCAGCATCTGGCCAAACTTAGCATTTCTTGAGGCACTACCCCGCACCTCAGAGGCTGTGGTATGTGAGGGGCTGAGAAAACTGTTCCATATCATAAAGACTGTTCCCCTACCTCTGGCGGATTGGACTTGTGCCCCTCTCGGCCGTACGCCTTGGTTGTCCACCGATTCCTGACCTATGCCGCTAGCGTTTTGTGAGGGGAATGTTTTGCCTACTTCCGTGACTATGGCCTTCTGGAACTGCTGCATTTTGGCTGACCTCTCCGCCTCAGGAATGAGAGACATAAAGTTCTCCTTGTAGCGTGGGTCTAACAGTGTTGCCAACCAGTACTGATTGTCGGCCAAGATGTTCTGAACGTGAGGGTCACAAGCCAGGCAGCTTACCATAAAGTCAGCCATGTGCGCCAGACTCTTAACAGCCATCACTTCAGTATCCAGACCAACACGATGACTGAACATGCTGTCCTCCTCCTCTTCCTCCTCCTCATCTCCCCTGTCCTCTGGCCAGCCACGCTGAATCGAGGGTATGACTGGTGTGCATGTCATATCCTCAATTTGGCCAGAGAGTTGCTCCGTCTTCATCCTCCTCCTCCCCGTCATAGTCCTTCACTGCACGTTGTGATGAGATGAGGCTGGGCTGTGTGTTATCACCCACACCCACTACTGTTTCTTGCTCCAAGTCATCGCGCTCCACCTGCAATGCATCCTCTTTGTTTTTCAGCAGAGACCGTTTTAGAAGGCAGGTATGATGACGCTAATAATGGCGTCATCGCCGCACACCATCTTGGTGGAGTCCTCAAAGTTTTGGAGGACGGTACATAGGTCAGACATCCATCTCCACTCCTCAGGTGTTATGTGTGGAGTTTGACCCATTTCCCGACGGCTTAGGTGATGCAGGTAGTCAACAACTGCCCTCTTCTGCTCACATATCCTGACCAACATGTGCATAGTTGAATTCCAACGCGTGGGGACATCACACACCAGTCTGTGGGCCGGAAGACGCAAACAGCGCTGAAAGCCGGCAAGGCCGGCTGAAGCAGCAGGTGACTTGCGAAATTGTGCAGACAGACGGCGAACTTTTACCAGCAGTTCAGACAGCTCTGGGTATGACTTTAGAAACCTCTGAACCACCAGGTTGAGCACATGGGCCACGCGTGGAACATGCGTCAGCTGGCCTCGCCTCAAAGCTGCCACCAGGTTCCGGCCATTGTCACGCACGACGTTTCCTGGCTTTAGGTTCAGAGGTGTGAGCCAGTGATCTGCCTGCTGTTTCAGAGCTGTCCACACCTCTTCTGCATTGTGGGGTTTGTCACGTATGCAGACTAGCTTCAGCACAGCCTGTTGCCGCTTCGCAGAGGCAGTGATGCAGTGCTTCCAGCCTGGGACTGGTGTGGAGGGTACAGTGGATGAGGATGCGCAGGAGGAGGAGGCTGAAGAGCATGACATTCCGGAGCTGTAGAGTGTCGGTGAAACCCTGACAGAGGTAGGGCCTGCTATCCTTGGTGTGGGAAGGACTGTGTTCCGTCCCTCGCTCAGACTGGGTCCCAGCATCCACAATATTAACCCAGTGTTTTGTCAAGGAGATGTAGCGGCCTTGCCCACAAGCACTTGTCCACGTGTCTGTGGTTAGGTGGACTTTGGCTGAAACAGCGTTGTTCAGGGCACGTGTGATGCTGTTGGACACGTGGTTATGCAATGCGGCGACGGCACATCTGGAGAAATAGTGGCGGCTGGGGACCGAGTAACGTGGGACAGCAGCCGCCATCAGGTCGCGGAATGCTTCTGTCTCCACCAGCCGGAAAGGCAACATTTCTAGCGCTATGAGTCGCGAAATGTGAGAATTTAGGACTGTGGCTTGTGGGGCATTGGCAGCGTATTTGCGCCTGCGTTCAAAGGTTTGCTGAATGGATAATTGAACGCTGCGCTGGGACAAGGACGTGCTTGATGGTGGTGTTATTTGTGCGTGGGCAACTTCAGGTGCAGGGCCGGAGGCTTGTTCGCGGCCAGCATGGACAGGGGATTGGCTCGCATGCACAACACGCGAAGACGTAGCAGTGTCATCAGCAATCACCGCTCCTCGACTCTGTTGTACTTCCCACAAAGTCGGGTGCTTGGCTTACATGTGCCTGATCATGCTGGTGGTGGTCAGGCTGCTAGTTTTCGTACCCCTGCTGATACTGGCATGGCAGGTGTTGCAAATGGCCTTTTTAGAGTCATCTGGAGCCAACTTAAAAAACTCCCAGACTCGGGAAGACCTAACATTTGCACAGGCACCTTGAGTCGTGCTGTTGTTCCGGGGAACGGTTGCCTGCCTTCTGCCTGCGGACACGACCCTGCTTCGTACTGCCTGTTGGGATGCTACGCCTCCCTCCCCCTGTGCACTGCTGGCCTCGCTCTGCATATCCTCCTGCCAGTTTGGGTCAGCTACTGGATCATCCACCACGTCGTCTTCCTCTTCCGCACCCTGATCCTCCTCCTGACTTCCTGGCAATTGTGTCTCATCATCGTCCACCCCTTGTTGAGACACGTTGCCAATGTTCCGTTCGTGTGAACGTGGCTGCTCAAATATTTGGGCATCTGTACATACCATCTCCTCATCACCCACTTCAACAGGAGCTGGCGAGAGGCCAGATTCTGCGAATGGATACGTGAACAGCTATTCCGAGTGTCCTACTGTGGGATCAGTAATGTCCGTGGACGTGTACTCGGCCTGGTGGTAGGAAGGAGGATCAGGTTGGGAAATGTGCGGTGCAGTATCACGGCTACTGACACTTGACCGTGTGGAAGACAGGGTGTTTGTGGTGGTGCCAATCTGACTTGAAGCATTATCCGCTATCCAAGTAACAACCTGTTGACACTGGTCTTGGTTCAAGAGCGGTGTACTGCTGCGGGCCCCAAGAATTTGGGACAGGACGTGCGAGCGAGTAGATGTGCCACTTTGTTGTTGCGAAATTAGTGCTTGCACACGACCTCGGCCTCTGCCTGCACCACCATCACGTCCACTTCCTTGTTCCTTGCCAACGCCCTTGCCAACGCCCTTGCACATTTTGCCTGTATACAGCGACAACAGTCTGGTGACTGTTCAGGTCACAGAAGAGTAGGATTTTAGTCCCTAACCTGTAACAAAGTAGTAAGTACAACAGTCTGGTGACTGTTCAGGTCACAGGAGAGTAGGATTTTAGTCCCTAACCTGTATCAAGGTAGTAAGTTCAACAGTCTGGTGACTGTTATGGTCACAGGAGAGAAGGATTTTAGTCCCTAACCTGTATCAAGGTAGTAAGTACAACAGTCTGGTGACTGTTATGGTCAGAGGAGAGAAGGATTTTAATCCCTAACCTGTATCAAGGTAGTAAGTACAACAGTCTGGTGACTGTTATGGTCACAGGAGAGTAGGATTTTAGTCCCTAACCTGTATCAAGGTAGTAAGTACAACAGTCTGGTGACTGTTCAGGTCACAGGAGAGTAGGGTCTTAGTCCCTAACCTGTATCAAGGTAGTAAGTACAACAGTCTGGTGACTGTTATGGTCACAGGAGAGAAGGATTTTAGTCCCTAACCTGTATAAAGGTAGTAAGTACAACAGTCTGGTGACTGTTCAGGTCACAGGAGAGTAGGATTTTAGTCCCTAACCTGTATCAAGCTAGTAAGTACAACAGTCTGGTGACTGTTCAGGTCACAGGAGAGAAGGATTTTAGTCCCTAACCTGTATCAAGGTAGTAAGTACAACAGTCTGGTGACTGTTATGGTCACAGGAGAGTAGGATTTTAGTCCCTAACCTGTACCAAGGTAGTAAGTACAACAGTCTGGTGACTGTAATGGTCACAGGATGAGTAGGTTTTTAGTCCCTAACCTGTATCAAGGTAGTAAGTACAACAGTCTGGTGACTGTTCAGGTCACAGAGAAGGATTTTAGTCCCTAACCTGTATCAAGGTAGTAAGTACAACAGTCTGGTGACTGTTCGGTCACAGGAGAGTAGGATTTTAGTCCCTAACCTGTATCAAGGTAGTAAGTACAACAGTCTGGTGACTGTTCAGGTCACAGGAGAGTAAGGATTTTAGTCCCTAACCTGTATCAAGGTAGTAAGTACACACAGTCTGGTGACTGTTATGGTCACAGGAGAGTAGGATTTTAGTCCCTAACCTGTATCAAGGTAGTAAGTACAACAGTCTGGTGACTGTTATGGTCACAGAGAGAAGGATTTTAGTCCCTAACCTGTATCAAGGTAGTAAGTACAACAGTCTGGTGACTGTATGGTCACAGAGAGTAGGGATTTTAGTCCCTAACCTGTATCAAGGTAGTAAGTACAACAGTCTGGTGACTGTTATGGTCACAGGAGAGTAGGATTTTAGTCCCTAACCTGTATCAAGGTAGTAAGTACAACAGTCTGGTGACTGTTCAGGTCACAGGAGAGTAGGTCTTAGTCCTAACCTGTATCAAGGTAGTAAGTACAACAGTCTGGTGACTGTTTGGTCACAGGAGAGAAGGATTTTAGTCCCTAACCTGTATAAAGGTAGTAAGTACAACAGTCTGGTGACTGTTCAGGTCACAGGAGAGTAGGATTTTAGTCCCTAACCTGTATCAAGCTAGTAAGTACAACAGTCTGGTGACTGTTCAGGTCACAGGAGAGAAGGATTTTAGTCCCTAACCTGTATCAAGGTAGTAAGTACAACAGTCTGGTGACTGTTATGGTCACAGGAGAGTAGGATTTTAGTCCCTAACCTGTACAAGGTAGTAAGTACAACAGTCTGGTGACTGTAATGGTCACAGGATAGTAGGATTTTAGTCCCTAACCTGTATCAAGGTAGTAAGTACAACAGTCTGGTGACTGTTCAGGTCACAGAGAGAAGGATTTTAGTCCCTAACCTGTATCAAGGTAGTAAGTACAACAGTCTGGTGACTGTAATGGTCACAGGAGAGTAGGATTTTAGTCCCTAACCTGTATCAAGGTAGTAAGTACAACAGTCTGGTGACTGTATGGTCACAGGAGAGTAGGATTTTATATTCAGGCACTCTCTCCGTAATCTTAGTCCAACTGTATCAGTAGTAAGTACAACAGTCTGGTGACTGTTATGGTCACAGGAGAGAAGGATTTTAGTCCCTAACCTGTATCAAGGTAGTAAGTACAACAGTCTGGTGACTGTAATGGTCACAGATAGTAACAGGAGAGTAGGATTTTAGTCCCTAACCTGTATCAAGGTAGTAAGTACAACAGTCTGGTGACTGTATCAGGTCACAGGAGAGAGGATTTTAGTCCCTAACCTGTATCAAGGTAGTAAGTACAACAGTCTGGTGACTGTTATGGTCACAGGAGAGTAGATTTTAGTCCCTAACCTGTATCAAGGTAGTAAGTACAACAGTCTGGTGACTGTTATGGTCACAGGAGAGTAGGATTTTAGTCCCTAACCTGTATCAAGGTAGTAAGTACAACAGTCTGGTGACTGTTCATGGTCACAGGAGAGAGGATTTTAGTCCCTAACCTGTATCAAGGTAGTAAGTACAACAGTCTGGTGACTGTTATGGTCACAGAGAGTAGGATTTTAGTCCCTAACCTGTATCAAGGTAGTAAGTACAACAGTCTGGTGACTGTTATGGTCACAGGAGAGTAAGGATTTTAGTCCCTAACCTGTATCAAGGTAGTAAGTACAACAGTCTGGTGACTGTTATGGTCACAGGAGAGTAGGATTTTAGTCCCTAACCTGTATCAAGGTAGTAAGTACAACAGTCTGGTGACTGTTCAGGTCACAGGAGAGAAGGATTTTAGTCCCTAACCTGTATCAAGGTAGTAAGTACAACAGTCTGGTGACTGTTATGGTCACAGAAGAGTAGGATTTTAGTCCCTAACCTGTATCAAGGTAGTAAGTATAACAGTCTGGTGACTGTTATGGTCACAGGAGAGTAGGATTTTAGTCCCTAACCTGTATCAAGGTAGTAAGTACAACAGTCTGGTGACTGTTCAGGTCACAGGAGAGTAGGGTCTTAGTCCCTAACCTGTATCAAGGTAGTAAGTACAACAGTCTGGTGACTGTTCTGGTCACAGGAGAGAAGGATTTTAGTCCCTAACCTGTATAAAGGTAGTAAGTACAACAGTCTGGTGACTGTTATGGTCACAGTCGAGAAGGATTTTAGTCCCTAACCTGTTTCAAGGTAGTACGTACAACAGTTTGGTGACTGTTATGGTCACAGGAGAGTAGGATTTTAGTCCCTAACCTGTATCAAGCTAGTAAGTACAACAGTCTGGTGACTGTTATGGTCACAGAAAACCTTGGATTCCGATCTCGATCACCCTGCCTATATCCTCCGAGATTAGTCCTCAGAAGGACTGTTGTGGTCAGCTCAGCAGCAGTTTGCAGCCCTGCTCCGGATCTACCTATGAGGGCCGCAAATCTGTCCCTAAGCAGCAGCAGACACTGTCCCTACACTCACTGTCTGGATGCCTGTGTGCCGAGCACAGCGCGGCCGGGTCTTATAAAGGCTTGGTCACGCTGTGCAGGCCGACCAATCACTGCAATGCCACAACTAACAGGGCTGTGGCATTGCAGTGGTCTGCCAGCCAATCCCTGCATGTGGGCTGGCTCTCTAAAGAGCGCCAACATGCAGGGATGAGGACCACGAGCACAGCACGAGTATCGCGAGATTACTCGGTGCTCGCCGAGTAGCCCGAGTACAGTGATACTCGCTCATCACTAATCCTTAGGAGTGTCTCTAAAAACCTATCGGAAGCTTCCAAACACATGACATCATTATATATGCTGTCCCAAATTGTTTAAAGGCATAGTAATCTTAGTGACACCTCGCATCCCGGGACAGTCTGCAGAGAGGTGAGTATTTAATTTTTTTATTTCTTAAACCATTGCTTTCTTTTATTTCGCTTTAGCACTTTATGTTTATTGTGATTTCATGACAGATAGTGAGACAAACATGTATATGTGAGTTTTTATTTATAGTGTATGTAAACGTTTGGTTACAACTCTATGTTGTACATTATCTGTTGCATTTGATATACCGTATTAAGTAGTGCCGATTATGTTCTCAAATTAAATAGACAATGCGCTAAATAGTGTTTAATCGATTTCTGGCTATTATTATATATCTTCAGTATTTGACCACAAGGGAACCCTATAGTCCTCATTGACTTGACTAACATGAATGCATTTGTCTGCAGAATTTTGGATACTACAGACGAGTTTAAGCATTGTGTCTGCTTTCCTCCATTTCACAGCAGGGATATGACCAGATAAATGGACAGTCAACATAGTAATAATAAACATAAAATCTCTTTTCTTTACCTCGAGCTGTGCCTTCAGCAGTGAATCCATTCACCTAAATGTTTCATGGAGGCCTATCTATTCTCAGCCATTCTTATTATCTGTGGGTCTTTTTTACATCTTTTAAATAATATGGCTGAATAGGATAATAAAGATGACAGCGGAGTGATAAACTGGTTCCTGACGGTGCTGTTAGGGAGCAGCTGTGTCCCTGGAGCTTACAATCCCTCTCAGACTGGACTGGCTGGAGCCATGGACTGACCTCAGCATTGAATCTGACTGCTGCTGGCTGACATGTAAGATCGCTGCTCGATGAACTGCTGACTCCTTACATCTCTTTCAATTTCTCTTCAATACACAATGTGTAACGCAGAACTTCCAATGGATTTATTTGCTGCATTGAAGGAAATAAACCATCAGTAAGTGAGATATCTTTTAAAGCAGGTTTATATTACGGACATATTAATAATATATACTGTATATATTTTTATGCAAGTGAAAGTTTAAAATGAATATTGACATATTCGACATCCAAACTAGTTTTTATATACAGAACAGCCACAATATGACTGTCACGATCCCTCCGTACCACACATCAAGGACGCTCTAGATGGTATGCTGCGACTAATATCTGGGTGTGTTGGGCTATTAGTATGCTGAGTTTTAGCGCACTCCCCCATTCTGATTCTGGGAGGTGCAGGGTTTCTCAGATGTTCCACCTTTCCAGTGATTGCTTTGCTAATTTACTGAGCAGCCTCTCCCATAACTCTGCCAGTGATACATTCTATGTGAGTGTTGTTTTTTACTTTCATACCTGTGTCTGTTCTGATCATTGTTTACTAACCCTGGACTGTTGTTTGACTACCCCTCTGCTTACTCCCAGTATTTGACCTGATCTCCTGGTATTTCAACCTTGATTACATCTCAGTTGACTCATTTTATTTATTACATTACAGCCTGATGAAGGGGCCATTGAGTCTAGAAAGCTTGCTTTACTTACCATCTTTTCAGTTAGCCATTAAAAGGTATCAACCACTGAAGACTCTCAGATTCTAATTTATTTTATGCCTTCCTGGAAACTTAACTGCGGGTAATTATCTGATGACGTCTCAGTTGACTCCCTTTATTCTAAGTGCCTTCCTGGACACCAGACTCCAGACTGCTACCTAACTACACCTCTATAATCTCCTGAAATCCACTAGGAGTCTTCCTGTTACTTGAACTTGTCTTATCTTCCTCCATTATTATCCATAAGTATTGACTAATGTCACAATGACACTTTCTGTTTTCTGCAGTTAATCTGTCAGCTTTTATGTGCAAACTGGGACAGGGCTGTGTCATCACAACTTAAAAGGAACCTGTCAGCTCATTTATGCCCCCAGCTATCACTATCTGTACCTGCAGCTTCATAGTACTATTCTAATCATCCCTGTCTAAGCTAAAAATGTAATGTTAAAGGGGGAAAAAACATATATACTGTACACTTACATTTTCTTATATGAATGAAGCATTGACTACACCTTGGAAAGTGTAGTCACTCTGGCAGATTAATAGTTAACTCACTGACAATGTCTCTGTATAATTGACCTGTGTAATGTCCTGATCATGTGATCATAGTGAGTGGAACTAAGCAAGCAAAATCATTATGGGCTAATGATACTTAGCGCCGCCTATTATAGTCACATGATCGTGACATCACACAGGTCCCACAGCATCTTCTGACATTTGCCAAAAATGTTAACTATTAACCTGCCAGAGTGACTACATCCTCCAAGGTGTCTACACACTGCTTCATTTACATAAGAAAATGTAAGTGTATAAATGCTTTTTTTTCACCTTTTAACACTAGGAGCTCAGACAGGGATGATAGAATAGTACTATAAAGCTGTAGGGACAGATAGTGATAACTGGGGGGCATAAACTAGCTGACAGGTTGCCTTTAAGGGCACCTTTACACGCCGCAACCGCGGCGAGAAATCTGCCCAGCGATATATGTCGCCCCGGTACCATCGGCGTGAAATTGCCCCGCAATTGCGGAGTGCAATTGGGGAATTTGGCTGCGATAAAAAAGGTTGCGCCTGGTTCCGATTTCACAGCACTGCTCCAAAATCAGAGACAATCATGAAGGCGACATTCCTGGCTTTTGGCGTGTGAACGGGCGATAGTGATGGAATCTGCGTCGCCTATTGATTTCCCGTAGGTGTGCCACAGCGTGCTGGAGTCCGCGCCCCGTCAACGATGATTGGTGGTGGCTACTGTGTTTCCATTGGCTGTAACTTGATATCGCGCCATATTTGAACAGCTGTCCATTCACCACCACACAATGGCAATGGCGTCATATTTTAGCCAGCTTTCCAGCACAGGCTGCCCAATCATAATGCTATTGCGTTGTCTAATCAGCGTGTTTGGGGCGCGGTATACAGCAGTCTGCCATGCCTATGTTCTCGCGGCGCAAACCATGTACGCCCACATTCCTTTGGGTATTGCGGTGTGTGAAGCGGCGAGGGAAGTCTACCGGATGTTTCCCGCTGTTAGTGTGGCGATTTCCGGGGTGACACATCGCCTTAGGTTGAGGGCGAAATTGTGGCGTGTAAAAGCACCATCGGCGATCTCAGGCAATCATGAAAAACGTGCACGTGCACGTTAGATTGCCTCCTATCGCCACCAAAAATTGTGGCGTGTAAAGGTAACCTTACATGTGACACATAAAACTTTGTGCTTGTGCTCCTGATTAAAATTATAGACACCTTATATGTACAAGTAGGAGAAGTTCCCTCCCCAAGACAAAAAAATGTATCAGTAGCAGCTCTTTTTGTCTCAAAAATAAAAAAGGAGTTTATTGCATCATCAACTTAAACTTCTATATGCATTTCTTGGACATACAGTGTAACATCCGTCATTGGCCCAGCTTATCTCTTGGCATTAACATCCATATGTCTGATTAGCTGAACATCAGCAGCTTTTGCACACAGTCTCAAAGTCTGAGTATGACTGTGTGGCGCCTCTATTGCAGGGTGCTACAGGGAGGTACTGCACCCCAAACAGAAGGTGTAGTGCCTCCGTAGTCGTGGATATGGAGGATCCTACAGAGTCTGCACCCCAACATCCATACAATAGGCCACCTTAGTACAGGGGACCATATATTCAGTAGGTCGCAGCAGGTGGAGCCTAGATGAGCGGGAGACGAGGAGTCACAGTTAGAAGACTAGTCAGTCAGACGGTATACGACAGCAGAGAAGACGGACGCAGGAGACCCTGCGACCGTGACAGGAGGGCTCCTCTAAGGAGAGGGGTGACCCAGATGGAGAAGGGGGCCACTCCAGGACTGGTCGGAGCTAGCTGAAGACCTAGGTCATCACTGGTACACCGGAACCAAGGCAGTTAGTTACGGTCTATCCCTAACCGCAGACCGGCAGGCTGTGGGCCCAACATAAGGGAGCCAGAGCACCCATAAAGCAGTCCAACATCAGTCCCGTAGCTGGGTTCACGACGCTGAGAAGTAGAGAGACTTTAGGCAACAGGCCCCGAGGACTAGAGACTAGACTCAAGAGTGGGAGTACAGAAGGCCATCAGGGTACAGAAGGGAGAAGGACCAGGAGAGCCATTTTAAGGTCACCTCTGACAGACTCTGGAAAAGCCTCCAAAATCCATGGCTACGGCCCCCAGTTAACCCAGACTGTAGCATGTACCAATTTCACCTGGTGCAAGTAAAGAACAGTTTAAACTGATCTGGTGTCTGGTCTTCTGTCATCTGTCGCCCAGAGGGCCTCTACAGCATCACAGAGGTGAGGACTATGACTCCCATCTTCTACCCTGCTGCCCTGAGGTAAAGTTCCACCTGTGGGGAGCTGTACTACCAAAGCTGATTTCCATCACCTCAGTGGCTTGCCGCAGCGCTGGTAACCCTGTTACCAGGTACCACAGGTGGTGTCACGTTACAATTCCCCCCATCATCATTATCCCCACTCGCCAATGAGGGTCCAGGACATGGAACTGGGAACCGACCAGCTGTGATCCCCACCGAAGTAACCACCTGTCCCGGTACCCCCTACCCTGTTGACCGACTCAGCTATACTTCATAGGTTTCAGATTTCTAAATTCGTTATCTTTGTTCGTAAACAAAAAATCTATATTTTTGTCTAAAATAAATACTGGTCCTCCATTTTACAGAGGACAGACACTTTGAGACAGATACAGGGATTCACATGGATTCTAGAAAGAGCAAAGTGGATCACTTTTGGATGCCCCCCCAAAATTTAAAATATTTAGCCAGGTCACAAAATATTACATCTAACAACTTTACAGCCCTTACAAAGTATTTTTTCTGCTATTGAAGCTCCTTAGTGTTTCCAAGTACTAAGATACCACTTTTATGGCCCCCATAAAGTATAATACCAACAAAAGTACCCCCCAAGCACAGTATGATACCTGGGAGTGAATTCCTCCACAGTATATTAGTACGATTGCTCCCACAGTCCGCCACACACAGTATTATAGCCCCAACACAGTCCTCCCACACAGTATAAGGCGACAGCCCTACATATCCATACAGTATGATGGCCCCACACAGCTCTCCCCAGTATCTTACTGATGCTGTATCATTGCCGCCAATATCTCCCCTACACTTTTTTATGGCCCCTAGTATGCACCACATGAGCATAAAACTGCAAATATTATATATTCACCTACCTATCCTGAGGTGTCCGACAGCAGAAAGGACTAAGACGTGGGAGGATCAACACGGTGAGGTCATAGTGCTGAGGCACACAGATTCCCAGCATGATGACATCATCATATTGCTACATATCCTTTCCTTATCCACGTTGCTCCATATCTGTGAGTCTCCATGCTGTTCTGTGGACCGCAGGCCTACGGATGGTTTCACATTGCGATTTCGTTAAATCCGATGCTGTCCGATGAAAATTGGACACCATCGGATGCTCAAAATCGGATGCCATCCGATCCGATTTTTTTATCGGATCTGATATAAATGGCTGGGGGAGGGCTGTGGGAGGTTTTGGGAGTCGTCTAGGATATTGAGCATGCTCAATACAGAAAATCGGATCCGATTTTCTATCCGATCCGAACCCCATAGACTCCCTTTATTTAATGTTACACGGATCACATCGGATCCCATTTTTATCGGATCCCAAAATTGGCAGAGTCTACGATTTTGGCTCTGAAAAAATTGGAAAGAATCGGATCGGAGGCAAATCGGATGCATTAAGTGCAAATCCGATCCTATCCCAATGGGAAAACATGGGGGCTAATTCGGATCCGATGCGGTCCGATTTTGATCGGACAGCATCGGATTTAACAAAATCGCAATGTGAAACCTGCCTTAATTGGTCTGTGGTCTACACAGGGAGATCATGAAGGTCCCATTAGTTTAATTTCAGTTTTTGAGTTGACAGACCTCCTATAACTTATAGTATGCCATGCTATGTTAACTTGGGTACTTTTTACTTTGTTCTGATAAAATTAATAACATTTATTAATGACAAACATGTACACAATACGGATGTTGATTTTTCATTTGAGTTGGAGTGCTCTTTTACCCTATTACAGATTTGTTTTACAGATTTATAGCTCCAAATCTGTGAAAAAAAACTGATTATTATCCTCATTTATTTGTTTACTGTGACAAAATATTTGCATTTCTTTACCAGAAAATCATTTTGAACAAATATTTAACAAATTCTGATAATCCACTTTTGTCTAAATGTGTTTTCAACAAAAATTATATTTTTTGGATGACATCAAGAGACAATGTTATTCTCTTTCGCGTTTTTGTATCCTTTGTTAGAGCCGAAGATAAAGATCTTTGTCAATTTGGTCATTGAAAATTAGTGGACGCCATACTGTGAAAACCTTGGCAAATGTACAGAGACGAGCAGTGAAAGACTTGAAAGAAAAGAACAAAACGGTCTTTAAGCCGGGAGATAAAGAGGGAAAGGACGGTTAATTTAAAGGAACGGAAGGATTACAAGAATTGTTAGTAACATGCATTTGGTGAAGGAATTATCCCCAAACAATATTTTGAAATCATATTAGGAATACTTCATACAAACAGTACAAGAAGACCAAAAAAATATCCAATAGGTCATCGGGGGTTTATATACCGTAGATCAATATGAAGTCATTATGACAAGGTGGAGACTAGCTGCCATCTTTTACTATTACACTGCTTCTACTAATTAATTAGTGGTCCTTAAAAGAGACTTAGAGACTAAAGCGTATCTGGTCAACTGTCGAACTTCATGCATGTACGAGTTTTACCTCCGTAAGTTGTAACTTTGATATACCGTAATTTATACATTTAAAGAAGTATTCTGGTTAGGCACATGTTCTGGAGCTGGGCTTTGCTCCCCTCAATCTGGTCTGCTGTTGTGCTCCAAATCAGACTTTGCAGGTAGCCCATTGTGCTCACTTGGGATCATCTTCCTTAGCCTATATAAAGGTACCTTTACACGCACAACCGCGGCAGGGAATCCTAAAGGCGATATGTCGCCCTGGAGCAATCGCCGTCAAATTGCCTCACAGTTGCGGCGTGTAATGGTGGAATTTTGCAGCGATAACTCGCCTCTCACCTGTCGCCTGATTTCAGAGCACTGCTCACCAAGACACAGCTTTGTCTTGGTATTAAGACTTGTAATGTTCCTGAGTCCTGTCTGCCTGCAGTTTCCAGTACTTCTGCTACCAGTTTCCTGTCTGCCTGCAGGTCCTAATACCTTTGCTACCTGTGTTTCATCCACCTGTGACTTCCAGTACCTCTGCTACTGGTCTTATGGCTGCCTGTTACTTCCAGTACCACTGTTACCGGTCTCCTGTCTGCCTGCATCTTGCATACCTTTGCTACTGGTCTCCTGTTTGCCTGCAACTTCCAGTACCTCTGCTTTCAGTCTTATGTCTGCCTGCAGCTTCCAGTACCTTTACTACTAAACTCTGGTTATCCTGTGGCTTCCATTACTTCTGCGACTGGTCTCCTGTCTGCTTGTTGCTTCAAGTACCTTTGCTCCTAGTCTTCTGTCCACCTCTGACTTCCAGTACTTCTGCTATTGGTGTTATGTTTTCATGTGATCCGCCCACCGGGGCCGTATGGTACTCAGAACCGGGCCCTCTGATTATCGTCGTCTGGGGCTGCAGGGTGTCACAGTGTTGCTACCCTGGCTCTGTGGTCCCGGGCAGTCAATAAAAAAAGGGAAAACAGTTTTTAGAAATAGATTGTGACACCACCCGGGGTTTGCGGCTATGGGTAGCCGCCACTGCCATGGGGACATCTGGGGATGATGGGGGTATGCGGAAGGGATGTTGAGTCCTCCACAGGTAGGGCTGGTTCCCAGGGCAACCGTGTGGAAAGTGAAGGTGTAGTGCAAAGTTCTTAGTATCCTCAGGCAGCCTCCTGCTACCAGCTCGCAGAGTCAGTCTACCAACTCTCAGACGCGCAATCAAAGTCTCACACTGTTCAGAGCTTCAACCAAGTTTACTCTCAGCTAATCAGTTGTTACAACACACACAGTTCAGTACAACAGCGGCTCCTGTGTGCTCTTAGCAGCTGGGACGGCTCATCTGCGACACCCCCTCTCATGGCATCTTCAGTTAATTCCACACACCAGCTACGGTCCAGCTGTCTTGGGATTTCAGGGGGCAACCCTCCAGGTCACCTAGCCCTAGTTCGACTGCCCTTCCTTTCACTGTGCCGGAGGTTGGGTCTCAAGACATAAAGACCCTGCACCCCGCCGGAGTTCGTGGTTTGGGCATAAAGCTTCCTGGCCACTTCAGCAGAGCTGGCACTCTGGTTCCCGCCCAGTCCCTCGGTGTCCTTGCTGACTCGGGCACACCTTGGACCCCCTCTGTTTTTCCTCAGTCTTCAGCCTGGGACCCAGGATAGCCATACGGTGGCACAGTCTACTAGGTCCGGGTTCTGTCAGTCTAGTTCCTCTGACTACTTGGCTGACAGGTCTCAACTCTTGCTCACTCCTTCACTCCAAACTTAACTTCTCCCTACAAACTCTCCACTTAACTAACTTGAACTTGGTGTTGTGCGTTCCTTTTTTGTTCTCGTGTTCCCACCCCTAACTGGGTTCTGTCCTAACGTTCCACATTCCACCTGGCTCCTCCCACTATCCCATTGTTAGACATAGAGTAACTTAGACTTGGGATCGGGGAATGTGTTGGGTGTGTGTGGGGTGACCGACTTAGCAATCCCAGCTGCTAAGCCCTCTTGTGGCGACCGGTCCACAGGGGCGCCAAAACACACCACACATGCAGCTTCCAGTATCTCTGCTACTGGTTTCATATCTACTTGTAGCTTCCAGTTCCTCTGCTGCTGATCTCCTATCAGCCTGTGGCTTCCAGTGCCTTTGCTACCGATCTCCTGTCTACCTGTAGCTTCCACTACCTCTGCTTTTGGTCTTATGTCTTTCTGTAGCTTCCAGTACCTCTGCTTCTGATCTCCTGTCTGCTTGTGGCTTTGGATACCTCTGCTACCCATTTCCCACATACCTCACCAGCTTGCTAAACTAACATTCTTGTCCCATTTATCCATCTGTACCATGGCCTAGGAGGATCTTCCTCACCAGGTGAGCACAAATGATTCCCAGCTTAAGGCATATCCACACACACAAGTGATTCCTCATGATACAATTGTGAAAACTTAATGTAATAGCCAATAGCTATTATTGTAAAAAAGTTACAAAAAAAATCATACCCCTCTTTATTGTTAATAAAAAATAATAAATATAATTGGTACTGTTCAAATATCAGGTTATTTGTCCTGCACTGAGTGTGCCAAAATGGTAACTATCAAAATTGTTGTTTAATAGTCACTTTCATCCCACAAAAAAATTAGTAAAAAGTGATCAAAATGTTATGTGCATGACTTTTAACAAAGAAAAGAAAAATCAGACTCATGCGTGAGCAATCTCAGATGCCCAGAAAACATTACACGACGAGCATCTCTTGCCTCCGCAGCCAATTTTAGTTTCTTCATTTACATGTTTCCCACTCCTTCTGTAAAGAGCCATTAATTTTTTTTATTTTGACATTTTCATTTTTCTGTAAAATGTACTAAAAAATAGGAAAATAATTCTAAATGAGATAAAATGGTAAAAATATAATTTTACTAATATTTTCAAGCTTTGTATTTATGGCATTCAGTGCTATATGGTTAAAATTAACTGGTAATGTGATTCTTTATGTCAGTACCATTACATTGAAATTACATTTACAAAGATTTTGTTTAGTTTAAATAGGACCTTTCACTAAATGTCTCATAGTAGTACTTAGATTAACTTCGCTGGAAGTCTCTAGGGGGGTATAAAAGAGAAAATGTCCCGGCGCAACTCTAAGTGCAGTAATTAAAATTCAACATAGAGATGTTATACTTTGGTATTGCTCACCTTTTAGGTGTCTTGGTTATATTGCATATAAGATCTCTGTTGGTGTGCAGCTCCCCCACTCCGGATGGATCAGATCTAGGAAACCTGGTTCGTCACATATAGTAATAAGTATACCGGTCTATTGGTACAGCGCTTCCACAGGAGACCCAGAGTTCAAATAGATTTTCCTTTATTCTTAAAATGTATATTACAGTGGGCAGTACAACGCGTTTCGACCCTTTTAATGGGTCTTCCTCATTATATAACTGTACCTGAGGAAGACCCATTAAATGGGTCGAAACGCGTTGTACTGCCCACTGTAATATACATTTTAAGAATAAAGGAAAATCTATTTGAACTCTGGGTCTCCTGTGGAAGCGCTGTACCCAAAAGACCGGTATACTTATTACTAAATGTCTCATGTTGATTGGGCTACAAAATGTAATAGTGACTGCAGAGTGGAACAAAACGTTTTTTTATTCTTATTTTGCCCCTTGTGGAGATATTAGCAATTAAAAATATTTGGCATCTAAGGAGTTACTTTTCATAAGGTGCAAGTCAGCATTATCAGAGAGTTTTCACTGTGGAAACTTTTTCCCCTGTATGGTGTTGACCAATCATGAGCAGATAGGGACATTCAGGAGAAAAAAAGAACAAGCCCCCACCATAGTTCAGATCAGGCTTCTAGCACCACAGCACAGAGATTACAAGTTGATTTGCACAGCAGACCTGGGTGTTATTACTGCTCTAAGTTATCTTAAAGGCTGTCATGAAATATCATGAATCCCCAAGATTTCTCTACACCTTTTCATGCACCTATTAGTCATCTATTTCAGGGTGCCAAAAAATAGTTCCAGTTATTAATGAAGAGGTGAGAAAATCTTATTTTAAAAGAGAAAGTTAATTGAGCAGAGGAAAAAGTCTTAATGGTTACAGCTGAATTTAGTGTACACAAAGGAGGAGATCTGTCTTTCCTGCTGTATCAATGGGTTGTCATTAAAAAAAAATCCTCAGACATATTGGCAAACACTGGAAAAATAGAATTATTGGGGTTATGGCAGGCATATTCTCAGCCTCAGGATTTCAGGACGCATGTAATACACATTTTTGCTTTGCTGTGTGACGCTCCTATCAACCTCAAATTAATAACAGCTGGATGACCATACATACCATGTTTTCCTATCATTTTCCTATCCTGTCACAGCCCTTTCCATAGGCTGGAGTGCTGGGGGGGTAGGTATTGCCCCCTCCACGCTGATGACAAGTGATCTGATAATCATTCCCATCATCAGCAGCGTCAGGATGGCGCCGCAGGGCACATGTGCCATCACCGCCTGCTTCTCCCGCCGCCGCCTGCTTATCCCACCGCTGCCTGCCCACCGACTCTCTGCAGCCCGATCCCTCTGCATGGGAATGAGTCTGCAGAGAAGCAATCTGACAGCCCAGGCACAGTGATCACATAGCAGATCACCATGCCCGGGCGGTCAGATCTAGAGATGAGCCACCACCCTAGTGTTTGTGTTCGATTCGATTCGTCAAATCAGCGGGGTGTTCGACGAATGTTCGTCGAATGCTCGACGAACACCGTCGAATACCCCGGAACACTAAATAAACAGCTATGTGGGGCTATTTCACTTCTGCAATGTATATACATACATTGCGGAAGTGAAATTAAGTAAAATATAAAGTGTTAAAAATAAAAAAAAATGTATGATCACCTGTCCGCGGTCCACCGATGGCTCCGGCAAGGTCCTGTTGCTGATAGGACCTGTGGTGACATCAGTTATCGCGTGAACTCCGGTCACATGACCAGAGTTCCCGCGATACCATGACATCACCACAGGTCCTATCAGCAAGAGGACCTTGCCGCAAAGGTTAAAATAGACATTTTCATGTTTTGGACACTTTCTTTAAGTAAAAAAAATTGTCCAAAATATAAAAATGTTCATTTTAAGCTTTCCGGCAAGGTCCTCTTACTAAAAGGACCTGTGGTGACGTCATGTTATCGCTGGAACTCCGGTCACATGACCCGGAGTTCAAACTGGATTCTCCCGGATTGCCCCGGTCATTTTTCTTCTGAATGCTTGCAGATCTTAATAATTGATCCCGAGATGTGTTCTGTGCTCTAATATATCCTTTATTGATTGGATCGTCCCTGTAATGTCGAGATTTAAACCGTTTTTTCAGTTCCAAAGCCCTGGTTTCAAAAAGATCCTTATCAGAACAAATCCTGCGGGCTCTTAGAAACTCACCTGTGGGTATCGACCTAATCACCTGGGGTGGTTGTGAAGATCTCGCGCTTAGAACCGAGTTAGTAGCGGTTTCCTTCCTGAAAATATCTGATGTTACTGTACCGTCTTCATTCCTGATGATTTTTATATCGAGGAAATCCACTGATACATTACTGAAACGATAGGTCAACTTGATGTTATATCTGTTATCATTCAGGGCCTGTATAAAGTCCTCAAGTTCCTTTTGACCCCCCTGCCACACGAAAAAAATGTCATCTATAAATCTGACCCACATTTGGACCTCATTAATTGGTCCATCCGGAAAGTCAATAGACCGCTCCCAGAGCCCCAGGAAGAGGCCCGCATATGAGGGCGCACACGCCGTCCCCATTGCGATACCCCTTACCTGGATATAGTAGCGATCCTTGAAGAGAAAATAATTGTGGGTCAGTATATATCGCACCAGAATGACAAGAAGTGATATAAGGTCGATATCTAAATTTGTAGTTCTTAAATAAAATTCCACAGCTGTAATGCCATCCTCATGTGCAATTGAGGTGTAAAGCGACTCCACATCTGCAGTCACCATCACCACATCCCGATACAACTGCAGGTCCTGAACTTTATTCAGGAGCTCAGTTGAGTGGCGAATGTAGGATGGCAGCTCACGGACAAGGGGCTTAAGGTACAACCTGTCAGCTGGGGGCTGGAATCCTCAGTGTGGACAGGCCCAAACATTATGGGGCCCCAATGCTGCGAATTGCAGCCCATAGCCACCCCAGAAAATGGCGCATTCATTAGAGGCGCCATTTTCTGATGCTGTACCCAGAATCTTTCAGTTCAACTGATGCCAGTGGCAAACTGAGTAAACAAGGGGTTAAATCCTGCTTTTTTTTATTGCCAGCTGGCCCTAAAAGCCTGAGATTCATAATGTCGGACTAATGTTACACCCTTCCATTAGGAATCTATAATAAATAGTAAATAATACACAACACTCTGAGAAAAATGATTTTATTAGAACAAAAAACAAACATCTCAACTCCATCATTATTACTCTCACATAACCATCCACGATCCTTCATCCAGAATCTGCAGGGAGAGACTCTGCAGAGTCTGCAATGGCACTGACCGCAGGGACTCAGGGTGTGATATCACCCTTCCCATGGGAGTGGTGACATCATTCGTTAAGTCACAAGGACTCCCCATGACAGTGAACAAATGTTGTCACTTGTGGGGGGGGGGGGTTCCGCTGTTTAGGCAAATCAGGGGCTATCCAAACAGGAAATGCCATCAAAATCTGTATTCCAAAATGTCACTCCCTCCTTTCAGAGCCCAGCTGTGCACCCTTACAGTAGTTTTATTCCACATATGAGGTATGTGTGTACTCAGGAGAACTTGCCCAACAAATTTTAGGATCCATTTTATCCTGTTGCCCATATGAAAATGGAAAAAAATTTTTACGGATCAAAGTGTGATGCACCTGGGGGTTCAAAGTGCTTACTATGCATCTAGATAAGTTCCTTGGGGGGTCTAGTTCCAAAATGTGGTCACTTGTGGGGAACCTCCAATATTTAGGCACACAGGGGCTCTCCATACGCGACATGGTGTCCGCTAATGATAGGAGCTAATTTTACATTCAAAAAGTCAAATTACATTCCTTCCCTTCAGAGCCCTGCCGTGAGCCCAAACAGTAGTTTATGACCGCATATAAGGTATCAGTGTACTCAGGAGAAATTATCTAAAAAAATTTAGGGTCCATTTCATCCTGTTGCCCATGTGAACATGAAAAAAACTTAGGCTAAAAGAAAATTTTTGTGAAAAAAAGTACCGTATATACTCGTGTATAAGCCGACCCGTGTATAAGCCGACCCCCCTACTTTTGCCCCCAAAAACTGGGAAAACTTATTGACTCGCGTATAAGCCGAGGGTGGACTCCAGCACAGGTATACAACCCCCAGCAGTGAGGTATACAGCAGCCTCCCCAGTGGTAGTATACAGCAGCAGCCCCAGTGGTAGTATACAGCAGCCCCAGAGGTATATACAGCCCCAGAGGTATATACAGCCCCAGAGGTATATACAGCCCCATATGCAGCCCCATATGCAGCCCCAGAGGTATATGCAGCCCTATATGCAGCCCCAGAGGTATATGCAGCCCTATATGCAGCCCCAGAGGTATATGCAGCCCCATATGCAGCCCCAGAGGTATATGCAGCCCCATATGCAGCCCCAGAGGTATATGCAGCCCTATATGCAGCCCCAGAGGTATATGCAGCCCTATATGCAGCCCCAGAGGTATATGCAGCCCCAGAGGTATATGCAGCCCCAGAGGTATATGCAGCCCTATATGCAGCCCCAGAGGTATATGCAGCCCTATATGCAGCCCCAGAGGTATATACAGCCCCAGAGGTATATGCAGCCCTATATGCAACCCCAGAGGTATATGCAGCCCCATATTGCAGCCCCAGAGGTATATGCAGTCCTATATGCAGCCCCAGAGGTATATGCAGCCCTATATGCAGCCTCAAAGGTATATACAGCCCCAGAGGTATATGCAGCCCTATATGCAGCCCCAGAGGTATATGCAGCCCCATATTGCAGCCCCAGAGGTATATGCAGCCCTATATGCAGCCCCAGAGGTATATACAGCCCCAGAGGTATATGCAGCCCTATATGCAGCCCCAGAGGTATATGCAGCCCCATATTGCAGCCCCAGAGGTATATGCAGCCCTATATGCAGCCCCAGAGGTATATGCAGCCCTATATGCAGCCCCAGAGGTATATGCAGCCCTATATGCAGCCCCAGAGGTATATACAGCCCCAGAGGTATATGCAGCCCTATATGCAGCCCCATATTGCAGCCCCAGAGGTATATGCAGCCCTATATGCAGCCCCAGAGGTATATACAGCCCCAGAGGTATATGCAGCCCTATATGCAGCCCCAGAGGTATATGCAGCCCCA
Source organism: Allobates femoralis (assembly GCA_033576535.1). Taxonomy (NCBI): domain Eukaryota; kingdom Metazoa; phylum Chordata; class Amphibia; order Anura; family Aromobatidae; genus Allobates; species Allobates femoralis. The sequence continues at coordinate 43,068,767 of JARQOC010000008.1, read as the reverse complement.
TATTGCAGCCCCAGAGGTATATGCAGCCCTATATGCAGCCCCAGAGGTATATGCAGCCCTATATGCAGCCCCAGAGGTATATGCAGCCCTATATGCAGCCCCAGAGGTATATACAGCCCCAGAGGTATATGCAGCCCTATATGCAGCCCCAGAGGTATATGCAGCCCCATATTGCAGCCCCAGAGGTATATGCAGCCCCAGAGGTATAAGCAGCCCCATATGGCAGCCCCATATGCAGCCCCATATGTATATACAGCAGCCGCAGCCCCAGGGCTGTATACAGCCGCAGCCCCAGGGCTGTATACAGCCGCAGCCCCAGGGCTGTATACAGCCGCAGCCCCGGAGGTATACAGGCCCCCCATCAAGTTCCAGGGCCCCCCCCCCCCTTGCGCGCCAGCCTGTAAAGGAGAATCATACTTACCGGTGTCCAGTCGCGCCGTCCGCAGCTGCCGACATGACGATCCCCGGCTCCATTCAGCGTCTTGCCGCGACTTCCTGTGGTCGCGGGCAATGACGTCATTGCCCGCGACTACAGGAAATGCGGAAGACGCTGAATGGAGCCGGGGATCGTCATGTCGGCAGCTGCGGACGGCGCGACTGGACACCGGTAAGTATGATTCTCCTTTACAGGCTGGTGCGCAAGGGGGGGGGGCCCTGGAACTTGATGGGGGGCCTGTATACCTCCGGGGCTGCGGCTGTTTTTTTTTTATTTTTTATATACCCGCGTATAAGCCGAGGGGGACTTTTCAGCCCAAATTTTGGGCTGAAAAACTCGGCTTATACGCGAGTATATACGGTACTTTTTTCATGTTTACGGATGAATTTGTGAAGCACCTGAGAGTTGTGCTCACTATGCATCAGGATAAATTCCTTAGGGTGTCTAGCTTTCAAAATGTGGTCACTTGTGGCTAAGCTCCAATGTTTAGGCACACAGGGGCTCTCCATACGTGATAAGGCATCCGCTAACGATTGGAGCTACTTTTCCATTCAAAAAGTCAAATTGCGCTCCTTCCCTTCTGAACCCTGCCGTGCGTCCAAACAGTGGTTTTGATCACAAATGAGGTATCGGTGTACTCAGGAGAAATTGCACAACAACTTTTGGGATCCATTTTATCCTGTTGCCCATGTGAAAATGAAAATATTGAGGCTAAAAGAACATTTTTCTTGGAAAAATTTAAATGTTCATTTTTTTCTTCCATGTTGCCTTACTTCCTGTAAAGCACCTGAAGGGTTAATAATCTTCTTAAATAAAGTGTTGAGTAGTTTGAGGGGTGCAGTTTTTTGAATAGTGCCACTTTTGGGTGTTTTCTGTCATGTACGTGTCGAGCCTACTGGGACAGGGTACTCGGTACCAGACCGGGTTGCTACTGGGGAATGTCATGGAGGTCCTGGTCCGGACCGTGTCCCGGGCCCTGGCAAGTATATGGGGAATATTTAGAGGGGATTAGAGTTTGTCATGACGCCACCCACGGCTTGTGGTCAATAGTGGGACCACCGCTGCTGCAGAACCTCCGGGGAAGATGTTAAAGCAGCTATAGATGGAATAGTTCTCCGCGGGTAGAACTTGGTTCCCCGGAGCAGTGATGATTAGAGTGTATGGTGTAGGCTTGTAGTAGGTGCAGTTCACTTACCGTCCTGCTGCTGAAGCCTTCCTTTGTTCAGTGTCCAGAGCTGACAGGCTGTGGCTCTCCAGATGGGATCTCTCTGCAGTCCTGCTGGAGGGAATCATGCACTGACAATACAGTTCTGTCTTAATCAGGCAAGGGAGTCAGAGGCAGGGTTCACCGTGTTTACTTGGCAGTTCTTTTAGTACAGCAGTTCAAGTACAGTTCTTACATGGGTTACAACTTTCCCCTCCAGGTTTCTCTTTACCCCCTGCAGTCAGGTTGTTCCTCTTTGTGACCCCTCACTCTTTCTCTGTCTTTTCCAGGCTTTACTCTCCCTTTTCTCTCTCACTGTGCGCGTGTCTCCGAACAGTTTAGCGGTAGCTCGGATCCCTGTGGGTCCTCGTGGTCGCCACTGAGCTGCCTGTCCTTTGGGGTAGGAACTCTAACGTGGAGTTAGAGCTCCCCGTCGGTAGTCTGGGGAAACTGGGTGAATCATCAGTCCCCTTCAGAGCCAACACTCTGCTACTAGCCTAGCCTCCAGTAGTCCTGCTGTGCTAGGCTCTATCAGGCTCCCTTCTACCGTGTGACTCAGGTTCCATACAGAAGGCTACTCCGCCTGCAGTCGGTTGTCTCGGCTGTGTTTCTAGGACCCAGTATCACTGGTCCTCTCTTTCCTCACACTCCTGAGGTGCTGGCTCTGGATGGGTTTTCTCTCCGTGGCTGCGCTGGCTCTTTGGATTCTGCGCTCCTTACACCCTACTCCTCCAGGACGTGTGCTTCTGGTCTGTACTGCTCAGCCTACCTCGGCCTACTGCTGTCTTTCAGCCTGGTCTGTGCTTCTCAGCCTGCTGCTGGTCTGTGTCTTGGCTGCTCGGCACCATAGGCCTACTGACTCCTTCCTCCTCCCCTTCTCTATTTCTACCATCTATCACCTGACCTGCTTGCTGTCCCACCCACTGTTCTCTAAACCCACCACCCCTTGCCCGCCTAGAGTCCCGGGCTCCGGGTTGGGTGCTGCCCTCTAGTGGTGTGTGGGATGTCTGTGAGGGTGTTTGTGTGAAACTGTCTTCCTATCTTACCTGGCTGCAGTTCCCTATGTGGCGTCCTGGTCGCAGGGGTGCCACATACGCCCCTCAAAGGGATTCAAATGTGAAGCGGTCACTAAAAAATTGTAAACTTTGCTGGAAAAATGAGAAACTGCTAATGAACTTTCAACCCTTATAACTTCCTAACAATTCTTTTTTTCCAAAATTGTGCTGATGTAAAGTAGACATGTGGAAAATGTTATTTATTAACTATTTGTGTCACATAACTCTCTGGTTTAACTGAATAAAAATTCAAAAATTTCAAAATTTTCGCCAAATTTCCGATTTTTTCACAAATAAATGCAAAAATTATCGACCTAAATTTATGACTAACATGAAGCCCAATATGTCACGAAACAATAATGTCAGAATTGCTAGGACCGTTGAAGTGTTATTACCTCATAAAGAGACACTGGTCAGAATTGCAAAAAATGGCCTGGTCATTACGGTCAAAATAGGCTGGGTCATGAAGGGTTAAATCTCTTTGGTACTTAATTGAGGCAGCTTATCCACCATCCAGACTTTCCTGAGTTGCTTCCTTTCATCAATTGTCCTCATCCTTCCACGTCCAGGGAGATTAACTACAGTGCCAGAAGTTGTAAAGTTATTATGTTGCACACTGTGAACAAATGCACATCAAGATCTCTGGAGATTAATTTGTAACCTTGAGATTGTTGATATTTTTCAACAATTTTGGTTCTCAAGTCTCTAGTTATTTCTCTTCTCTTTCTGTTCTCCATGATTAGTGTGGCACACAGACACGCAATGCAAAGATTGAGTCAACTTCTCCCCTTTTTATCTGGTTTCAGGTGTGATTTTCATATTGCCCACACCTGTTAGTTGCCGTGGGTGAGTTTGATCGAGAAGTACATGCTTGAAACAAAGTTGTTGACCCACAATTTTGGAATGATGCCAACAATTTTGGCCTTTAGGACTTTGTGTAAAATGATCCAATTTGTCTTTTTCTTTCTGCATGTTTTGTGTTTTTACAATACACACAAAGGTAATAACCATTACATGACAGAAAGTGTAATTGCAAAAATTTTCTTGGAAAACTGCTTCATTTTCTTGAACAATGTCAAGGATGCCAACACTCTCGGCCATGACTGTATTACAGGGATAAGATCTTTCAGTTTTCTATGAAAAAGGAAAGGATGAAAGAGGTTGTTCACACTTTTGTGACCTGGTTCCTTACTGGTTTGACTGAGGCATCTCTATTAGGGATGAGCGAGTATACTCGCTACTATTCGGTATTCGCCGAATAGTAGCGGTATTCGGGCTACTCGCTACTCTCTGAGTACTTATGTGTACTCGGGAGTAGTGAGTAGTCCTAATACTTTCGCAGTGTATCTATAGATACACTGCGAAAGTAGTCTGAAAGTAATTAAAAGTTGTTAAAAAAATAATAAACTTACATACTCACCTTCTGACGCCTGCACCAGGACCAGAAAACCTCACCTCCGATCGCTGGACAAGGACCTTTCACTACCAGCCAATCAGATGGCCGGTAGCGATCTAGCCAATCAGATGGCCCCACATCACAACCACTTGATCTCTAGCGGTCACTTGATTGGCCAATTTGCAAGGTCCTAGATGTACTATCAGGGTATGTACTGTCCAGCGATCGGAGGTGAGGTTTTCCGCTCCTGCTGCAGGCGTCGGAAGGTGAGTATGTAAGATTATTATTTTTATAACAACTTTTAATTACTTTTAGGCTACTTTCGCGGTGTATCTATAGATACACTGCGAAAGTATTCGTACTCGCTATACTCGCAACGAGTAGTGAGTACCGCTACCTACTCGTTGCGAGTATAGCGAGCACGAATAATAAGGTACTCGCTCATCCCTAATCTCTATACATTGTCTTTAGTTTATTGATTAATCGAAAAACTATTATTTAGTCACATTGTGATTCCCTAGTGGAGAACTAAAGAAGAATTTACAATGGTTCATTCAAAATTCATACATTCAAAGGTTTGCTTTGGGAATTATCTTTCCCCCTGAGTAAAGCATACAGTATGAATAATTTCAGGAAAATTTTCATAATAAGCCATCAAAGCCATCAACTGGAATTATTGGAATCAAAAAACTATTTTTGACCCCATTCTTTCCAGTATTGTGCTGAAGTTTCCTTGCCCTGCAGGCTCCGGCTCTAATTGACACTTTATTCTAAGCTTGGCTTAAGAAGGGGTGGGCACCGGTATTCTCACACACTGAGAACCACTCATTCCCCGGCCCCAAACTCAATGCCTGCTCCTAATGAACTGCCAGCTGATTCTGATCAGACAAATCCAATCTAATTCTAATCAGGAGTAGGGAAAAATTACTTTTTCTTTGCATATAATACTGACTTTTGAATGAAAAAAATGATAGATTTTAAACGAAGTATTAATTCAGATAAAATAAAACTTCACAAAACATCAAAATAATAATACAAAAGTTTTAATTCAAAGTAAGAAAAATAACTCTTTCCTTAAAGGGAATTTGTCATACTTTTTCATGCCACCCAAACTATGAGCGGCATGAATCGAAGCCCAGTTACATCATTGCAGACAAGTATATTAATCTCTGAACCAATATCAGATCTGTGGCATTAGCTCCAGAATTTCACAGATGCAAACCTTGAACAGAGTAGGGTGGAGGGTGACAAGCAGGTAACAAGATCCTGTGGAAATAGGTGGCTGGCAGAGGCAAGACTTAAGGAGAATCTGTCAGCAGGTTCATGCTATATAAGCTGAGAAGAGCATGCTGCAGGGATTGAAAAACAAAAATCAACTGTGCCTCTTTTATCAGGCTTTGCACTATTCTTTATGTAAACTATAGGCTTACATAGGTTATAGGTTATGACTAAGAGGCACAAGTAGCTTTGAAACCAGTCTTCATGATGTCTATATTGCCTCGGTTGCCCATGTTTGCAAAAATATTGGAATAAAGATTTGGAGTTGGAACCTCTGGTGCTTAACTTCTTATTCATATTTTGGATTTTCCCAGGTGAGCAGGATACCTCATTGATTATAAAGACTTTATCACCTGTCGATTACCATTACTAGACTACATTATCACGTGCATGGCAGTCCAGCCTCAATGTCAAATGTGCAAACTCTATGGAGAGCCTGGTGTGGGTAGGGGCAGCTCTCCTAGTTCCGCTGTATTGCTAACACTATATTCTTTGATTGTGTTTGAAGGGCAGCACCCATTAATCAAAGTTAAATATCATTGGATTCAGAATCTCTTTGCCTACACTCCCCGACAGAAGTTATGAAACTTATCCATGTCATGTAAATAAAAGCTTATAACCTGACGTTAAATTCATCCATAAGGGTACCTTTACACGCCGCTACAACATGGTGGAAACATTCGGGTAGATGAGAGAAATGTATCTTGCACCGCCAAATCAACCCGAGGTAGCGGCGTGTAAAGACGGTTGTTTCCACCCGTCACTTGCGGCACCTGTTTCTGAGCAGAGCTCTAAAACAGGTTGATTTCAACCCGATGGTAGCGGCCTGTAGCGGCGTGTAAATAAGGAACAAGAGGGTTGTTTCGACACCTTGCTATCTACCTGGGGTGTGACACAGGCTCCGGGAAACCGCCCCCCTTCAGCGATCATTGGAGGAAGCTCCTGCGTTACGATTGGTAGTCGCTGCATAGGGCGGCATATTTAAGGAGCTGACCTGTCACACTACACAATTGCTCGAGTATCATGTATTAGTCAGCCTACTGTGCTGGCTGGCCAATCATGATGCTATTGCGTTGTCCTATCAGCGTACGAAATTCTCGTAATCCACAATTCTGGCACGCCTATGTGTTGTTCCTGCTGCACCAGGTCCTCCCATATTACCCTCTGTAGTGGCGTGCAAATGAGGTAAGGTGCTTTTCAGAAGGTAACTTTAGGCACCCGGCGGTGCATCCAAAGATAGATTCAACCTTCTGTAAAGCACCTTATAGCGGCGTGTAAAGACGGTGCGGGTACCGCTTGTAACCATTCGTGCGTGCTCGTGCACGTGAAGCACCCGGTTGTTTTCTACTATGTTGTAGCGGCGTGTAAAGGTACCCTTAGTTGTAAAAATTACTCTTTTGAAAGCTGAAACGCTCCGAAATTTGGTTTAGGTTGAGAAAATAAATTGGCATCAATGCTGAAATATTGATCATTTAATAAACACAGAATTTAGCAAGACAAACGTTTTGCCGTCTGGTCATATAATGCAACGAATCCTAGTTTACATCCTCACCTGTGCTCAGTAAATGATCGGTTAATTAGTGGGTGTGTTTAAAAGGAAACCCAGCACCCTAGATCTTCTTCTTGAATTGCAACTTGAGCTCTGACAACATGCCAAAAATCCACCCTCCAAAGCAAGCCCCTCTTCCACTGCAGCAGAGCTCCAACAGGCCTGGTCACCTCAAGTCTCTGTGTCAACTAGAACAGTTTGTAGCATTCTGTCTCGGAATGATCTCCATGGTCGGAACAGTGCCCAGATGTCAGCACTAAAGAAAGGGCAAATAAAAAAAACATGTGGCATTTGCAAAGTCCCACAGCCTGCTAAACAGATGGATGCTGGAAAAGTGGCAGAAGGTGGATTACTCTGATAAATCTTCAGTAGAATTACACCACAGCTGTTGAAAATACTGCAGGAGACCTACTGGAGTCTGTATGGATAAACCCAGAAAACAGTTACATTTAGTGGTGGAAAGATCATGGTCTGGGGTTACATTCAGTATGGGGGTATGCAAAACATTTGCAAGGTGGAAGGCAATATCAATAGCCTAAAATATCAAGAAGTATTAGCTTCCTCTTATATTCCATATCATAAAAGGCATCAAATTCTGCAGCAGGATTGTGCTCCATCTCATACATCCATCTCTACAACAAAGTTCCTCCAGGCAAAAAAGATCAAGGTGCTCAAGGACTGGCCTGCCCAGTCACCAGACATGAACATCATTGAGCATGTTTGGGGTAGGATGAAAGAGGAGGCTTGGAAGTGAAAACCAAAGAATCTAGATGAACTCTGGGAGGCATGTAAGACTGCATTCTTTGCTATTCCTGATGACTTCATTCATAAATTGTATGAATCATTGTTGAAATGAATAAATGTTTCTTGAACTCTAAAGAAAGTCTCAGTAGTGATTTAAAGTCAACCACACCCTACTGATGGGTCAATATATTGCTCTTCTTCTACACGCTGACAGACGGATGTATGGTCATGTCGGTTTGCAGTACACATTATCTGAAGGAGGTTAGAAGCGCTCACTATTTTACTTCTAAGACTTATATTTGAGTAGAATTTAATTCTACTGTAATTTTACAAAAAAAAACTGCATTTGCCAAAATGCTAATTTTTTTTTGTATTTTATCTTTTCACAGATTTAGCATAATGGTGGTCATTGATTGAAATTTTCCCAAAACCATTTGGGCCTCTATATATATAGAGCAGTTACATAAATAGGCCCAATAGTAGTGACAATCAAGAGAAGGTGCTCCCCATGACATCTGATGTGCATGGGGTATCCCAACTTTATCCTAACAGATGAGGCTAGGTGAGAGAATAACTCAACAATTCAAATGTCAACACTAGAGAAGAGTTGATTAACTTGGTGAGGATCAAGATCATGGTCAATTTCCTGAAATTCACATCTTCATGCAATTTCAAACAGTTTGAGATTTGATTTGCGGTTTGCAAAACAAGAAAGAAAAGCAACTTACACAGCACCATTTCTCATATTGCTGAAGCACAAGAGAGTGGGCCAATGTCATTTTGTGTTCATGTGTGAGCCTCCCCATAATGCCCTGCAGCTATGACATCTAGAAGACTACCATGCCATACACTGGTGGCCAGAACCAAGTTAGTGGTTCCTAGTGGAGCAATTTCCCTCTCAAGAGTCATTGGTTAGGTCTCTCAATAGAGTGTAAGCTCTTAAGATCAGAAGGGTCCTCTCTCTCCTGTAGAGTGTAGGCTATTACAGTCAGCAGGGACCTCTTTCTCTCTCTCTGTCCTGTAGAGTGAAAGCTTTTATGGTCAGCGGGGTCCTCTCTCCTGTCGAGTGTAAGCACTTATGGTCAGTGGGTCCTCTCTCTCTCCTTTAGAGTGTAAGCACTGATGGTCAGTGGGGTCCTCTCTCTCTCCTTTAGAGTGTAAGCACTTACGGTCAGCGGGGTCCTCTCTTCTTTAGAGTGTAAGCTCTTATGGTCATAAAGGTCCTCTCTCTTCTGTAGAGTGTAGGCTCTTATGGTCAGTGCATCCTCTCTCTCTTTCTCTCTCTCTTGCAGAGTGTAAGCTCTTATGATTAGCAGGTTCCTCTCTCTCCTGTACACTGTAAGTACTTATAGTCAGTGGGATCCTCTCTTTTTCCTGTAGGGTGTAAGCGCTTATGGTCAGAGAGGTCCTCTCTCTCCTGTAGAGTGTAGGCTCTTATGGTCAGCAGGGTCCTCTCTTTCTCTCCTCTAAAGGGTAAGTTCTTATGGTCGGATAGTCTCTCTCTCCTTACTGTACAGTGTAAAGTCTTATGGTCAGTGGAGTCTTCTCTCTCCTGCAGAGTGTAAGCTCTTGTGGTCGGTGGGGTCCTATCTCTCTGTTGTAGAGTGTAAACTCTTATGGTCAGTGGGGTCCTTTCTCTACTGTAAAGTGTAAGTTTTTATGGTCAGTAGCGTCCTCTCTTTCTCCTATAGAGTGTAGGCTCTTATGGTCAGTGGGATCCTCCCTATCTCCCTCCTGTATAGGGTAAGCTTTTTGGTAAGCAGGGTCCTTTCTCTCTTCTGTGGAATGCTAGCTCTTATGGTCAGCAGGTCTCTCTCTCTTTCCTGTAGAGTGTAAACTCTTATGCTCAGTGGTGCCCTCTCCCTGTCTCTTTCTCCTTTACAGTGTAAGCTCTAATGGTCGGTGCGGTCCTTTCAAACTCTCCTATAGTGTAGGCTCTTATGGTCAGTGGGGTCCTCTCTAACTCCCTCCTGTATAGTGTAAGCTTTGATGGCCAGCAGGGTCCTCTCTCTCTTCTGTAGAGTGCTAGCTCTTAAGGCCAGCAAGACTCTCTTTCATGTAGAGTGTGAGATCTTATTGTGAGTGGGGGTCTTGCCCTTTCTCTCTCTCTCTCCTGTACAGTGTAAGTTCTTTTGATTAGTGGAGTCCCCTCTCTCAACGGAAAAATGTATGCTCTTATGGTCAGTGGAGTTTTCTCTCTTCCTTCTCTTATACATATATTTTCCATGCATTTAAAAGTTTTACAGTATTGAGATCTGTATGAATAATTATTCACCATGAGTCAAATATTTTGGGAAAAATGTTGAAAGTTGGTGAATATAAATTTGAAAGGATCTGCTCTTCTCTAGTCAACACTCAATCCTTTTATCATCAGAGGAGATAAGCCATGTCCATGTCTAACGCAAATGTAATCTGTCTTATGTCCACGGCCAGCTTCATTTATGATAAATTCACGTTAACTGCTTGACATTGTGTGCAATACACTCATTTTTTTGTCTCAATCATTGTCTTCTCATCTGAGCTAACCTAACCTTGAAGGAGGTCTGTGAAATGTAGCCCAGTCCAGATATGTCCAGCCTCTGACCAAAAACAACTTACGTTCCCACCTCTACACTTTTTTACAGCCATAGGGCAACACAATAAACCAAGAATCCATAATTCAGGTCCCCTACATAACCTATATCTACTATATAATTGCGTAATCGTGTCTGTCCAGAAAATCGCGCTCATTGGTCACCGCCAGCAATCAATGAGTGAAGCGTATGCAAAACAGCTGCACGCATTCAAAATTCGCACCAAGCTAAAACCAGGTGACAGCAACGCACCAGCGTCGCTATGGCCGGGATACACGCGTCCGGCCGCGGCTATCGTCGGGAGATCAGCCGCTGATCTCTTGACGGTAGCCGCAGCTCATCTACTGCTGCACAGAGGTCTGTGGCGAGCCAGCCGGGAGATGACTGGCGTCAGCTCACAGCGGTAGTACCATGACCGCCATATTGGAACACCCACATTATGGGTATTCCTATATGACGGCCAGGATTCAAATTCCCTGCCAAGTCGCGCTACTTCTCTGATTGGTAGCCGCAGCGCGGCTTGCCGGGAAATATGAATCCCACATCACTGATTAGTCGCCGCTCTCAACAGCGACCAATCAGCGGTGCGGGACTCAAAACCCCTCCCAAGCTATGCTCAGCTTCGCTGATTGGTCGCTGCCAGCCGCGGCGACCAATCAGCGCACTTGGCGCGTGCTTTAAAACACACTTCGCTGAGTCATCGCCGCGGCTGGCGGCGACCAATCAGCGAAGCGGCACGGCTTGGTGGGAAGTATGAATCCTATGTCACTGATTGTTCGCCGCAGCGACCAATCAGCGAAGCGTGTTTTAAAACACGCGCCAAGTGCGCTGATTGGTCACTGCCGGCTGCGGCGACAATCAGAGGAGCATGTTTTAAAACACGCACCAAGTGCGCTGATTGGTCGCCACAGCTGGTGGCGACCTATCAGCAAAGCGGAGCATGGCTTGGTGTATTGGCGCAGAATTTGAACTGCCACTCATAGTGTGACACATTTCACTCCTGTTTACAAGGCTGCCGCTCATAGTGTGACGCACTTCACTGCTGTTTACAAGGTTGTCAGTCATAGTGTGACGCACTTCACTCCTGTTTACAAGGCTGTCAATCATAGTGTGACGCACTTCACTCCTGTTTACAAGGCTGTCAGTCATAGTGTGATACACTTCACTCTTGTTTACAAGGCTGTCAGTCATAGTGTGAAGCACTTCACTCCTGTTTCTTGTTAACAAGGCTGTCAGTCATAGTGTGATGCACTTCACTCCTGTTTACAAGGCTGTCAGTGATAGTGTGATGCACTTCACTCCTGTTTCCAAGGCTGTCAGTCATAGTGTGACACACTTCACTCTTGTTAACAAGGCTGTCAGTCATAGTGTGATGCACTTCACTCCTGTTTACAAGGCTGTCAGTCATAGCGTGATGCACTTCACTCCTGTTTACAAGGCTGTCAGTCATAGTGTGATGCACTTCACTCCTGTTTACAAGGCTGTCAGTCATAGTGTGACACACTTCACTCCTGTTTACAAGGCTGTCAGTCATAGTGTGCTGTTCTTCAGTCACATTTACTTCTCACGTTGTGTCAGTGACAGTCTGAACTACTTCAGTCATGTTTATTCAATGGGTTTAATTGGCCGTATGCGCAAATATGCCAATGACGATGACAGAAAAGCTGCAGAAGCAGCAAGGCGACGACAATGTCGACACCAAGAGACACCACAACAAACTGCCGTGAGACAAGCCCTGGATGCTGTGTGAAAACACAAAAGTGACAAACGAGGCGCACAATAGTGCCCTATCAATGGTGACACTATTGAAGTTGGTGATATGTGGTGTCCACTCACCTTGCTTAGTTGTGTATACCCACAACCAGCTTGAGCGCTTTATACAGCTGTCACTGGACCTCCACCGCCACTGCTTGTGGACGAAATCGATGATCTATTGTTGGGAAAAGGTGTACCATGGTCCGCGCTGCTGTGTCACAAAGATCACAAGGAAAACAATGCTCCAATAAAAATTGTCCTTTATTCCTCCTTTCCCACGCGTTTCGGAGCCACATCCGAGCTCCTTCCTCAGGGACATCCTGAAAGGAGGAAAGGAGGAATAAAGGAAGTTTTTCATTGGAGCATTGTTTTCTTTGTGACACAGCAGCGCGGACCGTGGTACACCTTTTCCCAACAATAGATCAAGCCCTGGATGTAGTATCTCAGAGACGTCGTCGGCAACAGGAGACACCACAACAAACTGCTGCCAGACAAGCCCAAGATGCCGAATCTCATAGACAGTGTCGGCTGAATGAATCTCCAGAAGGCAGGGCAAACAGACGACAACATGTTCGCGCCATTCACACAACACGAATGCTCTACCAACTAAGGCAAGCCCAGGAGAATATTCAATAGACACAATAGACACATAGGTATATGATAGATAGATATCGTGTATTCATTGCATCATTCTTAAATCTTCATAAATAAACTACATACATATTCTAGAATACCCGATGCGTTAGAATCGGGCCACCATCTAGTAACTGTATAAGTGGTTTAATTTAATTTTTGGAGGTTGGTCGATTCAGTTTAAGCCATTTACTCTAAAACTAAATTTGGACAATCAATATGTGGCTACAAGATCTTCTTGTAAAGCTCAACAAAAATGAACATAAACTCATAGAGTGCTGAAGGCTCAAGCCCTATTGATCTGCCTTAAGTTGGGAATTGTTCGGCAATGGTATATCTCCAGATTGTTTGGATGTTGGAATGTAATTTTTTTTTTGTCTTTCAGTAAACCTAAAGTAATTTATGAGAATATTGCCCAATTTGTACTTCCTTTTTACAACCTATAAATATTAGAAGAATTGCTTACTTTACAAATAGGACATGAAATTCTTGTAGCCTGATACTTTGCAAAAGGTTAGTGTCCCTCTGTCTGTCGGACATTCAGGGGGTACTAAAAACTACAGACAGACCTTTCCACATGTGTGAGCTTTCTGGTCTAAGCCAACAAAATTCACACCTTTAGCTGTATCATAGATGTTACACTATACCGTAAATATCACAATATAACTCCAATTTGTTAAGGGGGTTGTCCACTACTAGGACAACCCCTTCTGATTCCACATTTTTCCAAATCTAAAATAAAACGGTCTGTACACACCTCCCTTGTCAGTGCTGTCCCACCGGTGTCCATATTTGCATTCCTGGGGCTCACGTGTCATTGTGAAGTCACATGAGCCCCGTGTCCAATCACCGCCGACTTCTCCCCTGGGCCTTCAGACAAAGGAAGAATCAACAGGAAGTGATCGGAAGCTGCAGTGTCACTTCCTATTGATTTACTCATTGGTCCAAAGCCAGGGAGAGAAGTTGGCAGTGATTGGATGTGGGGCTGGTATGATGTCAAAATGTCAAGTGAGCCCCAGGATCGCAAATACTGACAACGCTGGAACCGCGCCAACACGGGAGGTGAGTACAGTCTTATATTTTTATATGGGGGAGACATGTGGAATCAGAAGGGGTTGTCCTGGTAGTGGATTTTCACCACTTTTCTGGAGTAAAACACTTTAATAAATTTTGTTTTGTTCATTTTTTGCACCACTTGGAAGTCACACAAACATGGTGTGACCGCTGGCATTTTCACACCAGTCCAGCTGTGCCAAAAAGGATGGAGTGGTGCATTGCTACACCCGCCATTCTAGAACATGAAATGTTATGTTACGACTAAGTCCACATGGTCGAAATGCATCAACGTGAGCTGCCTCCCCATCTTGACTATTTTAATCTAATGATGTTCTAATAAGTTCATTTATTTTTTTATGGAGACACCAGATTTTTCTATTTTGTGCTTATGAAAAGTTATGGTGGTGTAACTTTCAACAGAAATGTACCCAAGTCCCAAGGTAGAATTCTCCCTTGCACATGAAAAATGCACTTAGTTCACTAAATGGGGCACATTTACATCTTGCTTCTTCATTAATCAGGTTGCTCCACAAACAAAGGAAATTTTAAGCAATAGATCTTGGAAAACATTTTCCCAAGCTGAGATCTAATATATAAAGCTGAGTGTATGTATGTATGTATCATAGCTATACCCACTCCATATAGCTCCACCCCTTCATGGAGCTATGCCCCCAGATAGCCCAGCCCATTTTTTAGTTCCACCTCCTCCAGATAGCCCCACCCTTCTGGAGAGCCCTGGCAGATAGCCCCACCCACTTCATAGCCTGCCCCTTCATAGCTCCACCCCTGCATGTAGCCTTGTCCCTGCTAGCCCCTTCATAGCTCCACCCCATCCTGTTAGCCCCACTCTCCTCATAGCAACACCCTCCAGATAGCCGAGCCCCTCCATATAGATCTATCATTCCAGATAGCCACATCCCCTTCATAGTTCCACCCCTCCATATAACCACACCCCCTCCTGTTTGCTCAGCTCACTTCATAGCCCCCTCCAGTTTGCCCCACCCTCTTTATAGCCCACAGTTATGGCTCTAAGGCTAGTAATTTTATAAATGTGCTAGGGGGCGTAACTATAATTGGTGCGGGGGTATCAATAACACCCAAGCCTTGGAGCCTAAGGGGCCTCAAAAGTCCCTTTTATCTATCTTAAAAAACCAATGATATTGAAAACGTACAAAAGCTCCATCGGGATCCCCAGTTATTGTATTGGGGTCCATGAGCTTTAGGCTATGCCACTGAATGTACCCTTGCAATATACTGTGTAAAGGCTGCATGTGATCATGTAAGTGTATGGTCTGATAACACCACATTTCCTCAGCAGAGAGAAAGAATAAGAGATTATACAGATGACATAGCAGAGGCTATCAGCTGCAGGTTTTTATGAGGTAAAACAGTTCCCTGCCTGTTTTATCACAGGAGCAAGTATTTCCACAGTAGAGGACACTAAAGAGAATACAGACAGGATAGCATGGGATCGCAGCTGATTCTTCCTGTGAGGTGAAACATTTCTCTGCTTGTTTTATCACTGGAGGGTTTCTGCCACATCTCCAGCACCCTGCAACTCTGGGCCGGGACATGTCCGGTACATAATGCAACACAAAGGTACAATGGGAAATGGTAAAGGGAAGGAAGGCCTTGATGGTAGGGAGTGGGGGATGGGACACCTCCTGCCACTCCTCTGTGTCTGACCTACAGTTCCCCTAACACCCTACGCTGGTCCTTCCCCCCACCAACGTCACGTGCCTTGTCCCTGACTGTCATCTCCAATAGGCCTGCCTAAAGCACAGCAAAAATGAATGTGACACAGGCAAGACAAAAAGGATACACCAACTAGTAAGCTGTAGCCAAACACCAGAGACTGCAGCTGACATTGCTCCAACCAGGACTCCAGCAACAGCAAGGCACACCCTCTCTTCACCCAGCACAGCACAGAATAGGACTTTCTATCACCGGCAACATGTGATGTATAATGTGACCATATACAGGGAAGTGGGAGTAGTCACCGACCTGGCTGGAAGCTGAGTTAAACTGAAGCTATCAGCAAACGAAACTGACATTAACTCTTGCTGCTACAAAAGAAATGAACTAGATTTAACATACAGCACCAAGAACTGTCATGAATCTCCTACTGACCCGTGACACTCGTGAGCTCATTATAAATCAAGACAATGTGGTATAAGCTGAGATTCAATATGTATTGATTTATGAAGAGATTAAAGTACTGGTATGTGGCAGAAACACTCCTGTGATAATACAGGAAGGGAAATGTTTGACCTGAAGAATCAGCTGCAATCTCCTGCTGTCCTGTATGTATACTTTCCATTGTGTCCTCCCATGCCCAGGAGTGTGGTATGATCAGTCCATGTCCCTGTATAGTCAGACACATCCATTACACAGTACAGAGCAGGGACACATATATAAGATTATCTCAGCACAGGAGATGTGGTATGATCAGACCATGTCCCTGTATGGTCAGACACATCCATTACACAGTACACAGCAGCGACACATATATAAGATTATCTCAGCACAGGAGATGTGGTATGGTCAGACCATGTCCCTGTACGGTCAGACACATCCATTACACAGTACATATTGTCGGGGTCGTTGCGACAATACACTCCTTCACCAGTCACTCCAAATTAGACTATGAACATATGGTACCAGATAAGAGTAAATCAGACGGAGAATCTGGTTCAAACTTATAATATGTTCGTTGGTTTATTAAGCAATGGCAATGGTCACAGCAACTAACTTTTATTTCCGGCTACACAGCATTTTATACTCTAGGGACTAGTCATGAAATGGCCAGGACAAGGTGGGATTAGATGGGGGTTAGGTGAGGTTAGGCTAATATATCTATCTCTGTTAGTAATAATTAGTCCTTTGTCTTCTCTGCTGAGTCCATCCTTCTTCTTGACACGGTGCCATCTCTGGGCTCCTGGTATTTAGGACATCTCAGGTTTCTCCTGGTACTCCTTGGCACAGGCATCCAGAGGACAGCTTATCTCCTCAGTTCTCATCCATCTCAACACAACAGTATCTTCTTTTCAGCAGACAGATATATCTATTGGATGCTAGGTTAAGGGAAAAACTTATTGTTTCTCACCTAGAGTATTAGTAAAAATATAAAATATAAAAGTATATAAAGAAAATATCAGTCAGTGGAAAAGTGTCTTTTCTACCTCAACAATATCAGGGACACATATAAAAGATTATCTCAGCACAGGAGATGTGGTATGGTCAGACCATGTCCCTGTATGGTCAGACACATTTATTACACAGTACATAGCAGGGAAACATATATATAAGATTATGGCTGGGGTCACATTTGCGCTTCAAAATTCAGATCCTGATCCAGTTTTGAGCTGTTAAAAAGCTCAAAACCGGATCAGGAACCGCAGACCGTAGGAGCCCATTATGTAAACCGGATTGCACTACATGCAATCCAGTTACCGCATCCAGATTTGCAGCCTGCATGAAAAATCATGCAGGCTGCAGTTTTCCGCAGCAGGATTGCTATAATGGGCTCCTATGGGAGCCCATGCGGCTGCCGCAAGATACTTGTGTATGCCTGCGGCAGCCGTATGCTTTGTTCATCCCTGCTGCTGCAGGGATGAGCAAAGGGTTAAATGTTAATAATAGATGTGGGCAACATGTCTCTAAGGGGTGCCCACCCTCCCTAGAGACATGCTGTCCACACAGGTCAGCATGTGAGGGGTTAATATGTGCAATTATAGTATTGCCGGCTATTGTCGGCATTTACAATTTTATGAATGAAGCCAACGGCTCCTCGCTGTGTAGTAGATACAGTACATAATGTACGTACTGTATGAGCCGCTATCAATGGTCCTGAAAGCATTAACATTAGGTCTATGGGCAGCACACCGCCATAGACCTAATGTTAGTGCTTTCAGGACCATGGATAGCGGCAGATAGAGTACGAAGATTACGTATTGTATCTACTACACAGTGAGGAGCCGCCGGGTTCATTCATAAAATTGTAAATGCCGACAATAGCTGGCAAGACTATAATTCCACTTATTAACCCCTCACATGCCCACCTGTGTGGACAGCATGTTTCTAGGGAGGGTGGGCACCCCCTAGAGACATGTTGCCCACATCTATTATTAAGATTAACCCTTTGTTCATCCCTGCTGCAGCTGGGATGAACAAAGCATATGGTAACCGGATTGCTCCGGATTACACATCCTGAGCAATCTGGTTACCGCATGCGGAGATAAAGATACATTTTTTTACAAAAATGTGTCTGAAGGCACTTGTGATTACTGCAGCCAAATCTGGATGCGGTAACCGCAATTTGCCTTCCTAATGTGACCCTAGCCTATCTCAGCACAGGAGATGTGGCATCATTAGACCATGTCCCTGTACAGTCAGACACAGCCATTGCACAGTACACAGCAGGGGCACATTTAAAAGATTATCTAAGTACAGTGACATTTTATTTAACAATTCCACTTTGCTGAAGTTATGAAATGAAAGTAGACAGTTTCAAAACCTCACTAGAACCTCATCGTGGGTATTTCACCTTAGCTGTAAAAAGAAGCCAAATGTAAATCACAGACAAACATTCTGGTTTGGAGACCATGAAGGCAAAGTTTGTGGATTTGTGTGACCTTAAATCTGTGGCTGAAATCCTATGTGGGATTTGTTTGTACTGTTGTGGTTGCAATCAGTCCTCAGTTTCATTGCTATTGACAATTGTCCCAACGTGACACTATGATCTTCACGTCAAGTAACACATTTTGCTGAGCATTCCGAGCCAAACATTTTGGATTTCAACAGATATATTTTCTCCTTTTTGTAAATTATTGGAACTTTTTAAAAAATTGCATAATTTTCACTTCCCCAATGCTTAAGGGCCCTTTCACATCAGCGTTTTTTTTTAAATCGCGGCAGATGCGGTGAAAAAAACCGCATCTGCCGCGATTACCGCATACCGGCTGCACTTGCGGCGCGGTTGCGGTTTTTGCCATGCAAAGTATAGGCGGACTTGCGGCAGGTGCGGCAAGTGCGGTTTTGCACTTGCGGCAGGTGCGGCCGCGAAAAAAACCGCGGTCAGCCGCGTTTTTTTTCGCGGCCGCACCTGCCGCAAGTGCAAAACCGCACTTGCCGCACCTGCCGCAAGTCCGCCTATACTTTGCATGGCAAAAACCGCAACCGTGCCGCAAGTGCAGCCGGTATGCGGTAATCGCGGCAGATGCGGTTTTTTCACCGCATCTGCCGCGAATTTCAAAAAAACGCTGATGTGAAAGGGCCCTAAGTTAAGTACTATAAGATTCAGATTTAGAAAACAGCGATGATCAAGACAAAGGTCTCAAGATGACAACTTTTGTGAGTAGCCCCACATAGAAGATCAGATCTGGATGGGGGTAAGGTAGGAACCCCTGGATCTTGGTATACTGCATCAGTGGGATTTCTGGGGAAAAGCTTTGGCTGTGAATATGCTGCTAATGGTGTTTCTGGGTGTCACTACTGTGAGGATGGCGGGAGATAGAGGTGTCTTGCGACCCTCTCTCAGAGATGGATGTGGCTCTCAAACCTGTCTCAGAACAATGATGTTTAGCTCCCATTTCTGGCTTTGAAGAGAGCAGATGAGGGGCAGCTGAACCGGAGTCACAAGTTGATTTGACCCCGGGTTATTGGAGTACTTACCCCTCTCAACTTTGAGCAGGAGACATAGGTAGGCGTTCATCAAAGTTGGGGGAACAGATATGAGTGGGCCCTTGACCTGGGCAATACATGCTTACAACTGAAGATCATCCTATTTATAATGGGTTACTCTGCAGATGAGGGCTATAGTTTTTAAGTTTTTCCTAATTTTTTAAAAATGCTTAAGTATACAGTTTAAGGGTTGCTTCATATGAAGCTATAATATGGATGTGTGGAGCACATACCGCACTTGAAAAGCACATGACCCCATTAGAGCCAGTGTGCCAGTGCACATGGATGACTTCCCACAAGGACAAATAGTCAGTGTAAAGCAAAAATGGCAGCATACATTACTTTAGTCCAATTTACGGACAAGACTAAAGCATATAAATAGCATAGAGGACATGAACACAGAGCCGCACATGAAGCAAGTCACGCCAGCGGATGTGTCTGACCCCAGATTTTCACTTTATAAATCCAAACCTGTTACATTTCACTTGTGTGTCATGGTCTCAACAACATGAGAGTAAAATGTTTTGATGTACCTTCGTCATATTGTGATCTTTGGTTAGGCAATAATAGTCTAATAGTCTGTATATCCCACACCTTACAGCACCACTCAATGTATTTGTTTTTTTCAGTGCTGCAGTGGCACTTTCAATCTAAATTTCCTGCCCCTGTCTTATACTGAGGTCCAGCGCAAGCATTTGGCGTACCTGGGCATATGCCGGGGCCCTGAAAACGTGAAAGGGCCCACTCGCTGTCTGTGAGGGAAGTAGTAAGGAGCTGTTCCCAGAAACATGCCCTCTCTCTCTGTCTATCTCCTGCTCTGTACTGATCTATGTATCGGTATACAGCAGGAGAAGTAGCTTACTGGGAGCTACATGGAGGATGAAGGACCTTCCAATTTCTGTCATGTGACTGATCATATGAATGAAATTAAGGCCCTTGAAGATCCTGCAGCTACTAAACTTCTGCAGCCTCCTGCAGCTCCCAGTCGCTCCTCTCCTTCTCTACACCGATGTGGTAATGTATAGTGTGTGTGTGTGTGTATGTATGTGTGTGTGTGCATGCACTGTCCATGTAAAAGAGCTGTTTGTATGTGTGTGTTTCTATGTGCATGTGTTGTCCATGTAAAAAAGCTGTGTGTGTTTGTATGTGCATGTAGCAGATCTGTGTGTGTCTATACGTTCTTGTAGTAGAGCTGTGTGCGTAGTGTGCATGTACTGGGCATGTAGCAGAGCTGTGTGTGTCTGCATGTGCAAGTAAGCACAGCTGTGTGTGTAACGCTCTCTCCCGCACCCAAACACCGCCTCAGAGTAACTCTTGACTCTGCCCATATCAAACTCTTGCCCCTTATTGTCGCCGACAGCTCAAAAATATTTCCAGAATTTGCCTCTTCCTCAGCCCTCAATCTACTAAAACTCTTGTACATTCCCTCATCATCTCCTGCCTCTATTATTGCAACGTTCTTCTCTGCGGGCTCCCCACTAACTCTCTTGCAATTCTGCTGCCCGACTAATCTACCTCTCTCCTCACTACTCCCCTGTTTATCCTCTCTGCAAAGCTCTTCACTGGCTCCCAATTCCAGAATGAATCTAGTTCAAGCTACTAACACTGACCTACAAAGCCGTCCATAACCTGTCTCCTCCCTACGGTGGCGCACCCAGAAATTACCCAAGGTAGGGGTCCAAGAAACACACACCAGCCCTGAAAGGGGGGTGTCACCCCCCAGCGGGGTTCCGAGGGGCAAAGCCCCCGGTGGGGGGGCTTGGGGGACCGAAGCCCCCCTAAAAGCCAAGCGATTTTTGTAAATTTGAATACCTAATTAAT
The DNA here is from genome assembly GCA_033576535.1 of Allobates femoralis. Classification (NCBI taxonomy): domain Eukaryota; kingdom Metazoa; phylum Chordata; class Amphibia; order Anura; family Aromobatidae; genus Allobates; species Allobates femoralis. The sequence continues at coordinate 43,047,585 of JARQOC010000008.1, read as the reverse complement.
GCTTAATACTGCACGAAAACGGTCTTATTTGTTGTGCCTCTATGGTAGGAATTACATTGCGTAGTAATTAATTTTTTTCTAAAACACTCAAAAAGAGAGAAAGACATTCGCGTCACAAAATCAGTGGAACTGCGGGCCGCATTCCTGAACGGATTATGCTAAGACTAGAGAGTAGACTGGGTTTCCAACTTCCGGCCGCAAAAGCGTGCATCCCGGAAGAGGAGGGGGTCACTGACAGGAATGAGTCCCTCTTCTGTGTGTGCGTTTCACACTGCCGCAGGAAGAGGATGTGAGGGGGCGGATTAGCGAGGACCCTCTCTGCTATGCATTCCTAGTGTGTGGAACGCACACAGGGCGGCGGAAGTGGCAGCAGAGTCAGGGACTGAAAGTAATAAAGAATAAGCACCGTACCGCGCCGCGTACAGGCCTAGACATAATAATACCGGGGCGGGCGGCGGTGGGCCCCCCCAGCTTCTCAGAGCCGTCCAAAGGGGGGTGTCCAGACACGTAGGTCCCCCCCCTTGGGTGCGCCACTGCCTCCCTATATCTCCAAACAAATCTCCCAATATCTTCCCTCATGGAATCTTCGATCCTCCCTAGACCTTCTTCTCTCTTCCACACTTATTTGTTCCCTTCACAGCCGCCTCCAAGATTTCTCCCGAATTTCCCCCATCCTCTGGAATTCTGCGCTCCACCACATCCGAATATCCACCACGCTCGATTCCTTCAGAAGAAACCTGAAAACCCATCTCTCCAGCAAAGATTACAGCTTGCAATGACCATGGTGCCACCTCACCACCTCCAGAGCTTCTGCCTCACCACCACCAGAGCTGCCGCCTCATCACCACCAGAGCTGCCGCCTCACCACCACCAGAGCTGCTGCACCTCGGCCTTCTGACTCCTCCCCACTATCTTGTAGAATGTAAGTCTGCAATGGCAGGGTCCTCTCCCCTCTGTACCAGTCTGTCATTGTTAATTTGTTTACTGTAAACAATATCTATAATTTTGTATGTAACTCCTTCTTATGTACAACACCATGGAATTAATGGTGCTATATAAATAAATAATAATAATAATATCTGCTCCGCTATAGAGAACATTATAAAATTATCACTCTCATCCACAAAGGCATCCACAGTTCTGCACTGCCATACATCTCCTCCCTTATCTCTGTCTATCACCCTACACATGACCTCTGTTCCGCAAGTAACCTAAGATTGACATCATCTACAATCCGATACTCCCACTCCTGTCTCCAAGACTTCTCAAGAGCTGCATCAATTCTCTGGAATGCATTACCAAAAACAATTCACTTAATTCCCAATACCAATAGTTTTAAGAGAGCCTTAAAAACGCATCTCTTTAGAATGGCCTATCTCCTCACCTCAGTTGCCTAACTATCTTCCCTTTCCCAAATCTGGCCTTTTTTGTCATCTGTCTGCCCCCCCCCCATGCATAATTTAGCTCTTTATCTGTACTTGTACATATCCCGACTGGTGACTAGTTCATGCAGCGTTATGTGAATCCCCTATTTATTATATTGATGACTGGACCATATATGACGGCACCTTTTGCCATTAACCTTTTGTACCTTTCCAATTTCCTCATAGATTGTAAGCTCTTGCGAGCAGGGACTTCACACCTCATGGTATCTGTTTAATTGTTTGTTACTCTGTAATGTCTCATATTGTCTGTATATGCCCCCAGTTAATCAATAAATTACATGCACTTGAAAATGGCGCTGTTCTGCAAAAAACAAGCTCCCCTACCATCCTGTAGAGAGGAAAGTTGATAAAGCGAAGGCTTTGTCAGGGGGTAACGCTGTTCCTTTGATTTATAGTAGCTGAACTTCATATTACATGAGATTTCTCACATCATTCCGTGTGATGACAAGTGAAAGTGATGTAGTAATGTTTAAAAGAGGAAGCAAGTATTTTGCTTTAGGAAAGTTAGAAAGAGGGAAGTACAGAGAGTGTCTATTATAAATATGTTAATTTTTAATATGTTCATTTTTAATTCTTTGAATTTAATGGAATTTGTATAGATAGATAGATAGATAGATAGATAGATAGATAGATAGATAGATAGATAGATACTTGCTGCATTGCAAATATGTATGCTGAGACTTGTACAGTAGTTCAACAAGTTGAAGTAATGCATTATGTTGGGACTTGTAGTTCCACAGGTTGAGATAATGCATTACATATGCAGGTAAGCCAAAAAGACAGGCGTGTGTCTGGCCAACCTGATTCCTCACACACCTGGGTGTGTCAGGGGATATAATCTCTGTTAAGGGGCCGTCACACATTACGATATCATTAACGATGTCATTGAAACGTCAGGGGTTTTCCGTTGTTCAAACTACGTCATTGCATGTGACACGTCGATCTTACAAGTGATAAGTGGTCTGATCGTTCATCGCAGATTTGAGATCCGGATCCCAAATCAGATGATGTTGGTCATACAATCTGCTTGCATCGTTCAGTGTGACACCGCGATAACGATCTCCTTATCGATTTTTCCTATTCACATCATTGACAAGCATCGGTCACTGGATTGTGCGAACGACACCTGCACGTAACATCGTTGCTGCATCGTGAACGATATCTGTACATGTGACACCTCACTAACGATGTTGTCCACAAACACGCACCCCCGAGATGGTAGGTGTGATCGCTCACAAAATCATAGTATGTGACAGCCCCTTTAATAAGACTAGATGTTTCTGTGTATTTGGGACTAGGAGCTGCCCTGGAAGGCAGGCAGTCCAGAGATCGCATGTAAAGCTTGGGATGGCTCTGGCAGCACCTGTGAGGGCTCTCTCGGTGCTTGGAGTGACCATTGTTCTGGAACATGCCTGGCATAGAAGCTTGGAAACGACCGGAATTCTGGAAGGTACGCGATGAGGAGACCACAGGGATATTCAGGAATCTACAGTCCTGCTGAGGATCCGGAACTGACAGGTGCTGGTGATGCCAGAGAGGCAGTTTCCTGAATCGTGGACTGGCAGGAGTCAGTGAATAGAGATGAAAATAGCTAATGTAAGGTAACCATGTGCCTAAAAGGGACTATGTATATAATGACAGGCAGGCGTAACCGCCATTGGGACAAATTAACAATCATTTAATGTTCCAATAAAATGGATGTTTACGCTATGTGGTTTATGATGTAATAAACCGATGCATTTTGTTTTACAGAAAAACATGCCGGTTTGCCTAAATCCTGCTACAGTTTCAGGATAGATAGATAGATAGATAGATAGATAGATAACTAGAAAAAAATTCTCTGCAGCACTCAGGTACTACCAATGATGCACACATGCTAACTAGCTATATATATTTGAGGAAAAAATTTAAAAACTTAAGTTTTTTCAAAAAACTCAAAATTCTTCTTTTTTTTTTTTTGGGGTACTTGGTACATACATTGGCCAATGTCTGTTTGCTCATCAACCGCGACAAGGTGACCCCAGGTCTGATGAGTCCTAACGTTGACATCCCTGTCCTCCTTTTCCTCCCTGTCCCACTCTCAAGTGGGTGGACACCATCTCAACCTCAGACCACCTGTGGGTGATGAGGGTGCATGTAAGTTTTTACATTTTTTCCTCATATATATACAGCTTGTTAGCATATGTGCATCATTGGTAGCAGCTGAGTGTTGCAGAGAATTTTTTTCTAGTTGTTTGACACAGTGTCCCTGCTGGCACCAGTTCACATTGTGTCTGTGAGTGCTGTGCAGTTTTTTCTGTTTTGTGTATAGCGTATGGAGTTTCTGGCTCCATGTCTGCAATTTGCACCCTCATCACCCACAGGTGATCTGAGGTTGAGATAGTGTCCACCCACTTGAGAGTGGGACAGGGATGTCAGCGTTAGGACTCATCAGACCTGGGGTCACCTTGTCGCGGTTGATAAGCAAACAGACATTGGCCAATATATGTACCAAGTACCCCCCCAAAAAAATAAGAATTTTGAGTTTTTTGAAAAAAACATAAGTTTTTTAATTTTTTCCTCAAATATATATAGCTTGTTAGCAAGTGTGCATCATTGGTAGTAGCTGAGTGCTGCAGAGAATTTTTTTTTAGTTGTTTGACTCAGTGTCCCTGCTGGCACCAGTTCACATTGTGTCTATGAGTGCTGTGCAGTTTTTTCTGTTTTGTAGACAGATAGATAGATAGATAGATAGATAGATAGATAGATAGATACTTCCCAAAAATCAGGCAGCACTCCAAATTCCATCAAACAGAACAACTTTAATGTAGCCCCTCATGGCGCGACGTTTCAACCTCTATGAGGTCTTTATCAAGCACATAGATAGATAGATAGATAGATAGATAGATAGATAGATAGATAGATAGAGAGACAGACTACTGTTCAAAAGTTTGGGGTCACCCAGACAATTTGGTGTTTTTCATGAAAACTCATACTTTTATTTATCAAATGAATTGCAAAATGAATAGAAAATACAGTCCAGACATTGACAAGGTTAGAAATAATGATTTTTATTTGAAATAATAATTTTCTCCTTCAAACTTTGCTTTCGTTAAAGATTGCTCCCTTTGCAGCAATTACAGCTTTGCAGACTTTGGTGGGTACTATTTAATGAAGCTGCAAGATGAGGAGCTGTAAGTCATCGATTTCTCATACTAGAGACTCTAATATACTTGTCTTATTGCTCAGTTGTGCAGCGGGGCCTCCCACTTCTCTTTCTACTCTGGTTACAGCCTGTTTGTGCTCTCCTCTGAAGGGAGTACTACACACCGTTGCAGGAAATCTTTAGTTTCTTGGCAATTTCTCGCATGGAATAGCCTTCATTTCTAAGACCAAGGATAGACTGTCAAGTTTCACATGAAAGTTCTCTTTTTCTGACCATTTTGAGAGTTTCATAGAACAAATAAATGTAATGCTCCAGATTCTCAACTAGTGTAGCTCCAAGGAAGGTCAATTTTATAGCTTCTCTAATCAGCCAAAATGTTTTCAGCTGTGCTAACATACTTGTACATTGGTTTTCTAGGGTTTTCTAAACATCCATTAGCCTCTTTACATAGTTAGCAAACACATTGTGCCATTAAAACACTGGAGTGGTGGTTGTTGGAAATGGGTCTCTATACACCTATGTTCTATAGATATTGCATTAAAAACCAAATGTTTGCAGCTAGAATAGTCATTTACCACATTAACAATGTTTAGAGTGTATTTCTGATTCATTTAATGTTAGCTTCATTGAAAAAAAATGTGCTTTTCTGTCATAAATAAGTAAATTTCTAAATACAGTAACCCCAAACGTTTGAATGGTAGTGTAGATAGATAGATAGGCTTTCAATACATACGAAGTAAAATAAGTTGCAGCACTCCAATCTGGATGATCACTTTATATCCAGATTGGAGTGCTGCAACTTATTTTACTTCGTATAGATATATAGACAGATAGATAGATAGATAGATAGATAGATAGATAGATAGATGCCAAAAACTTGAGCAGCACGGCTGGTGCGGTGGGTGCAAATCTATTCAAGCAAACGTTTTCAGTGATCTGTTAGGGCCCTTTCACATCAGCGTTTTTTTTTTAAATCGCGGCAGATGCGGTGAAAAAACCGCATCTGCCGCGATTACCGCATACCGGCTGCACTTGCGGCGCGGTTGCGGTTTTTGCCATGCAAAGTATAGGCGGACTTGCGGCAGGTGCGGCAAGTGCGGTTTTGCACTTACGGCAGGTGCGGCCGCGAAAAAAAACGTGGCTGACCGCGGTTTTTTTCGCGGCCGCACCTGCCGCGAGTGCAAAACCGCACTTGCCGCACCTGCCGCAAGTCCGCCTATACTTTGCATGGCAAAAACCGCAACCGCGCCGCAAGTGCAGCCGGTATGCGGTAATCGCGGCAGATGCGTTTTTTTCACCGCATCTGCCGCGATTTCAAAAAACCGCTGATGTGAAAGGGCCCTTAGATAATGCAAAAAATGGACTGCAGCACACCATATTAGAGGTTATAGAAGCCTTTAATGGGCCTTCAGGGTAACAGTGCGACGTTTCAGCCCTGAATGGGCTTTTTTAAGCAACCTGCCACCTTCTGTTGGGATTTACTTATACCTCTCATTTAAACAGTATAATTATACAATTACTAATAAAATCTTACATCTAATAACCATTACCATATTGTTACATCAAAGTATCATTAAGTTTATCTCCTGCTTAGTTTTCACACTTACTTATTCGTTGTTACAAATCTCTCAACACTGCTGTACTTCATTCTATTGTGCTAATTGGATGCTTCCATTACAGGTGTTGCTTAATCTAAATCATATTTCTTACATGATTATACTATGATTATACACAGCACCAACCAAACAATTTGTCATTGATCTGTTAGAGATAGTGTTAAAACAAAATTACTTTCTATTTGATGATGCCTAGTATCTCCAACTTATGGGTACAGCAATGGGGGTGCGGATGGCATGCTCGTATGCCAACACAGTTATGATAGTGTTGGAGGAAGAGAGAGTCTATGTGTCCTACCACTTCGCCAAAATGGCGAGGTAGTGGCGGTACATAGACGATATTTTCCTGTTATGGGAGGAAACACTGGTGGAACTTGAGGATTTCCATCTATACCTTAATACCATTGACAATACTATCAAGTTTACCATGGTACAGTCCAATTCAGAGATAAAGTTTTTGGATGTCTTGGTTAAACTTAAGGACCACAATTTGAGTACCACAATGTATGTTAAAAATACAGATAGGAATAAACTATTGCATTTTGAGAGGCACCACCCTTACCCCTTAAAAAAGGCATTCCCCTAGGACAACTCAAAAGGGTTGAAAGAATTGTGAGTGAGAAGGGTGAATTGGATGAAAAAATTGATGAGCTTATGTACAAATTTAAGCAGAGAGGGTATCCACACCAACCGCTAGAGAAACAGAAACAAAAAGTAAAAACTGAGGTTGAAAATAGTGTTAAACCTAAAACAAAGAGAATACCTTTGATAATGACTTATGGTGAAGAGACAGGAGACATTGCCAAAAAATATTCTAAAACACTGGCAATATTCTAAAACACTGTGCGTTTCGACGCACAGATGCGTCTTTCTCAAGTGGTCCACTTGAGAAAGACGCATCTGTGCGTCGAAACGCGTTGTGGCTTACTGGACCCCTGCTGTTCGTGCAATAAATTATCGGTAATCTAATCACCAACCCGTGGTTTCTTTAGCGCTCCAATCCTCTGACACCGCTTGTTTTTCTATTTGCTAATCCCTTTCTCCCTTGTTGGGAGTGCGGTGTGTGAGCTGCTCTAAGATCCACAGTACCTGGCAGTACATCATAAAGACCCACCCTTGAATGATCAACTGATACACAGTGTGGAGCTGGGACGGAAGCCAGTGCAGCGAGTCTGCCTCTTCGGGTGGAGGAGTGAAGGAGCCCACCTCCATCTCCAGAGGAACTAAGGAGCCGACCACCAGGCCCGGAGTATCTGAGGAGGAGGGAATATTGGCCCTTGTCACTACAGTGATCCACATTAAGCCATCAGTCTGGTTGTGCGGGGTGTTGCACAACCAGTAAAGGTTAGTACAAACATAGTAAAACCGTGTATTAAGTTCCTCCAGTTGCAGTGTGGCGCAATATCTGTTTTTTCTTTTAAGTAAGGCCAGGGTCACACATGCCATCCGTTTTTACCTTAAATACGTTTTTGGGAACATTTTGGACATTCTTTTTCAAAGTCCAAAAATGCATATGCGTTAACGCATGTGTCTGTGCGTTTTTCAAAAAACCCACGTGTTTTTATGCAGCATTCCAAAAATGCTGCTAGCAGCGTTTTTGGGGTGCTGTAAAAAAACGCATGTGTATTTTTAACATGGGGCCCTATGGGAGACGCATGCGTTAATGTATGGTCCATATAGGCACCATGCGTTAAGGCATATGCATTTTTGGTCCAAAATTTTCCCAAAAACGTCCAGGACCTCAGGGGACACTATTGGCACCCTTAGAAAACCGGATCCGGTTTTCTAATTGCTAAAAAAAAAGCGCAGGGGCATGTGTGACCCTGGCCTAAGTATCATCCTGACATTGAAGAGTTTAGGAACAGATCATTGATGTCGTCTAGGGAAAACTAAAATTTAAAGGACTATGGTCCGATAAAGATGGTAAAGCAAACAACAGTGACAAAACGTAAAAGGTTTGGATGCTATCCATGTGTGTCTTGCGTTAATTTTGTACACATGATAAGAGGATATGAATTTCGACACCCACCAACTGGACAATTGAATCAAATACAACATTTCCTAAAACGCACAACTGACCATGTCATTTACCTACTAGAAGGCCCATGTGGGTTGTGGTATGTAGGGGAGACCACACTACAATTCAAAGTCAGGTTTGGACAACATAGATAGACTATAAGAAAAAAGAGAGCTGACCTCCCTGTTTCAAAGCATTTCATCTATTATATAATTGCCGTAGCGACTTCCGTCGCACACGGCGCCACTTCCGTGGCTTTGTTCGTGGGTGCGCGGCGCCACTTCCGTGGCTTTGTTCGTGGGCTATGCTCATTGGTCGGCGCCAGCACACAGCGACCAATGAGCTTCGCGCCTCACTTACAGCGGTAAATTTGAAACTCAAAGTCCTCCATGTATCTCAATGGGAAGTGAGACGCTATTCTCATTGGTCGCTGTGTGCTGGCGCCGACCAATGAGAATAGCGCCTCACTTACAGCGGTAAATTTGAAACTCAAAGTCCTCCATGTATCTCCATAGGAAGTGAGGCGCGAAGCTAATTGGTCGCTGTGTGCTGGTACCGACCAATGAGAATAGCGCCTCACTTCCCATTGAGATACATGGAGGACTTTGAGTTGCAAATTTACCGCTGTAAGTGAGGCGTTATTCTCATTGGTCGGCGCCAGCACACAGCGACCAATGAGAATAGCGCCTCACTTCCCATTGAGATACATGGAGGACTTTGAGTTTCAAATTTACCGCTGTAAGTGAGGCGCGAAGCTCATTGGTCGGCGCCAGCATACAGCGACCAATGAGAATAGCGCCTCACTTCCCATTGAGATACATGGAGGACTTTGAGTTTCAAATTTAGCGCTGTAAGTGAGACGCTATACTCATTGGTCGGCGCCAGCCCACAGCGACCAATGAGCTTCGCGCCTCACTTACAGCGGTAAATTTAAAACTCAAAGTCCTCCGTGAATCTCAATGGGAAGTGAGGCGCTATTCTCATTGGTCGCTGTGTGCTGACGCCGACCAATGAGCATAGCGATTCACTTACAGCGGTAAATTTGAAACTCAAAGTCCTCCATGTATCTCCATAGGAAGTGAGGCGCGAAGCTCATTGGTCGCTGTGTGCTGGTGCCGACCAATGAGAATAGCGCCTCACTTCCCATTGAGATACATGGAGGATTTTGAGTTTCAAATTTACCGCTGTAAGTGAGGCGCTATTCTCATTGGTCGGCGCCAGCACACAGCGACCAATGAGAATAGCGCCTCACTTCCCATTGAGATACATGGAGGACTTTGAGTTTCAAATTTACCGCTGTAATTGAGGCGCTATTCTCATTGGTCGGCGCCAGCACACAGCGACCAATGAGAATAGCGCCTCACTTCCCATTGCGATACATGGAGGACTTTGAGTTTCAAATTTACCGCTGTAAGTGAGGCGCGAAGCTCATTGGTCGCTGTGTGCTGGCGCCGACCAATGAGCATAGCGATTCACTTACAGCGGTAAATGTGAAACTCAAAGTCCTCCATGTATCTCAATGGGAAGTGAGGCGCTATTCTCATTGGTCACTGTGTGCTGGTGCCGACCAATGAGAATAGCGCCTCACTTACAGCTGTAGCTGTAAAACTCAAAGTCCTCCATGTATCTCAATGGGAAGTGAGGCGCTATTCTCATTGGTCGCTGTGTGCTGGCGCCGACCAATGAGAATAGCGCCTCATTTACAGCGGTAAATTTGAAACTCAAAGTCCTCCGTGTATCTCCATAGGAAGTGAGGCGCGAAGCTCATTGGTTGGCGCCAGCACACAGCGACCAATGAGCTTCGCGCCTCACTTCCTATGGAGATACATGGAGGATTTTGAGTTTCAAATTTGCCGCTGTAAGTGAGGCGCTATTCTCATTGGTCGGCGCCAGCACACAGCGACCAATGAGAATAGCGCCTCACTTCCTATGGAGATACATGGAGGACTTTGAGTTTCAAATTTACTCAAAGTCAAACTCAAAGTCCTCCATGTATCTCAATATCCAGTGAGGCGCTTCTCTCATTGTACTCTTGACAGTAGCAACATTAACCCCTTACATTCCGTTTTATCTGTAATTTCTATAACACAGTGTGTAGTTGTACTGCCACTGCAAAGTTAACCCTTATATACCATTTCTGCCTTAACTCCATACTTTGTAGTCTCTATTACTACTGCCAGTAGGAACATTAACCCCTTATATTCCATTATTGTTGTTATTTCTATTACACAGTGTATAGTTGTAATGACACTGCGAAATTAACCCATTATATACCAGTTCAGCATTAACTGCATATTTAGTAGTGTTTATAACTACTGCCACTGGTACATTAACCCCTTGAACACCATTTTGGATATAATTTACAGCGCTGAGTCTGTTGTGGGAGTGCCTGTGGGACATTAACTCCTTCAATAACATTTTTGATATCATTATAAGTTCCTACTCTGTTATAGTCCTGTTAGTCGGACATTAACTCTTTCTACACCTCCACTATATTGCTACCCTCACAGTTCTGCCTACATCGCCTACTTAGTCATATATCTGGTGTTTAAGTCTATTATTTAAAACTCTTAAAAAAACTATATACAGATTCTAGACTCCCGATTCTTTAGAATCGGGCTCACAGCTAGTACAATATAAACATACTGAAAGGGACCTGAAGTTTCGTATAATAAACACTGTACCAGTGATGAGGAGAGGGGGGTGATAGAGATAGGATGCTACAAATTAAGGAGTTACAGTGGATACGAAGATTAAATACACTCAAACCTACACTTCAAATTGAATGTAGCTCTGTGATTTGCTCTGGAATCTGAAGCATGCATAATATTTGTATTCACACTTGTCCCTTTTACGATGATTTATAATATTGATGCATTTTGTGTATCTTCCTGCAGATGCTTATATGCATATGAATTGGATGCTCCATAGTGGTGAACAATTCTACTAAGATAATATGGTTTCGAGGTTACCCTTTCACAGTGTGATACCCCCCACATGTATTTTGTCTTGTTCATATATGCACTAGTACACTTTAAAAAAGCAAAACAAAATGTTTAAATAATCATACAATAAAGATTCTAATTCTAAAATTAATTTTGCTTATTTATTGAACTGGGTACCGGCACTGTATTAAGATCTGGTATGGTGTGAGAGTGGTTGTATGTGGTGGAAGGCAATGATAGGGATACCCCGTAAAGTTCTGTAGTCGCTATGATCCTCAGACTAGCTTGGAGGGAGGGGTAGTCTGGAAAAGGCTTCGTACTACTATTAGAGCTAATAGGTGACCTGGTGATGTCTCCTTGTGGAGGGGACTAGCTAGAGAACCCGAGGTGAAGGGCAAGACAATGTTAAAAGCACCCAATACTTTGTCCCCAAAAATACCAGAGCAATGAGACCAATAATTACACATAACCAGTATTCCTGTTAATAGCTCTTTAACACTAGAGTGGCATTTACAGTCAATTATATTTTATTATTATTGCACTAAAGCCACTTTATTAACTTTAAAATAAGACACTTATGGACTTTAAGTTTAAATACATTGATAAAGGTAAAAATCCAGGACACTGGATGAGTAATATTAAACCGCAGCGGGAACGTTAGGTGTATAATGGCTGGCGATCACCGGGTGATGACAGCGCATGCACTAGAGAAGTAAGATGGCGCTTGTGAAGTTTCCGGCGGTAACTAGGCAACAGCCAGCAACACCAAGTCCCTGTGCATGCGCAATTATACTTCCGGGACTCCGGTGTAAAGATGCACACAGCACAGGGGATGATCCGGAACCTGGTATAATCATGTAAAAATATGATTTAGATTAAGCAACACCTGTAATGGAAGTTTATAACAATGAATAAGTATGTGTGAATACTAAGCAGGAGATATACTTAATGAAACTTTGATGTAAAAATTTGGTAATGGTTATTAGATAGATAGATAGATAGATAGATAGATAGATAGATAGAGATTCAACATGTAAGATAACATAGTGCTGGTACTTTCCGTAGGAACTTTTTATTTTCACAATTAAGTGTCAGACACATTTAGGATAATTCATCTGTATTGTTGTGAGTGATTTCGGGTGTAGCCCATCCATGGATTTTACTGTCCAGACTGAGATTTATATTGCAGCCAGTATTGGCAGTTGTTGCATTGAGGTGAGTCTTTTGAATAACAAAATATTAATTACAGACAAGTTTTGCATTTAGAAAACTAGTTTTCCGGTTGGTTCAATCTGTCTAAAAGGTTTTCTCGTACTGTAATATTGATTGTCTATACTCAGGATAGGGCATTGAAAAGAAACCGGAGTACGATAAAGGAACGGGAAGAAAATCCAATGGCTGAATGCTTGGAGATAATATTTAAAGGGGGTATATGTGACATGTGAGTGAGCACCCAATTTTAAAAAAGGGTTGGCATGGTGGCTCAGTAGTTAGCTCTGCAGTTTTGCAGTGCTGGGGTCCTGGATTCAAATTCCACCAATGTCCCCAGCAAGGAGGAAGTACACTTAGGACCTTGCAATCTGGCCAATTAGGTGGCCGCCAGCGATCACGTGGTTGTGACGTGTTGCCATCTGATTGGCCAGATCGCTACCGGCCATCTGATTGGCTGGAAATCACAGGTCCCTGTCCGGTGATCGCAGGTCTTTTGGGACGGTCCCGGTGCAGGCGTCGGACAGGTGAGTATGTAATTTTATTATTTTTAACAACTTTTATTCACTTTTAGGGTACTTTCACAGTGTATCTATAGATACACTGTGAAAGTAATCTGACTCGCTATACTCGCAATGAGTACCGAGTACCGCTGCCTACTTGTTGCGAGTATAGCGAGTCCGAATATTAAGGTACTCGCTCATCCCTAATTGTGAGCCTTAATGGGGAGAGCTATGATTATGTTTGTAAAGTGCAGTGGAAGTAATAGCGCTATACAGAGAAACCAATTTTAAAAAAATGCCATTAAACAGCCTCTTGTCCCTATTGACCCTCACAGCCAAGATAGCCCGAGCTTCACCCCAGAGCACCCAATTTTAAAGAAGGTCTCTAAACATCCTCTCTTGCTTGTTGACCCTCACAGACAAGACTGCCCAAACTCCACCCTACAGCACCAGTTTTACATTTTATGGGCCACGGCACCCCGGAAAGTGGAGTGCTCATAAACCAGTAGTGACTGATGCTGGACTTGTTGAGGCTCACACGGCTTAGCTGATATGCTCTGGGGGATGTTGAACAAAAGTGCCCAAAGTCCTCAGGTGCCAACACTATGCTTTCATCAGGGCACTGATTGTTAGAATGCATGTTTAAGCAATTCCACCTCAGGTGAACAAGCACATCATGTGCTTGCGGGGAGGCAGGTGGTCCTGGTGATTATGAGCAGGAAGAAGAAGTTGACTTTGCAACTAAAGAGGGAGCAGGAGAAGCCTGAGTTTTTTCTCTGTAAACTACTCCACTCTCTTGGAAGCAAGATGATGCATCATGCAGGTGGTGCTCAAGTTTAGAAGATTGTTTTCACTTCAAGCTTTGATGGAACAATGTGCAAACCACTCATCTCTTGTCATCAGCACTTTTCTAGAAGAAATACCTCACTGGGAAGTTCCTTTGAGCTGACTTTCTAGTGAGCTTTTCCCTGGTTCGGTAGGTGGTAGCAGCTGATATACTGGCTATGGGGCGGCTGCTGGGATTTTATCTCATACTCCCTCTTTTGCTGGGTCAGTGTAAGCAGCTGCTCTTCATCCAAACTGTGAACATCAGTAGCATACTCGTCACTCCAGGTGGGGTCAAGCATCTCCCGATCCATCGCCTTGTTGTCCACTCCTCCCCCTGATGAAAGCTGCAGCAGTTAGCAGTATGTTTCTTTATCCTCTGAGATGTGGTGGACTAGTCTGCTGACTGTGTGCGCCAGCCCTCCCGTGGACTCATCTTCCAACACAAGAAGTGGTTGGGCATCAGGGCAAGTGGTCTCTTCCACCTCTAAGCAGGGCCAGAGGGATGGGCCATGGGACACAAGCCAGCAGAGTGATCAATAAGCAAAAGTGACTGTTGAATGACTTGTGACTAATGTAGTGACTCGGTCCCTTTAAGTACCCCTGGACTGTGAGTAACCCTTTACACTACAGCTCACTCCTTAGCTATCCCTCTACAGTCATTAGTGAGTTTTGGATATATAATTTTATTTAAATCCATGTGTTTTCCAGGTGTTTTCTCATTTGTTGTGTTCCACCAAATCTGCTGGTAAAATGTATGATTTATATCCCCCTTTGCATTGTACAGATTTGACATGAGAATTGAGGGCTCAATAGGAGGAGCTACTCCAGCCTTGTCTAGCACTAGGACTACCGGACTGGTCACCCCCCCTAGAACTACTAGTCATTTTGACTCCTGGCTTGTTTTCGTTTATTTTTAGAGTTTCATTTGTGGTTCTTAATAATAATTATATTTTTTCATATGTGTTTTTATTGTGAGATCCAACAGTAGTGGTTTGGAATGTTTTTTTTCTGATTTTCATATTTTTCTACAGAAAATAAAAAAAGTAAACTAAGTAAAACAATAATAATAGACATTTTACAATCATTTATTATTAATTTTGTAAGATCAAATGCATACACAAGATTTTGAAAATTAAATTACACATAAGAGAATATGGAATACATTGTTAGTTTTTGCTTTGAATTGCAACTTGACTGACAAAAGCAACCATCGTGATAAATGCAATTGTGTCACGCTGGAGGGGCTGGGGTGCCCAGAAGTAGGAGGGAACTGGGCGTAGGGAGTCAGGGAAGCCTGATACTGGGGTCCCTTACTCGGCCTGATCTCTGAGGTACCTCTAAAGGTGAGGAGGTCCGAGCTACAAGTCTAAGTCCCTAACTCCTGAGAGCCCTTGTCATAAGCCCCTACCTCCACCCACGGACCATGGAACCCAACAACTTCCAATGGAGAGTAAAGCAGTAGCTCTGGATCAGCATCCGCTCACAACAGGTCCCAGATCAAAAATGAACTGAATCAGCGACATCAGGTGGATGTCAGCTGACCCATTTATCACTGAGGGTGGGGAGCAACCAGCCCAGGCATGCCCCTCAGCTCACCTAAGCATGAGTCATATCCATCACACACACCTGCAGCAACCTCACAACTGTCACACACTGCAAAGCAGAGGAAAAAAAAGACTTCATTTAAACCACAGCAGCAGCACTTCCATACAGCAAGGCAGTCAATACATGACAAATTTTATTTGCTTGAAACAATCTGATTTCAAACTGAGAATTGACTTATTTTGTAAGTTTCGAAAGTACACACATAGAAACAACAACATACTTTTGAAGGTGAGTTGACATAAAGAAAAGTACCGTATATACTCGCGTATAAGCCGAGTTTTTCAGCCCAAAAATTGGGCTGAAAAGTCCCCCCCTCGGCTTATGCGCGAGTCATACCAGTATACAGGCCCCCCTCAAAGTTTGGCGCTCCCACCTCACATGATGGCCCCCTCCGCATGCAGCGCTGCGCACATACATTACCGGGATATCAGCTGTCACCCTCCGGTGGCGGATCGCGGCTCCTGGGCTCCGGGCTCCATCTTCCTCTGTCTTCCTGCTTGTCACGTGACCGGCCGGCGTCGCGATGACATCATCGCGATGAGCCCGGCGGCCACAAAGCAGGAAGACAGAGGAAGATGGAGCCCGGAGCCCAGGAGCCGCGATCTGCCACTGGAGGGTGACAGCTGATATCCTGGTAATGTATATGCGCAGCGCTGCATGCGGGGGGGGGGGGGGTTCATGTGAGGTGGGGGCGCCAAACTATGAGGGGGGCCCTGCTGGGGCCCTGTATACTACCACTGGGGCTGTATATGCTACTGGGGCTGTATAAACTACTGGGGCTGCTGTATACTACCTCTGGGGCTGTATATACCACTGGGGCTGTATATACTACTGGGGCTGCTGTATACTACCTCTGGGGCTGTATATACTACTGGGGCTGCTGTATACTACCTCTGGGGCTGTATATACCACTGGGGCTGTATATACTACTGGGGCTGCTGTATACTACCTCTGGGGCTGTATATACCACTGGGGCTGTATATACCACTGGGGCTGTATATACTACTGGGGCTGCTGTATACTACCTCTGGGGCTGTATATACCACTGGGGCTGTATGTACCACTGGGGCTGTATATACTACTGGGGCTGCTGTATACTACCTCTGGGGCTGTATATACCACTGGGGCTGTATATACTACTGGAGCTGCGTGTATACTACCACTGGGGCTGTATATACCACTGGGGCTGCTGCTGTATATACCACTGGGGCTGTATATACTACTGGGGCTGCTGTATACTACCTCTGGGGCTGTATATACCACTGGGGCTGTATATACTACTGGGGCTGCTGTATACTACCTCTGGGGCTGTATATACCACTGGGGCTGTATATACCACTGCGGCTGTATATACTACTGGGGCTGCTGTATACTACCTCTGGGGCTGTATATACCACTGGGGCTGTATATACTACTGGGGCTGCTGTATACTACCTCTGGGGCTGTATATACTACTGGGGCTGCTGTATACTACCTCTGGGGCTGTATATACCACTGGGGCTGTATATACTACTGGGGCTGCTGTATACTACCTCTAGGGCTGTATATACCACTGGGGCTGTATATACCACTGGGGCTGTATATACTACTGGGGCTGCTGTATACTACCTCTGGGGCTGTATATACCACTGGGGCTGTATGTACCACTGGGGCTGTATATACTACTGGGGCTGCTGTATACTACCTCTGGGGCTGTATATACCACTGGGGCTGTATATACTACTGGGGCTGCGTGTATACTACCACTGGGGCTGTATATACCACTAGGGCTGCTGCTGTATATACCACTGGGGCTGTATATACTACTGGGGCTGCTGTATACTACCTCTGGGGCTGTATATACCACTGGGGCTGTATATACTACTGGGGCTGCTGTATACTACCTCTGGGGCTGTATATACCACTGGGGCTGTATATACCACTGCGGCTGTATATACTACTGGGGCTGCTGTATACTACCTCTGGGGCTGTATATACCACTGGGGCTGTATATACTACTGGGGCTGCGTGTATACTACCACTGGGGCTGTATATACCACTGGGGCTGCTGCTGTATATACCACTGGGGCTGCTGCTGTATACTACCACTGGGGCTGCTGTATATACCTCTGGGGCTGCTGTATACCACACTGCTGGGGGCTGTATACCTGTGCTGGGGTCCACCCTCGGCTTATACACGAGTCAATAGATTTTCCCAGGTTTTGGGGGCAAAAGTAGGGGGGTCGGCTTATACACGGGTCGGCTTATACACGAGTATATACGGTAAGTAAAAACATGTAAATTCAAAAGAGACAGTAAAATTCTTACTAAAAGTATATAAGAATTGACATACTAAACATTTGTCTAAGATGTTTCACAGTTCAGGCATCGTCATTCATTTACGGCGGTACATTGCCCACACAAGGATTTACAGCAAGTCATAACAACTGCCAACTGATCTATCCTGTTTGCATTTTTGCTTCATCTGACAATATTTTGTTTGCAGCATCCCATCAGAAGAATTTGCAACTTTGGACATGCCACGCTTTCACCTAGATCTAACGTAAGGACCACCCAACTCTGTAATGAGCTGTTGCAAAAACACCTTGCGGGAAATGTTTTTGTAGGTCGTCTCCTTGTATACTATCCAAGCATTTATACCTGCTTAAAAGTCGAGGGTATTTTCAAATGAACAGGCCATCTCCGAGTACATGTTCTTGTGGTGTATTTGCGTGCTATTTGATCTACGACATCTACTCCGTATTTAGTTTCATTATAAAACTTTACAGTTTCAGGAGGTTTTTTTAGCAGATTCTGAAGAAACGCCGACATCGGGATGGATGGAACTCAAAATGATAACATCCTTGCTTGGTTTACCTTGATACACGGTAAGTGTAAAATCATCTTCGTTTATAAAAACTATAGTGTTGTACAAGTTTTCCTTCATTGATTTGATCTCTTTAGGCACTTCTCGTCTTTTCTTATTTATCGCTCCCACGATGGTTGTTCCCTGACTTTTTAGTTGTTTGACTGACGTAAAATAGTTATATGTGGTAACATTTCTTCCTTTTTTCAAAAACGGCTGCATTAGTTTCATGACTACGTGGTCGGCTAAATGGTCATCAGCACGGCATGAATCATCTTTTCCAAGATAAGGGAAGCCATTTGCAAGATGGTTATTCTTGTGAACAGCTAGCCAATATTTATGGCTATATTTGTCAGGCTTGGAAGGAATATTGATATGTATTGACTTCCTTGCAGTATGGAAGTGCTGCTGCTGTGGTTTAAATGAAGCCTTTTTTTCACTGCTCTCAGTGTGGAGAGAGGAAGCTAATGAGCAGGAGTTGAGAGTGCAGGTGTGTGTGATGAATATGACTCATGCTTAGGTGAGCTGAGGGGCGTGCCTGGGCTTGTTGCTCCTCACCCCTCGGCCATAAATGGGTCTGCTTACATCCAGCTGATGTCGCTGATTCTGTTCACTTCCGGACTGTGACTTGATCTAAAGCTGCAGGTTTTCTCTCCATTGGAAGCTGCTGGGTTCCATGGTCTGTGGGTGGAGGTAGGGGCTTATGCCTAGGGCTTCTCAGGAGCTTTAGGGACTTAGGCTGGTGGCTCGGACCTCCTCACCTTTAGATCAGGGTGAGCCAGAGACCCCAGTATCAGGGCCAGAGTAGCCTCCCAACTGTGACAAATATACCGAGTGAAAGGACACCTAGTTTTGCTGGGGAAAAGTTGTTCATCAACAGTAATGTATTGGCCAGGTTTGTAAGAAGCAATGCAATTATCAATGAATCTATCCCACACTAGATAAAAGAGAGCAAACTTGTCGGTTTTGAGTCGCTGCGATCGATTTGGACTTCTCATCAAATCTTGGGTAA
Source organism: Allobates femoralis (assembly GCA_033576535.1). NCBI lineage: Eukaryota > Metazoa > Chordata > Amphibia > Anura > Aromobatidae > Allobates > Allobates femoralis. The sequence goes on along the minus strand of JARQOC010000008.1, from coordinate 43,028,415 downwards.
TGCAAAATTTGCAAAAATCAGTTCCTAGACATCGTCGTTTTACAAAATGGTATTCCCCAGTCATTTGACCAAATACTAGCAATAGAGTTGATGGCTCGTTCCTGATATTCCGCAAGCATAAAATATGGCAATAAATGCTTTTAGCTCCTCATCGGAAAGAGTAAAATCTTCATCATTGTTTTTGCGTGCTTCTGCCATTGTACAGCTCTTTATGTGAGTCAAGATGAACGAATTGAAAAATAATCGCCATGCACTCAAAGGACTATCTCTAATTACATTCCTTCTCGTGTATCCTGTGGCGCCAGGAGCTTCTCTAAGTATGTTTTGGTTTGCACGCCTACCAGGTAAGTGTTCTCCAATCTCGAGAGGTTTCCATCGAATTCCATTGGCTGAAACAAGTATTCCTGGAGATTCATCATTGCCTTCTGTGGTGTTGGTTGCAGCATCGCCTTCGCCGCCGCCGTTATCTGTTGAGGATACATTTTTGCAACGTTTTGCAGATTATTTATGTCCATGATCTGGAGGATGGTCGCGAGGCAACAACACCGCACGAGCGTGATCCCCAGTTGATGAGCTTGCAACATCTGGAAAAAAGTTGTTAAATATTTTGTATTTTTGTTTTGTAACTCAGTGTATGGAAGAACAAATAAATATACACAGGGGCGGACTGGCCCAGGTGGCAGTGGGGCAAGTGCCCCCTGGGCTGGTGGTAAAGCCCTCATCTAGGGCCGCCCCCCTACAGAAATGGGCCGGCCGGCGGCGCTTTTTGGCTGGCGCTGTGAAAGTACAGCAGACGCAGCGCCTTGCGGCTGGCACTGTGATACATCAGCAGACACGGCGGGTGACACAGTGAGTGACCAGCGATAGCACCATGATAGCAGCATCCCAACCAAAAAAAGTTTGATAGCACCCACCCTGTCCCCCCCACCCCCTCCCCTGGTCCACCAAAAATGTCTGACAGCACCTCCCCAAAAATGTCTGACAGCACACCCTACCCCCCCGGTCCTCCCTAAGGGCTGGCAGAACAAAACTGCCACCCGGAGTTAGAGTCGCCAGCCAGCCCCTGAATATGCATAACTACTTACCTTCCGGATTTGTTCCTTCTGCATCTTCAGATTCACTAGAATCTTTTGAGGATCGAAATCTTCGTCAGTGTCAGCATCAAATTGATTTTCCTCAGATTCACATTCCGATTCATCCTCCGGTATAGAATGGAAAATAGCAAGAATATCGTCAGGCTTTAGCGCACGTCTTCTAGCCATATTAGCAATTAGCAAAACTGCATGCCGCATTCTTCAGAAATTATGTAGTCCACTGGAGAGTTCACTGGTTCACTGACTAAAAGAAATAATAACATTTAGCGACAAAGACTAGCAAAATATAGTAGGGAATCAAAATGACTCTCTTTGGTAATTAAAGGTAAATTTTGAAAAAAGGTACTCCTTTTTTTTCCAAAATTATTTATTGTCACAAAATCTTTTTTCGCAGAGTAAGGGTACCTTTACACGCCGCTACGGCAGGATGGATGCATCCCGCTACAGGCTACAAATGTAGCTTGTAGCGCCAATATAGCCCGTCGTAGCGGCGTCTGAAGACGTGACGATACAGCCGGCAATAGATACATCTGTTTACGACCTCTGCTCGAAAACAGAGAGCTACAAAGCCGATGGTAGCAAGATGCATCAGCGTGTAAAGAAGTTACGGAAGGGAACTCTGGACACCCTGCGATGTAGCTGCAATGTAGCTAAGGCGTGACCCTGGCTCCGTGTTACCGCGCCCCATGTGCGATCATTGGTGGAAGCTCCTGCATGACGATTGGTAGTCGCTGCATAGGGAGGCATATTTAAGGAGCTGACCAGTCACACTACACAATTGCTCGAGCGTGCTGTATTAACCAGCCTCCTGCGATGCCTGCCCAATCATGATGTTCTGGCTTTGTCCTATCACCGTACGGACGTCTTGTAATCCACAATTGTGGCACGCCTATGTGCTGTCCCTGCTGCACCAGGTCCGCCCATATTAGCTTGTTGTAGCGTTGTGTAAATGAGGTAAGCTGAGCTACAGATGGCTACTTGAGACACCCGGCGATGCAGCTAGTTACAGATGTCACGTAGCGTAGCGCACCTTATGGCGGCGTGTAAAGGTGATGCATTGAGCGTTTGTAACCGTTTGAGCGTGCTCGTGCACGTGAAGTAGTGGGATGCATCCATCCTGCCGTAGCGTCGTGTAAAGGTACCCTATGGGTACCTTTACACGTTGCAACATTGCATGCAATTTCACTTGCAACTTACAGGTTGCAGTGAAATCATGGACACATTGTTACATTTGTACAGAGCAACAAAATGGAACAATGTGTCCATGATTTCACTGCAACCAGTAAGTTGCAAGTGAAATTGCATGCAATGTTGCAACGTGCAACGGTACCCTAAGAGTCACCGAGTCTCAAGCCAGAATTCAGAAAAATGTAGTTACAGAAGAAACATAAAAATTGCTAGGAGTCAAAATGACTCCATCGGTAGTTCCAGTGCTAGTCAACAAAAAGCTGGGAAATCCCCAGTCTAGTAGAGGATGCCGGACAGAGCAGACCTCATGTGAGGGGTCTCCTCACTGCTTCCAGACTCCATGCCTGGAAGTTCCTCCTTCTCTCCACCACAAAATTTACAGATAGGCCTAATGCCTTGGATCTTTCTCTGACTTCTACAGCCATGACTAAAGACTTTGAATTCTGGGTCCTCACTGTCCAGATTAACCCGTGCTTCTCCAGTAGTAGGTCATACTGAGTGTGCAGAAGGACCTATTGGCCGCTTGTTGAGGTATTTGAGGGTCCCCTACCTCACCGCAATTGTCCGTTATTTGCTTCATACATTTTTTTTCTGCACGTGCCATGATAAGCTGTGAAATTAATACAGAAATCCAGGTCTGTAAAAACCTCTTACTATATTTCTACTCTTATGCTTTTAAGTCACCAAAAGACTTTGAACTCTCTTATAACTACCTACAAATACTACTTCTAAATAATACAGGTTCTTAAAGCTCCAAAACCTCAATTTTGTGTCAGAATGTAACTCTGAGCTGTAATTGTCATGGACTACCCATGTGAACTGTAAAGAATTTACTCCGTTATATTTCCTCGTTCTGCTGAAGTAAAGTAGCTGTTATTCTCGAGACCTGTATCCGTGGTCATTCTATCGGCTGTGGACGCTGCGTGGGGGTAGTCCTCGTTACAAGGGCTTTACAGCTAACACTGCTTAGCTGAATTTGGATGCTAACTTAAAGGAACTGGAGGCACTGTTAGCCATATAATCTAAAAATGCAGCAACATGTTTGTGCAGTCACATTCTGGCCTACAAACTGACAAAGAACAGCCAGTGGCCTGGGTGCACCAGAGGAAGGTGTTTCATTTTCATGTTTAGCTGGCACAGATCTTCCACATCCTCACCCTAAATACAGCTACACCTCTAGCAGCAACATCACCAGGGCCATGTCCCCTATTTGTTGTTCTCCTCGTTCTTTGGTACACTTAAAACTGCAGATTATTAGATGGCCTGTATACATAGAGAAATTCCAGACTGCCTGTCTGCTTAGTGCCTCCACAGACTCACAGAAATTGTAAGACCACAGACACTGCTGCTAAGTGGCTAGAGGTAGAATGTTTGGGAAAATTAAGCCAACAGATCCTTGCGTACAGTGGCTGCAGCTTCATTTTTTAACTTAAGCCACAGACGTTGCACAATGGCAAATTTTTTATTTTTTTTATGATTAAGGCCACAGACTCTGCTGGCTACAGATTATTATTTTAATATTATTTAATATTAAAGCTAAGTGCAAAGATCCCCATGCAGTGGCCAAACAAACCTTTTTTTAACATTAACCCCAAAGAGCCTGGTGTACAGTGGCCACACAGACCATTGTTCAAGCTTACACCCACAGAAGCTGGTGCAGAGTTGCCACTCAGAGCCTTTTTTAAGCATACCACCCCACATAACCTAACACTGTCCCTCACTCCACTGGCATCTTATCTCAGCGCTATGCGCAGCAAAATTGCTGCGTAACCTAGTGATCTGGCTATTTTACAGGCCGAGTCACATGGTGCGCGGCCAATAACAGCTGCGATGGCTCCGGAAGTGCCAACAGCCTCAAAGCTTGGTGGTTGGCTAATCTTCAGTTTTTCAACAAGCTTTATTCAGATGACAAAACTGAACAGGAATCGGCCATAGAGACCTTGTTTGGGGTTCAGCATCGGACATAAGGTATTTGGCACAAACCCCAAACTTTATAGTTCGAGTTCTCTCAACCCTAATAATTTCTATGGTAAGATGAGTGACACAACTCCTTTCTTTCTACAAAAGACATCTGAGCAAATTCACTTTTATAGTAAACTAGTTATACAACCCAGTGTTGCCCGGTCATAGTAACTAACTGTTCTTAGTTGTAAGCTGAGTGTATGTCTGTGTGTGTGTATGTATCTGCAGGACAAAGTACCTCTTGGTCCGAGCTGCTGTGTTCGTATGATGGAAAAACCAGAGACACCGGTATGCCTGGATATGGTAGTAGCTAGTTTATTTTCCAACGCGTTTCGGAGTTGTATCCCAAACTCCTTCCTCAGGGAACACAGCAACTCGGACCAAGAGGTACTTTGTCCTGCAGAAACTTATCGTGACCACAGTGACCTGTGGAGGTACGGTCCTTAGAGCAGCTGTATTGTACTGAGCGATCACGCCGGTTGTGTGCTACACAACCCCATCAGGTGAGCAGTTCCCAGATTGCACCTTTAACAATCCTGTCTCCTAAGGATAAGACCCTATATGCGCATTCTCACCCCTATTCTAGATGTGTGTATGTATGTCCACTATATGCATCAATCCTGCCCCTCCACACCTCCTCCCCAACCCGCCCCATTCACCCATGCTCCCCCCAAGATCTACGCCTCACCCCCCGCCCCACCCCGAAACTTCTCCTATCCTCAAACCTGCCCCCTGCACCCTCCCCAAACCTGCACTCCCACCCTCCTAAAAAATATGGCTCATGAGAAAGCAGCTCTTGCCTCTCTTTCTTCCATTTCTGAACTCATTTCTGTAATTCTTGCCTCCCTTTCTTCCATTTCTGTAAGTCTTGAGGTGTAATACATCTTTTCTCTTAGCGTGTGACGACAATCATCCAGTCACATTCTTTTTCTTATGAGTCTTAAAATCAGAATGATCAGGCAGTGACATGACATGGAATTTTATAAGCTAACATTCTACAGTATTGTGACATCACAATGGAGGGGCATGGCTGTGTAGTGGGCATGGCTATGTGTAGAGGGTGTGGCTATATGGAGTGAGTAAGGTTTAAGACACACATGGGCGTGGCTATGTGGAGTGGGACTATGTGTGGCTATGTGGAGTTGGTGTCGTCATTTGGAGTGGGTGTAGTCATGTGGAGTGGGTGTGGCCATGTGGATAGGGCATGGTCACATGGAGTTGGCAGGGCTTGCCACATACACACACACATACACGCGCACATACATACACTCAACTTTATATATTAGATTCCTTGTTCTACACCAATCACTGATTGACCGATAGCATTTCCTTCTACATGAAAAGAGGTTGTTGTTACATAATAATGGCAGCTTTAATATCTCAGCCAATGACCTTTAAGGGAACCTGTCATGTCCTTTTGTGTTTTTACATTGCCCCCAATGTTATTTAGATCATGCACTGTGCATTACTAACCTTTTTTTTTTTTAATCTATGTATTTATCACAAAAAAGCTTAGCTATTTGCATTATATACCAGCACAATCAGTCCACTTCTGTCATGTAGTTTTTTAAATGTAATGTTCCCCCCACAATGTAATATATTGACATCGATCACTGAAGTTTCTCTGGTGGTGAAGGGCAATGGGTAATGTCACGACCATGTAAGCATAAAGGGCAGAACTAATCTGGTGAGAAGTATAAGGCCCTATGGGCTTAGCTCCACTTATTACAGTCACATGGTCGTGACATCACCACAGGTCCTGTAGTGATGTCAATAAATTACAATGCAGGGGGCATGACGAAATTCAAAAAATATTGTGAATGAACTTGGCTGACAGTAAACAATAGCTCCACCCCTGTGACTGATGCCTGGAATGTGTGTGCAGTCACCTCACCTATGACTGAAGCTAGGTATGTGTGTGCAGTCACCTCCCTTATGACTGAAGCCAGGTATGTATGTGCAGTCACCTCCCCTATGACTGAAGCCAGGTATGTGTGTGCAGTCACCTCCCCTATGACTGAAGCCAGGTATGTGTGTGCAGTCACCTCCCTTATAACTGAAGCCAGGTATGTGTGTGCAGTCACCTCCCCTATGACTGAAGCCAGGTATGTGTATGCAGTCACCTCCCCTATGACTGAAGCCAGGTATGTGTGTGCAGTCACCTCCCTTATGACTGAAGCCAGGTATGTGTGTGCAGTGACCTTCCCTATGACTGAAGCCTGGTATGTGTGTGCAGTGACCTTCCCTATGACTGAAGCCAGGTATGTGTGTGCAGTGACCTTCCCTATGACTGAAGCCTGGTATGTGTGTGCAGTGACCTTCCCTATGACTGAAGCCAGATATGTGTGTGCAGTGATCTTCCCTATGACTGAAGCCAGGTATGTGTGTGCAGTCACCTTCTCTATGACTGAAGCCAGGTATGTGTGTGCAGTCACCTCCTCTATGACTGAAGCAAGGTGTGTGTGTGCAGTCACCTCCCCTATGACTGAAGCCAGGTATGTGTGTGCAGTCACCTTCCCTATGACTGAAGCCAGGTATGTGTGTGTGCAGTCACCTTCCCTATGACTGAAGCCAGGTATGTGTGTGCAGTCACCTCCTCTATGACTGAAGCAAGGTGTGTGTGTGCAGTCACCTCCCCTATGACTGAAGCCAGGTATGTGTGTGCAGTCACCTCCTCTATGACTGAAGCAAGGTGTGTGTGTGCAGTCACCTCCCCTATGACTGAAGCCAGGTATGTGTGTGTGCAATCACCTCCCCTATGACTGAAGCTAGGTATGTGTGTGCAGTCACCTCCTCTATGACTGAAGCTAGGTATGTGTGTGCAGTCACCTCCCTTATGACTGAAGCCAGGTATGTATGTGCAGTCACCTCCCCTATGACTGAAGCCAGGTATGTGTGTGCAGTCACCTCCCCTATGACTGAAGCCAGGTATGTGTGTGCAGTCACCTCCCTTATAACTGAAGCCAGGTATGTGTGTGCAGTCACCTCCCCTATGACTGAAGCCAGGTATGTGTATGCAGTCACCTCCCCTATGACTGAAGCCAGGTATGTGTGTGCAGTCACCTCCCTTATGACTGAAGCCAGGTATGTGTGTGCAGTGACCTTCCCTATGACTGAAGCCTGGTATGTGTGTGCAGTGACCTTCCCTATGACTGAAGCCAGGTATGTGTGTGCAGTGACCTTCCCTATGACTGAAGCCTGGTATGTGTGTGCAGTGACCTTCCCTATGACTGAAGCCAGATATGTGTGTGCAGTGATCTTCCCTATGACTGAAGCCAGGTATGTGTGTGCAGTCACCTTCTCTATGACTGAAGCCAGGTATGTGTGTGCAGTCACCTCCCTTATAACTGAAGCCAGGTATGTGTGTGCAGTCACCTCCCCTATGACTGAAGCCAGGTATGTGTATGCAGTCACCTCCCCTATGACTGAAGCCAGGTATGTTTGTGCAGTCACCTCCCTTATGACTGAAGCCAGGTATGTGTGTGCAGTGACCTTCCCTATGACTGAAGCCAGGTATGTGTGTGCAGTGACCTTCCCTATGACTGAAGCCAGGTATGTGTGTGCAGTGACCTTCCCTATGACTGAAGCCTGGTATGTGTGTGCAGTGACCTTCCCTATGACTGAAGCCAGATATGTGTGTGCAGTGATCTTCCCTATGACTGAAGCCAGGTATGTGTGTGCAGTCACCTTCTCTATGACTGAAGCCAGGTATGTGTGTGCAGTCACCTCCTCTATGACTGAAGCAAGGTGTGTATGTGCAGTCACCTCCCCTATGACTGAAGCCAGGTATGTGTGTGCAGTCACCTTCCCTATGACTGAAGCCAGGTATGTGTGTGTGCAGTCACCTTCCCTATGACTGAAGCCAGATATGTGTGTGCAGTCACCTCCTCTATGACTGAAGCAAGGTGTGTGTGTGCAGTCACCTCCCCTATGACTGAAGCCAGGTATGTGTGTGTGCAGTCACCTCCCCTATGACTGAAGCTAGGTATGTGTGTGCAGTCACCTCCTCTATGACTGAAGCAAGGTGTGTGTGTGCAGTCACCTCCCCTATGACTGAAGCCAGGTATGTGTGTGCAATCACCTCCCCTGTGACTGAAGCCAGGTATGTGTGTGCAGTGACCTTCCCTATGACTGAAGCCAGGTATGTGTGTACAGTCATCTCCCTATGACTGAAGCCAGGTATGTGTGTGCAGTGACCTTCCCTATGACTGAAGCCAGGTATGTAGGATTTTTTAAAGATAAATAAGTGGAATTTTGTTTCAGAAAACCAAGTTAGGGCCCTTTCACATCAGCGTTTTTTTAAATTTGCGGCAGATGCGGTGAAAAAACCGCATCTGCCGCAACTGCCGCATAACGGTTCCACTTGCGGCACGGTTGCGGTTTTTTCCATAGGAAGTATAGGGGGACTTGCGGCAGATGCGGCAAGTGCGGTATTGCACTTGCGGCAGGTGCGGCAGAGAAAAAAAACCGCGGCTTACTGCGGTTTTTTTCTCTGCCGCACCTGCCGCAAGTGCAATACCGCACTTGCCGCATCTGCCGCAAGTTCCCCTATACTTCCTATGGAAAAAACCGCAACCGTGCCGCAAGTGGAACCGTTATGCGGCAGTTGCGGCAGATGCGGTTTTTTCACCGCATCTGCCGCAAATTTAAAAAAACGCTGATGTGAAAGGGCCCTAAGTGATGCACATTACATCATTTTAAACTCATTTGGGCAGTTTAATATCATAAAATGACATGACAGTTTCCATTTAAGGGGTATTTTTCTATGGGCACAGGTTGATATAACAAACTAACTGTGCTGCACTCACTTTCCTTTGGCCACCAGAGATTCTCCACCACTACTCTTGGTGTCTGCCATTGCCTGGGTTACTGAGGTCACGTCAACAGCGAGACAGCCAATCAATGAGCCCAGCGGTCATATTGTCATGTGCACATTGACAGAGCTGTTGAGCTCACTGATTGGCTGACTTACTCTGGACATGACTTCAGTGCCACAGCCAATGAGAGATCCTGCTGATCAGCTGCTCTTGGACCGCTCCCTGCCATAACTACATAGCTGCACAGCACAGCTCTGTCAACTGTATAGAGGTCATGGCTGGGTAGTGTATATCCAGCCCAAATTCAAATTAATAGGGAAGTGATTTATATAGCTGCTGCCACTATTCTGTCAATGGAGTTGTGATATGCAGCTCTCTAATTGAGTGGTTCTTGCTGGGGGTGGCACTAGTAACACCTGATTGGTGGGGGTTCCAGGTGTCGCACCCTAGCAGATCAGAAACTGATGATCTATCTTATGGATCACAGGTCATCAATGAGTTAAAGTCTCAAAAAAACTTTAAATAAAAAGAGCAGCATGGATTCTAATTAAGAATTCTTTAAAAATAGGAGAAAATGTGGATTTAGCCCATGATAATTATTCTATGCCATGACATGCAGTTTGTCTCTGTGTCCAATATATTAAATTCATGGATTCTTCATTGCCATCTGAGTCTGTCACCCATCAGCTTACCCCTGGCTGCTGTACCATTAAAAAGAATCTGTCTGCAGGTTTTTGCTATCTCCTCTGACAGCAACATAATGTAGACAAAGAAATCTTGAACCCAACAATGTATCACATAGATTACTGTCTGCAGCCGTTCTGACACAATCAAAGCAATTCGTTTTAGGAACACAGCAGAGTTGGGATAGCTGCCCCCATGCACACCAGGCTCTCAATAGACATTGTCATTGTGACAGTGAGGTGTCAATCACAGCAAGGGGCGTGTCAGACTTCCTTGTGCATGACAAAGTACTCCTGTAATAGTAATCACCAGGTGATAAAGCCTTTAGTTTAAGTAAACAATAGCACACACACTGATAAGAGAGGTACACTTGACTTTTGTTATTTAACTCTTACGGCCGGATTATATGTTAACGATGTCGCTGCAAATTGTGACGTTGCAGCGACCTCGTAGCGAAGTCGCTATGTGTGACATACTGCAACGATCAGCGATCAGCTTGCTGATCGTTGGTAGATTGGTCAGGGCCATTATTCGATCGTTGGTCTCCCACTGCATCGCCGTGTGTGACAGCGGGAGACCAACAATCATCAACCTCCCAGCGCCGCACAGCACACGCTGTGCTTAATTTCCCACTGTTTACCCTGGTTACCAGCTCCCAGCGCTGCACAGCAAGCGCTGGGAGCTGGTAACCAGGCTAAATATCGGGTAACTAAGTGGAGCGCTGTGCTTAGTTACCCGATGTTTACCCTAGATACCAGCAAGAACACTGATTGCTGATCGCTGGTGAGTCTGCCTGTTTGACAGCTCACCAGCGATCAGATAACGATGTCCCAGCAACCCCCATGGTTGGTGGGGTCGCTGGGACATCGTTATGTGTAAACCGGCTTTTATAGCATGCTGTCCTCAACTTACATAGCAAAAACCTGAAATTCCCTTTAAAGTACAGCTGCAAAACCTCATTGAAACATGAATCCTACCTTTACTCGTAAAGAACACTTGCCCTTTTATTTAGTTTAAGCCATACATAATAGTCTCATCACTTCCAGGTGTACATTGTCCCAATGTAATAAATGACATTATGCACTAAGTGTCACAAATACATTTCTCAGGGTCAAGGTCAGGTCTCCAAATCATAACTAGTTCCTCAAGTTTACCTAGTTCTTCATCTTTTTAACCCCAAAATACCCTAAAAAGAGGAAGCAGTGACGTCTAGATCAGGAAAGCACAAATCAGGCTGCTACCGAGGGGAGTACGGAACAAACCAACAGTAAAATACACTTTTTGGAAGACATTCTCCCAAACGTGGTGCCTACTTTTACCGTACTCGTTTTAATTATAAATAACGTATGTTGTTATACTTAGTTTTTGCACCTAAAACGTGTATCAAGAAGCGATTTACTCAACACGTCGATGTGTCTCAGGAAATGATCTGCTGTTATTTTCCTCGCCCTTGACGCAGCAACTTGGAGAACACAAGTAAGATAAACATGTCCAAAAGTGTGTTCTCCTTTGAGCAAGTCATTTAAGAAACTAAAGAGGAGAAATTTATGGAGTATGGAAGATCGATGGATTTTATTTTTCCGCCTGTCTTATGTGTTTCACTTTGCTCGGAGCTGCTGCATCGAGGTAGGCTGGGGGTGTCCGTCTATTTTATTATGTTTTGTGTTTAAGTGTTCAGGCTATAAATGTATCTCAATATCTCATCTAAATGTAGGAAATGTATATATAAGCTATATATCTATCATGTATAAACTACTTGCCTGCACTACAATATTTTCTTTAATACTGTAAATAGTGCTATTAGATCGTTCACCTTTTCATACTTAAAGGGTATCTGCAAGCAAGTTTTTTCTATATAATCTGATAGCAGCATAACATAGGGCAAGAATGCCTGATTCCAGGGATGTGTCCCATACTGGGCTGCTTGTTGTAGTTTTGATTAAATCCTGTTCTGTCTGATGTAGATCTGGCAGAGATTAGAGTTCTTGGTTGTGTATAATACTGCCCACACCGAATTGTCAGCAAGGTGCCAGTCAGTGGTGGGGGTGGGGTTATACAGATTAGCTGGACTGCCCGACACATGACACCTAGTCCTCTACTGTCAATCTCCTGCCGATAAAACACTGATTATGTTGATACTACAACACAGAATAATAGGTGACACATCACTGTAATCCAAGTCACTTGTACTATATTATACCGCTCTCATTTATAATATCGAGAACCCGCTAACGGATTCCTCTTAACCACTTCGCCCACTCTTTCATGAGCCATAACTTTTTTCTAATTTTTCTTGCAATATACTGTATTTTTCTGACTATAGGAAGCACTTTTTTCCCTGTAATTCTGTAGAAAAATGGGGGGTACCTGACTGTGGCTTTGGGGCAGCGACGTAGGGTCACAGGAGGCAGGAGACGGAACTGAGGCTAAAACGTGTGCCCCCTTTTTAAAGAAATGAACATTCACTGCTCTACACACCCATAACACCACCCACCTCTCTGCAATGAAGCGGGTACCGAGAGGTGGGTGGGATTTTGACCTTGGGCAGCAATGAATATGCTTTTTGCTTCTCCGGTCTGACTGTCTTCAAAAACATGGCATCAGGGACGGTGCATGCGCAGACTGGAGTCTCTGTTGCCATTTTATTATAGACAGTCTGTAGACTTTTCAGGTTTTTTAGTAAAATGGCACTGGCAGCAGCGCATATGCGATCACGTCCTAAAGTTTACTCTAGCCTTAGGCTTTAAGTTGCATCCGCACATGCGCTGGCACAGGCACCATTTTGGTAGAGATCTGAAGATTCTCAAAACTGTCTACAATTTAATGATGCTGGAGATCGCAGTCTGTGCATATGCAGCCCATGTGCCATTTTATTGGAGACAGACCACAGAAGCACAATGTATATTCATTACATCACTCCCCCGCCCATAATCCTGAGTGGGGAGAAGAGAATATTCTAGAAGCTAACATAGGTGATAGTGGGCACGCATGGCAGTAACACCATGTACTCATATGCTTACACGCTAAAGTCAGGTGCACCGAGGGAGGGTGAGTTTAATCATTTTTTTCATGCCTGCAGTGTGATGGGAGCCATATACACTTGAATGGGTCCATTATAAAGAGGCTATATATATACCAAGATTAGAACATATATAACCAGAATGGAGCCATACATACCAGGATTTGGAGATTATATACCAGGATGAGGACCGTATATACTAGGATGAGATCCATATATACCAGGATGAGGGCCATATATAAGTGGATGGGAGCCATATATGCCAGGATGGGGTCATAAATTCTACGATTGGGATCTTATATAGTGGGATGAGGGTTGTATATACAAGGATAGGGGCCATATATAACAGGATAGGGTCATACATACCCAGATGGGGATCATTTATACTAGGATGGAGCCTAGGGATGAGCGAGTATACTCGCTACTATTCGGTATTCGGGCTACTCGCTACTCTCCGAGTACTTATGAGTATTCAGGAGTAGCGAGTAGTCCTAATACTTTCGCAGTCTATCTATAGATACACTGCGAAAGTAGCCTAAAAGTTCTATACATACCAGGATGGGGGCCATATATACCAGGATGGGTAAGCCTTATATACCTGGATGAGGGCATATATACCAGGATTGAGCCATAAATACCAGGAGTGAGAGATTATATACCAGGATTTGGACATTATAGACCGGGATAGCACCATATATACCATACTAGGGTCATTAATTTCAGGATTGAGAGTTTATCTACTAGGGTGGGACATGGATGGATGAAATTAGTACAGAATTAGGCATATTGTCCCGATGTAGTGTCAGCAGCAGATATGCACCCCATAAGAGTGCATCATGACTTCATTTTTAGCTCAAAATGTTGGTTTCTATTTCTCTCCTCTAAAACTGGGTGTGTTTATTGTCCAGCTCATCTTATTGTCCAAAAAATACGATATTAATTTTACCATATAATGTACTGGAAAATGGGAAAAAATATTGTAAAATAAAGTACGTTAAAATAGCAAAAAAATTAAATTCCACAATTGTTTTTTCGTTTTTTTTATTTACAATGTCTACTATACAGTAAAACTGGCAATATGATTTTCCAGGGCGGAACACGTATGCCATAATATAGAGGTGAAACATTTTTTGGGAAATTTATAGAAAAAAATAAGCATTCTAGCATTGAGTATTCCAAAAATGATGGCTTTACTATAAATTAGAAATGGCATAACACAAAAGGCACATGTGTTTTGGCTTGGAAGACTTTAGTCCCAACATGTCGACTAAGTTTAAAACACATAATGTTGTGCCATTGACACTGTTTTGGATAAGTAATAGCACTGTGTTTGGGAATTCGTTTATTTAGGTTTTACTAAGTGTCCCCGAAATGCTGTGAATCTGAAAATATCTGAGAAGAGCCGGGTACATACAGTACTTTTTCTTAATAAAAGTGTATTGAAAAAAAAACAAAAACCCAATACTGCATTAGTTATCCATGACAAGTCACATAGCAGATAAGATAATGATTTTTTGTGCCATATGACTTATTTTCTCACATTTTTTTGTACTCTTTTAAAAACTGCATTTTATGGCTTTGGAGGAGTGGCCAGCAGCTGATAGGGAGCAGCGCAATGTGATAGCAGAGAAAGAGCAAGAGGGATCGTTCCTGAGCTGTGGGGATCAAGCAGAGAAGGGGTTAACAGAGATTATGACTGAGCTGTGTGGAGGCAAATTACAGATCTTTGTTTGGCACAACCTTCTGAAGAGTTTGCCCTTATCCTGACCTTCTGATGTTGCTTAGCAACTGTGCTGTACCCTGAGTAATCTGATACATTATTTCCTCATGAGCTGCAGTCAGCAGTGTGGCCACACCTCCTTTCCCTTATATGGATACATGCCCCATAGTCACTTAAAACGAATCTGACTGATAATAAACATATGTCTGCTTCACACACAGTGTAGTGGGGACACCTTGTGGAAGGTTTATGAATGGTAACTAACCACAATGTTCTACGAAGTATATTAAAAAGTTTATTAAAATCACTTGCCCTACATTGTTATTGAATAAAAATTTAAAAGGCAGTTACACTTTAAGGCTTAGAGGTTCTCTTTTTTTAAGACAGAACATTTATTTTATCTCACAACGGAGATACAACAGGGCAATACTTTGCTGTCACAATTACTAGGGTGCAATTTTCTGGTATTATTAACGAGTTGCACTCCTCTGGCACTATTAATAGGAGTGCAACATTAAACTCTACCTTTAGCTCTTGCAAGCGTGAAGCACCACAAGGTCATTTTGCTTGTGTATATCTCTGAGCTGTAATTTGTTTAATTATATATTGTACACAGCACTTTTTATTATGCTGCCTTTTTATAAATACGGAATAATTTCTTCTGCCTTGAGTAACCATAGTTTTATTCAGCATGGTATTGCCATTGTGTATTTGTACTAGAAATACAACAAAATGATTGACCAGAACCTCCAATAGATGTCAACAGGTGCTGAATACACAATATAACTACAAAAATACATACAGCTGCTCTCTAAAATGATAAAATATGCTAATATTGTATAATGAAACTCTGACATTACATTACTGCTATAAGAATATTTAAAAGAATGAGATACTTAGCTTATGTATTGGCCAATCAATGTGATCCCGATAACTGCAACAAAGTGATTGCTCTTATCTGGATCCTCCTAACTTAGAATGCCTCTATCTGGATTACAAATCTACACATCCAGGCAGATAGGATCTCGCTAAAAAGGAAGATGGACACACCCTGGTTATAGCGTGGAGCTTATTTTTATGACATGAAGGATTGACACAAGGGAGAGATTTTTGTTTTGTCAACAGTAAGATTGTGAAAAGAATCGGAGGGGTATGAAAGGGATAGTCTGATCTCAAACATAGCTCCTAAAGCCGGTGCAAATTGATTTGCGGGACCCTGTCTACTGGTCACTTGAGAAACCTTTGATTGCTAAACTTGGGTCTTGCCTTTCAACATTTGCAAATTTTACCTTAATTAGTAAATTTGGCATAACAAATGTGGCCAGGGTGACTAATCAAAAAGAGGTAGAAGGTCATTATCGTCTCTCATCCTATGACCACAAATTTCTGATGTGAACAATGGACCAGGTCCTTCAAAATGATTTGCACCAATTCTAATACCCACAATAAGAGCCATAAATGTAAAGTTGATGCAGATCTCCCCAATGTTAACCTATTTTGAGAACAGGACCTTAACAAGGTTCTTGTCAGTGGAGAGGGGGTCAGAATTTCTATTCAACTATGGGAACACCAACCACCTATCTAGTGAAAGCAGCTTGTGATGAATCCCCATTCTGGAAACAAATGGTGGATATGTTTAAAGGTACCGTCACACCATCCAACTGTGGGTGCCTGCTCGCTTCCGACACCGCAGCCTAGCTGTCCCACGGCTAGATGTTGCCGGTGACGGCACTGCGATGTTGGCGCAGCGATCGCTCGCTGGGCGGGGATAAACCCAGCGAGAAATCCGCTGCAATGCAGCAAATAGGCAGGATTGGCCGTGACATCACTATTGCGGTGTCACACCGAACGATCCCGCAGGTCGTTTAAGTTGAAGTTTACCGGTTTTCCTGCATGCAGGAAAACCTGTCAACTCCGACTTGAACAACTATCGTTGTTGAATCGTGCGTTTACATGCAACGACACAACAACGATGTCGTTTCAACATCGTTCCTGACGTCACTTTTGAACGAAGTCGGGAACGATGTTGAAAGATGTGACAGTACCTTAAGATGTACTAGATCAGAAAACCCATTTATCCGCCCACTACGAATAATTGAATGATCATAATGTTATCTCATTTTAACAGAACATTTCTGTATTCATTCTAGGAACCTCCTCCAGTTACATTGAACTGCTGTAATTGCAATTTCACAGCGGTGCCCTTGGATTTGCCAACATATACCACAAGATTAGACCTTAGTTTTAACCCACTCAAGAGTCTTCACAAGAAGAACTTCTTCCACATGCCTAAACTTGAACTTCTTGACCTTACAAGGTGAGTGTCCCACAAAATCATCCAAAATGGTTTGTAAAGGTTTTTTATCTGTATACATTTGCATTATAACATTTATAACTTATGTATCCATCTTCATAGGTGCAGTATTACCACAATTGAAGATTATGCTTTCGTTGGCCTTCAGAATTTACATACACTAATCCTCACTGGAAACCCAATAGGAATTTGGTCTCCATTGACTTTTTCGGACCTTGATTCCTTACATCGACTTGTTGCTGTTGAAACATCTCTCACTTCACTATCAAAACTTCCTGTGGATCAGCTTAACTCACTAAAAGAGCTGAATGTTGGCAAAAATTTGCTAAAGAGTTTATACTTGCCCACCTATGTGTCTTCCTTGCATGTTCTGGACCTTCGGGCAAACCAGATTACCGAAATAAAAGAAAATGACTTAAAGAACTTGCGGAATATAAATATTTCCAATTTTTCTCTCATATTATCTCAGAACCATATAGAGCACATTGATCCTGGTGCCTTTAGATTAATTTCTTTACGTCTGTTACATTTGAAAGGCTGTTTTTCTAATGCGGATATTATGAATAGGAGCTTAAATGCCATGCATGGACTTTCTGTGGAGACTGTAGTGGTTGGCCATTACAGAAACAATCCTTCAAAGATTTTGGTCAAAACTGAAGATTTTGAAGAATTATGTGGAATGAACATTAATCATTTGATAATCAGTGGTATGCATTTTTCGAAAGACAATACCTTCTGTGAATGTTTTAAAAACATCACATCTCTTCGCGTGATACATACTGATTTACATTTTTTGGACTTTAAATCCATAAATTCAAGCCTTCAAAAGATTGAAATAAAAAGAAGTTTGATCATTATAATGCCTTCAAGAGTCATCTCAAGGCTCGAAAAACTGAAAGAGATTCGGATAACGCAAAACGAACAATTTTACGTCTTTGAAGAACCCATAAAAGCGCCTAATCTTGAGTTATTGGACTTGAGCCGTAATAATCTATATATCGACCCTTGTTGCGCTTTGATTTATGATGGAGCACCTATCCTCAAACACCTAAACCTTAGTTACAATCCTCAAATAATGCTGAGCAGTTTGTTCCTAAACATGTCTCACCTTCGCGTACTTGACCTCAGCCACACAAAGTTGATCAACATAGGAACACATCCAATCTTTTTTTTTTTGGAAAGATTACTCTACCTTGATCTGTCCTACACACCATGCCACTTTTCTATTCAGTGTTCTTTCTGTGGTCTGAAGAGTTTAGAAGTGCTAAAACTATCCCATACCACCTTTGATAGTAATATACTGGCTGATGTATTTGGAAACTTAACAGAGCTCCGCTTACTGGACATATCATCTTGTGGACTGAAGTATGTTCCCATTGAGACGTTTGTCAGTCTTACATTTTTGCAAACTTTGGACCTCAGTAAAAACAGCTTGGTAGATCTGGAGCCACCAATGCTCAGGCCGTTACTAGCCCTCACCATGTTAAATGTGAGTTCCAACAGTTTCCACAGTTTCTCGGAAGAGACAACTCAATTTCTATCCAAAACTTTGCTAAATGTTGATCTGTCACATAACCCGTATGACTGTTCTTGCCACCAGGAAACATTTGTGTTTTGGGTTCATAAGCAAAGCCAGAGAGGACTGAAATTTAGTGAAAATCTGAAATGTAGCACACCAGAGTACCTCAAGGGTACTCAGCTTAGTAAAGTGAACTTGAGCTGCAATTTGATTATTTACATATTTTTAAGCATTTTTGCATTTATATTAGTCCTTTCTGGGGGCGTATTTTATTGTTATAAAAAGAAGTATTTTTATCTTTGTTATTTATTACATGCTAAAAAAAATGAAAATTGTGAAAAGGAATATGATGCATTTGTCATCCATTCCAGCCTAGATGAAGAATGGGTCAAAGAGCACCTAGTCCCCAAATTAGAAAGAGGTATCCCACGCTTTCAATTATGCCTACATTACAGAGACTTTATACCAGGCATGCCCATCACTACCAATATCTTGAATGAAGGCATTCGTAGAAGCAGAAAAGCTTTGATTATACTGTCTCAAAACTTTATCGAGAGCAAATGGTGCAGCTATGAATTTGAGATGGTCATGTCCTGGCAATTCTTGGAAAGTCAATGTGGAATAATTGTTATTCTGCTGGAGGAAGTTGACAAGGGTCATCTTAAACATATGATTGAATTAAACAAATATCTTCGTAAGAATACCTACCTCAAGTGGTTGGATGGATATGTAGAGAGAAAAGTTTTCTGGATGCGTTTAAGAGAAGCTTTGCAGAAAGGGGATGAAACTACGAAATGCACCTCGAAGCTAGATATCGATGAAGAATTGTGTGAGAACCAGAATGAACACAATAGAATGAATCTATGAGAATAATGGGAAAGAAAATTGAATTTGGGTAAAATAATGGACTAATGCACAATGCACTTAATGGGAATCTGTCAAGTGATTTTCTAATACAATGCTAATGGTGTCTTTAAATAAGGGTTAAGCAGCTCTTTCAGGATCAGTAACTTTTATTGCAATAGCTTCTCTTGTTATCTTATTGTAAACTGAATTGTGAATTCAGTGTGGTGTAGTATCTAGTCAAGCATATGTAAATTCAGTAAAAGTTAGGAAAAAGTTCTTTAGCTCAATAATCTAGGATGAAAATATAGCTAACAGGGTGCGGTGCATGGACTCACATCTTGGGCCAACTCCCAAGTAAATTAAGCAAGGTCATAAGGATACTGGTCCAGCTTCAGCAAAAATCTTTACCATATGTAAATAGAAACTGCACATGCACTGCAGCACCCTCCCACCGCTCAGTGATAAATATGCACTGTTACCCCCACCCATACTCCCTCTCACTTCTCAGTAATGATTGTAAATTCACTGAGAGGTGGGGGGAGGGGAGCAGTGCATATATATTTTGTATTAATATATGCTTGACTAGCCAGCATGTGACACTGAATTCTCCGGACTTTCCAACAAGATAACAGGGGAAACTACAGCAATCTATGTTACTGATACTGAAAGAGCTGCTTAAGCCGTATTTAAAGATACCATTAGCATTGTACTAGAAAAACACCTGACAGATCCCTTTATTGAATGAATATTTCCATGTTTACAGAAGTGAATGCTGTTTGGAGGGCTGATGGTGGCCTTGTGTTCATGTGTGGTTGAATTAAATTAAAATTTTATTGATTATGTTGCCTTTGGGATTTTATGTGACTACGTAACAAGTTGGTCAAAAATCAGCCAACTGGAAAAACACCCCTTTATCCATGGCCTATATCTGATGTTACAGCTCAACCTCATTAATTTTATTGTTTGATCTATGATACTAGGCATGGGGCCTACTTTATCAAAGAATTCTGAAAACAACAAGAACACCTTAAAATGTTGGAGATTTTTTCTTAACTCAAAATTGCACAAAAATGGCACTTTTAATGACTCACAGCCAGTTTTGCAAAAGTTTGCAAAATTGGATTGGGGCAAAATGAAGCCAACTAGGCAATGTTGCTCAAATTCACGTAAAAATTACACCATCAAAGTACTCCTTGAGCCACATTGCTACATTTCTGGCGGAGGCACGCACCATTTGTAAGAAGGGCCTAATTCACTAAGTGATGTGCGCCTCTTAATAAGTCAGTCATGTCTGCGGTCACATCATTAAAGGGAATCTGTCAGTAGGACCTACCCTCCTAAGTCGTCTATATGGGCATGTAGGTCATAGGAAGCTGAATAAAATGATACCTTAATATCTACAGCCAGCTATGTTATTCGAGAGATTTTCACCTTTTTCTTAATATGTAAATGAGATGGAATGATCTATGAGCTGGACTTAGATCCTGTCTGATTGAAAATGAAAGGGGAAGTTATCAGTGTGAGACATGTAATAACTGACAGTCTGTTCCACTGATCTACATGTCTCACACTGGTAATGTCTCTTTTTTTATCAAGTTGAGCTGTAGGGGAAAACACAGTGCATAGGTCTTTACCACAATAACAATTAGTATAAAAAGTGTTAAAACTGCTCACCTTAAAGCTGAAACATTAAAGCACATAGCATAACATGATGCTGTCTTGCACTTCTAACAATCAATCATTCAGATGATACGGTGTAGTTAAAGTGAAATTACCTTATTTGATCGACGCGTTTTGAAGTACACTGACTTTTTCTTCAAGATCTCAGACACATAATGAGAGACATATTTATACTTTACCTGGCACACTTTATTTCTTGTTATGCCCGTTTCTTATTTACTCTTCAATCTTCTTCTTTTTCCTATGTATAGTTTTTCTCTACTGCAAACCAATATTTTTGCTTCTCTTTTTCATCTTTTTGATTTTCATACTACACTTCAGGTACTTCGTGATCTCTTTAGCACCTTTTTTTTATATTCGCTATTTATAGTATTTGTCTATTATACATGACCTAAAAGTGGTGTGAATTACTACCGAAGTGTACTCCAAGTCCTATCCGGATTACATTTATGGGGGTGGTGCTCAGCAGCTAAAATATCTCCCAAATGCTATATGAAGTGCCTGCCTTTTCATGAATTTGACACATCTTGCTCTAATTTAAAAGGAGGCATTTTGGAACGCGGAGACGCTCCATCCTGGATATGAGAAATGATTCAAAAAGAACTCTTAGGCTGAAGGCACACTGTCGCGCATCAAACATGGAGCGTGTTTGATGCACGACAGTGATGAGAGTGTGATGCGTGTTTTTGGTGTGTGTGGTGCGAGTGTGGTGCATGTGGGTGAGTGTACCTGGCTGTATGTATGTGAGTGTGCTGCGAGTGTGATGAGAGTGTGCTGCGTGAGTGTGTGTGTGCTGCGTGTGAGTGTGATACTGTCCGCCGGTCCTGAAGCAAACTTTTGGACCGTTGACAGCATTTACCGGCATATTCAACCTCTGTGGCTGTCAAAGCCGCAGAGTATGAATGTGCCGGTTTCCTGATACAGTAATCAATCATCTTGCACCGCTGAGTCAGCGGTACAAGATGATTATTAAACACCCAGCTGCTGGGCACCTCTTTCTAGTTTTCGGGGTTAAACTGCATATGCAGCATCTGTCGGCATATCAGCACAGATGATGCATATGCGGCTATTAACCCCATGAATGAAGGGTTAATGTGTTTTTTATATGTTGGCAACATGTCTCCAGGGAGTGTCCACACTCCCTAGAGACATGCTGCCTTATTTCATTGGCAGTTCAGGGGTTAATCCCTATATTTCTGCCCAGCAGCTATTTGTCGGCATTTCAAAATCATTCATAAAAGCCAGCGGCTCCTGTTAGCGAGCAGCACTCGGTATGGTACGCAATTAGCGTAAGTACATTGCTGGGCAGCATCCTGAATAAGGAGCTGTCCCAGGTACTTACGCTAATTGCGTACTGTACCCGCTGCTCTCCATGGTGCTGAAGACTTAATCATCTGCACAATGGCCAGAGCACAGGAGTTTCAATGTGTGCTGGCCATTGTGCAGATGATTAAGCCTTCAGCACCATGGAGAGCAGCGGGTACAATACGCAATTAGCGTAAGTACCTGGGACAGCTCCTTATTCAGGATGCTGCCCAGCAATGTACTTATGCTAATTGTGTACCATACCAAGCGCTGGTTACTTGACAGGAGCCGCCGGATTTTATGAATGATTTTGAAATGCCGACAAATAGCGGCTGGAAAGAAATATAGGGATTAACCCCTGAACTGCCAATGAAGTAAGGCACATTGTTTCTAGGGAGTGTGGACACTCCCTGGAGACATGTTGCCAACATATAAAAAAACACATTAACCCTTCATTCACGGGGTTAATAGCCGCATTTGCAGCATCTGTGCTGATATGCCGCACAGATGCTGCATATGCAGTTTAACCCTGAAAATTAGAAAGAGGTGCCCAGCAGCTGGGTGTTTAATAATCATCTTGCACTGCTGACACAGACTTTCATTGCCCTCACGCATGTCTGAATCGCATGCAGTTGCAGCATGCTGCGGCTGCACTCGCTTCTGACTCGCAATGCGCGTTGAGTGCGGGAGACTCGCACCTGTCCGCCCTGCCTGATAGGGCAACACTGGTCCGAGTGCAATGCGAGTTTCCCTCACATTGCACTCGCATGAGTCCTTCGCACAGTGTGCCTTCAGCCTTACTCCACAAAAAAGTGCTCTCTCCTAATCGCTGAAATTCTTCTATAAACAGCATCTCTCCAATTTAATTTGTTAATTATTCGCTCATTTCGGATGTCACAACATCCTTAAAGAGAGTCTGTCACCCCACTGGTGCTTTGCAAAGTGAATGCACCACAGAATGCAGTGTGTATGCTGCATTCGGGGAAGGGGTCTCCCTAATCTCTACCCTCCTGTACCCTGAAAAAATCACTTTTGAAGGTTGTGAGTTAAGAGGCCAGAGGGGCTTATCTTATTTTGCAGTCCTCGCTGCTCACGGGGTCCTCCCTGCCTCCTGCCTCTCTGTGACGCCTCCCGCCTGTGTGGTCTTCCTCCTCGCCTGCGCCTGAGAGTGTCAATTCACGTAGGTGCACAGCAAGAAAGTGGAAGGAGTGGGTCCCAGCTGCTGGAACGGTGCATGCACGGGAATGTCAGCGCCAAAGCCCGCCCTGATAAAGATTATGCTATATGCATACAGCAGGGCAGAAATCTGGCGCTGATGTTCTCATGCATGCGCCGTTCCAGCAGTTGGGACCCGCTTCTACAAATTCCTCGCTGTGTGACTGCGTGAATTGACACTGTGGCGCAGGCGCAGACAAGGAGGGGAAACCCACACAAGCAGGAGGTGGCACAGAGAGGCAGGAGGCAGAACAGAGAGGCAGAAGGCTGAGAGGACCCCATGAGCAGTGAGGATTGGAAAGTAAGATAAGTCCCTCAGACCTCTTAACTCACAACTTTCAAAAGTGATTTTTTTCGGGGTACGGGGGGGTGGAGACATGGGATACCTTTTTCCTGAATGCAGCATACATACTGCTCTCAGTGGTGAATTCACTTTGCAAAGCAACAGGGGGTGACAAGTTCTCTTTAAACATGAACTGAAATCATGATCATGATTAAGGGTGCTGCAAACTCCAAAACGTGTGGATAATTAACAAATTAAATCAGAAAAATGTTGTTTATAGAAGATTTTTATTGATTAGAGGAGAGCACATGTTTATGAAGCTGGAGTTCTTTCTGAAGTATTGTACACATCCCGGATGGAGCGATCCACGCTCCAAACTGCCTCCTGGTGATACAAACGGTGAGATGGACTTTTTTCTTCTATTATATCTTATCCCAGTTTACTTTTTTTCAAGAATGATGATCAAAACTCCAATCCTGATAAATGGAACCTCAAGTGTTTTAAACCCCTTCACCCCTTGGCGAATTTCCATTTTGCGGTATTTGTTTTTCCCTCCCCTTCTTCCAAGAGCCATAACGTTTTTATTTCTCCATCAATATAGATATATGAGGGCTTGTTTTTTGTGGAACGAGTTTTAGTTTTGAATAAAATGATTTATTTTACCATAGAGTGTACTGGAAAACAGGAAAAAAATTCTAAGTATGGTGAAATTCCAAAAAATGTGCAATTAAACGTTTGTTTTTTTAGGTTTTTAATTCATTATGTTCACTATATGGTAAAACTGATGTATTAGTTTGATGCCTCAGGCCGGTATGAGTTTGTAGATACCAAACATGTATACTCAAGTGGTGAAAAAAAATTCTGAAGTTTTTAATGAAAAAGAGTTGAACTTTCGCGGCATTTTCCCGTAGCATTCTCATTTTTCGGGATTTGGGACTATGATTTGCGGCTTGAGCTGACGTTTCTAATGATACCATTTTGGGGTAGATGCGCTATTTTGATCACTCATTATTGCCTTTTATTGCAATGTTGAAGTGACCAAAATAACACAATTTTGGCATTCAGACTTTTGTTTCCATTACGCAGTTTACAGATTTGATTAATTGATTTTATATTTTGATAGATCGGACATTTCTGAATGAGGCAATACCAAATATGTGTATTTTTTTATAGATTTATTTTCAATAGGGGCAAAAGAGGGGTATTTTTTTTTTTTGATATTGGTAAAAACGTTTTTTTTTGTTTATTTTTCTTAGCCTACTAGGGGGCCTCAGTGCTACACTTTCTGATCACTTCTCTTATGTTCCGATGAGTTGATACCCATCTGAACACAAGAAAAATGATCTCTTCTGGTAATGATCGCCTCTGCTGGTGACCTCAATAGGACATAGCCAGCAGGAAGTGATTGCTGACAGCTTCTGAGGTCATCAGAGGACCCAGGCAGTCAAGTTAACAGCGTAGGTCCCATGATCACATCATGGCACCTCCGATCACAGTGGGCAACAGCACGATCCATACTGTGGTGCTATGGATCAGCTGTCAGCCACTGACAGCGCAATCCAGTGGGTTAACACTGCCAATCAGATCACTGATCCAATCTGGGACGTTAGCTACCCATCTCAGCTGATGAGATCAGCTGAGACGTGTGGGGTAGGATGTGAGCTCAGGGTGTGAGCTTGCATCAGGGGGCGAGATGCAACAAAGGATGTATACAATTGTGCTCAAAAGTTTACATACCCCAACAGATTTTTTGCTTTATTGGCCTTTTTTCAGAGAATATGTAAGATAGCACAAAAACTTTTATTCCACTCATGGATAGTGGTTGGGTGAAGCCATTTATTGTCAAACTACTGTGTTTTCTCTTTTTAGATCATAATAATAACCAAAAGCATCCAAATGACCCTGATCAAAAGTTCACATTCCCTGGTGATTTTGACCTGATAACATGCACAGAAGTCGACACAAATGGGTTTCAATGGCTAATAAAGATAACATATTCACCTGTGACCTGTTTGCTTGTAATCAATCTGTGTGTGCATAAAAGCTGAGTGAGTTCCTGGGATCCAGACAGACTCTTGCATCTTTCATTCAGTCACTGACGTTTCTGGATTGTGAGTCATGGGGAAAGCAAAAGAATTGTCAACAGATAAATGGGAAAATATAGTTGAACTGTGTAAAACAGGAAAGGGATAAAATAAAAAGATAGCCAAGAAATTGATAATGCCAGTCAGCAGTGCAGAAACTGTGATTAGCAAATGAAAAATCAGGGGCTCTGTAATAATCAAATCACCATCAGGTAGACCAACAACAACTTTTAGCCACAATTGCCAGGAAAATTGTTTATGGATACAAAGAAAAACCCACAAATAACATGAGCTGAAATACAGGACTCACTGAAAACTAGTGATGTGGCTGTTTTAAGATGCACAATAAAAAGGCACTTAAAGAAGAATGGGCTGCATGGTCGAGTCGCCAGAAGAAAGCCATTACTGCACAAAAATAGTATAGAGGTGTATCATTGATGATGTGGGGATGAGTGAGCTACAAAGGCACAGAAAAGTTGGTCAACGTTGAAGGAAAGATGAATGCAGCACATTATCAGCAAGTACTGGAGGCAAATTTGCACTCATCAGCACGGAAGCTGCGCATGAGACGTTCTTCGACGTTCCAACATATCAACAATCCAAAACACAAGGCCAAATCGACATTGTTCTTGGCTACAACAGAATAAGTGAAGGTTCTAGAGTGGCTATCTCAGTCTCCTGACCTCAATATCATTGAGCAATTCTGGAAGAACTCAAGAACACAATTCATGCAAGAAAACTCAGGAATTTACAGAAACTGGAGGCCTTTTGCCAAGAAGAATGGGCAGCTTTACCATCTGAGAACATGAAGAGCCTCATCCACAACTACCACAAAATACTTCAAGCTGTCATTGATGTTAGAGGGGGCAATACACAGTATTAAGAACTGGGGGATGTGAACTTTTCATCAGGGTCATCTGGATGTTTTTGGTTGTCATTATGATTTAAAAAGAGAAAACACAGTAGTTTGACAATAAATGGCTTCACCCAACCACTAACCATGAATGGAAAAACAGCTTTTATGTTATCATTCATATTCTCTGAAAAAAAGGCCAAGAAAGCAAAAAATCTGCCGGGGTATGCAAACTTTTGAGAATGTCCTTGGTTCTGAAGGAGCCAAACACTTCTTTCCTAACTCAACCATAGGCACCCCAGATCATAGATGCCATTGACTTTATGATTTTTCCAAAACTTTCCATAATTTACGTGCTTTGTTGAATGTAACAGCTCATAGAGAGTGTAGGTCGATAGAGATCAATGTAACCAACTAAAAATGTTTAAATATTGACAGAATAATAAATACTTTACATCTGCGTTTCATAAATACTAAGTATGACATTTGTGTCTTTGCATGCTACTGAATAGCAAGGTAAAGAAATAAAACCATCGCACTATGTCTTCTTTGTCGCAAAGTGCAAAATTACCTTGGCCTTTCCAACGAGAGACGTAAAGAAAGTGTATAAATCCATTAGACATATGTTCTACGGTGAAAGCAGCATATTGTAAATAAATCCTTCAATGCCTCATAATTGTTCACATTCTCAAATGTCATTATAATGTATAAAGAATTATGGATGAGCCACCTGAAAGAAGGGCAACACCTTTTTCTTTCTCTTTTATGTTTTTAATTTCGTACAGACAATTAGATCTTAGCTCAATTCACTTAATTTAGATGTAGAAAACACTTGAACATCTATTACAATTTAAAACTATTTCAATTTCACATAAACAATAATAAATTATATAATACAATAATAAAGAAAGTCTTCAAAACTCTGGTTATTTTCCTAAACGTAACAGCTATTTATAACAGTGAAAGTTAGCACTTATCCAAATACTCAAGGATGATTGCACATACATACATTAAAAGCAATCTATGGAATCGGAGAGCAACATTATGTTGGGACAGGGTACCTCATTCCAGTAATGGGTCATTTACATAACTGCTTTGCTAGAATCCCTGTCTTCTCTTTTGTAGATGTAGGAGTGGTCAGAATGTGAAGCTGTGTATAATACCACCCATTCCGCTGACTTTCAGCAAGCTGCTAATCACTATTGGGGGCATGGTTACACAGGTTAGCTGTGGGGCACCCCACTGGGGTCAGTGCACCATGGAGGGGTACTGTACACTGACCAGAGTGTGCCGTATCCCTGTGACCAGGGAATGGGGATGTCAATCTGGAGCCCTCATCACAGGCATCCACACACCCTAGAGCAGGGGACTACAGGGTTAAATCCTCAGCTAGGAGACCCAGTGCCGGGGGAGGAGTTTCAGGGCAGAGGAGTGGAGGAGCGGGAAGCAAGTTACAGCAGAACGTCTGTGGAGAGAGACAGAGGAGAAGACCTTAGGAGAGGTGGTCCAGACTGAAGGGGGATGCCCGGGTGTTAGTTAACTTCCTAATCTGTATCGGTACGATAGCCACCCGGAGGGAACCAGTCCAACACCGGGGTAACGGCTCCAAGGCGGTGCAGGTGTTTATCCCCGAGCCGCAGAAACCGGAGGGCATGGGCCTCTTCAAAGGTCGTGGCCAAGCCCGGCATAACTCCCATCAGGCCCCTGCATAGGGTCAAGGAGGCTCAGAGAGTGATAGACTCCTGGAGGAGGCCCAGAGGCGATAGACTCCCAAAGAAGGCTCCGAGGGTGGCAGACTCCAGAAGGATCCATGGGGACCGGCAGTGGACTTTGTGTGCAGGAGTGCTAGGAAGGTACAGGAGTAAAGAGCGCATGATGAGGACAAACGGAGAAACCGCCAGGAACACCACTAAGGGCCTCAAAGAGACATTCTATTCCCTGGTAACTACCCAGTCCAGGTACTCGTGACTGTGTAAACCTGAAAGCTGCCTGAAAGTTAGCAGTAAACCCATGCAGAGCCTAAACAGCATGTGGTTTCTTATTTCCATCTTACAGGGGAAGTGACATTCCAGTCTCTTCAGCATAGAGTGCATCAAGCCTCCACCTGTGGAATCGCCTTCCTGTGTGAGTTCTCCATTTTTACATTACTGCCCCAGGGATTCTGCTTAACCTGCAGGGAGCAGTACCATCTAGCTATCTACCATCATCCCTGGAGGTCTGAAAGCAGCGCTGGTATCATTACCAGGCACCATAGGTGACGTCACAAGACTTTCTTTCATTTTATTTTTCCCCTTTTTGTTTTGCCATTTTTCAGCAACCACCAGGGCCACGGGCTCAGGCAAGCCACTCGTGACATCCCCCCATTGCAACCGCCTGGGACTGGGTACCCCAAGGGCCCTTGGGTGGGACAGCTTGACTGGCATGCAACCGAGTCCTTGTCCTCTAGCTTTAGTCATCAGCTCTACCCTCTACCCATTTGTAGTAAAAGCCTTAATATTATTACATTGACTTACCTTTAGGAGGCATCACCTTATCCACTCTATGAACAAATGTCCAGTTGTAACTTTACAGTGGCATGTAAAAATTTGCACACCCCTGGTCAAAATTACTGTTATTGTTTACAGCTAAGCAAGTTGAAGATTAAATGATCTCTAAAGGGCATAAAGTTAAACAAGACACATTTCCTTTGTATTTTAGGCAAAAAAAATATTTTCATCTTTCACATTTTGAAAATTACAAAAGAAATACTGGAAGGAAAATTGGCTAATGCAAAGTTTGGGCACCCATGGAGATTTGTGTGCTCAGATAACTTTGACCTTAATTGGCCGTTTCAAGTTATGGCTTGTTCACTATAATCGCTATGAAAGGCCAGGTGATGAAAATTTCAGTTTTTTAAAAATTCAGCCTTATGCCAAAAAACAGCAGCCATGTGTTCTTTTAAACAGTGGCCTAGCACCCTGAAAATAAAAATCGTGGAGGCCCACAAGGCAGGAGAAGGCCATAAGAAGATAGCAAAACGTCGACCTTTCCTTTATATGAAATGTAATTAAGAAAAGGCAGTTATCAAGAAAAGTGGAGGTCAAGTTAAAGTCTGAAAGACCAAGCAAAATTTCAGGGTGAGCTGCTCGTAGGATTGCTAGAGAGGCAAATCGTAGTCCCCATTTGACTGCAAAACGACCTTCAGGAAGATTTAGCAGACTCTGGTTTTGTGGTAGATTGTTCTACTGTTCAGAAACACAAGATCAAATATGGCCTCTATGGAAGAATCATCAGAAGAAAACCTCTCCTGCATCCTCACCATAAAATTCTGCTCAAAAGTATGCAAAAGAGCATCTAAACAAACCTATTTTGTATTTTGGAAACATGTCCTGTGGACCAATGATGATGATCAAAGGTATGTGTGGAGAAAAAAGAGCACAGAATTTCAGGATAAGGACATCTCACCAACCATTAAGCATGAGGGTGGATCAGTCATGCTCTGGTGTTTTGTTTCAGCCAATGGCACAGGTAACTTTTCACAGGTAGAGAGAAAAATAGATTCAATGATATTTCAACAAATTCTTGATGCAAACATAACACTTGTGTGTATATTTTGATTATATTGGTTTTTACAAATTACTTTGGTTACATTTCATGGATTTGTTAAATGTTCTTTCTAGCTTTCTTTTGGGGTAGCCCCTCCAAAGTAACCTATGTTCAAATTTTGGCTTCTTTTGCAAAGTTATCCTCTCTGCAGTTAATAAGGACCTGTTACTAGTATCATGTTTTCATACCATATCATGTTTTTTTTATTTTATTTTTTAAAACTATATATAATTTCAGTGAATGATCTTTTTTTGTTAACTGAAATTTTTATGGTCTTAGGGTGCTTTCACATTAGCGGTTTTCGCTGATCGCGGCAGTTGCGGTGAAAAAAACTCAACTGCCGCGATTACCGCATAACCGCTGCACTTGCGGTTCACTTGTGGCAAGCCCCATGCAATGTCTATGAGGCTTGCGGTAAGTGTGCGGCAGGAGCGGCAAGTGCGGTTTCGGCACTTGCGGCAGGTGCGGCTGGGAAAAAACCGCAGCATGCCGCAAGTGCCGAAACCGCACTTGCCGCACCTGCCCGCAAGCCCCATAGACATAGTATGGGGCTTGCCGCAAGTGAACTTCAAGTGCAGCCGTATTGCGGTAATCGCGGCAGTTGCGGTTTTTTCACCGCAAATGCCGCGATCAGAGCAAAACCGCTGATGTGAAAGAGGCCTTAATTGTAAACTGCTGCGAAATATGTCAGCACTATGTAAATATAATAGCTGTTATGTCCCCATAAGGTCTCCAACCCAGCAACAATCACATTTGCAGGTCAAAATTCCCCTCCTCACCAGCCTTGTATAGCATCATGTGTAAAAAGCATTTATCATCTCCATTTTTTGCATGCAAATTAGGGCTTGGATTAATCAAAGGAGCGTTGTTTTCCCAGACTATTCAGCCTTTTTCTATGTTATCACTCCTCTGTGTGCATGATAACATGATTTCCATGAGCTGGTGTTATTGCGGCTTCTGGAAACCTTGTGCATGCGCGCAGCTTATGTCAGCAGTGGCAGTGCACCTCTAATGCCGGGTGTACATGTCCAGCTTCAAAGAGGCGCACATGATCGCAAAATAGCTTCTGCACTTCTGATCATGTGCAGTGAACCTTTCTGATGCCTAGACGCATACACTAAGCTTCAGAGACGCATGCGCAAGTTTTCCAGGAGCCGCAATGAAGCAGGATCATGGAAATCATGTTATCACACCCACACATTAAATATGTAGACTAAGGAATGCAAATATAGACTACTAAGCATTATATAGAGATTTTTTATGGTGTAAATATGTCATAAAAAATATGTTATGCAAAGGAACTGGAGTACAATATGGTTTGTTTCTGCGCTGCTAAAGAAATTAAATACCGTAGTCGAATTCTATCAAAGCTAATTCATTTTATGCATTTCAAAGTGATCCGATTCCTCACTTCTTCTTAAGGAAAGCCACCAGGTTACAAAGTGGTTTCCTGTGGAAGAAGTGAGGATCACTTCAAAACACATAGAATAAACCAACTTTGATAGAAGTCGTCTATTTGATTTCTTTCAGCCGCACAGAAAGAAACCACATCATACTCCAGGTGCTTTGCATTTTTTCCTGCCTTATGGCTTGTGTAAAGTGTCCGTTTTACAACATAATCATATATCAAAGTCAAACATCACAAATGCCCTGTATGACAACTGACTCTGACATCTGACTCTGATAAATAACATCTGACTCTGACATCTGACTCTGATAAATAATATCTGACTCTGACATCTGACTCTGGCATCTGACGCTGATAAATAACATCTGACTCTGATAAATAACATCTGACTCTGACATCTGACTCTGACATCTTACTCTGATAAATAACATCTGACTCTAATAAATAACATCTGACTCTGACTCTGATAAATAACATCTGACTCTGACATCTGACTCTGCCATCTGACTCTGATAAATAACATCTCACTCTGACATCTGACTCTGACATCTGACTCTGATAAATAACATCTGACTCTGACATCTGACTCTAGCATCTGACTCTGATAAATACCATCTGACTCTGGCATCTGACACAGACATTAAATATTAATATTAATTGTGTGCAACATGTCTCTAGGGGGTGCCCACCCCCCCTAGAGACATGCTGCCCACTCCTGTGGGCATGTCAAGGGTTAATAACCCATTTACAGTAAGCCGGCTATTGTCGGTTTTGTACTAATTTATGAATGAAGCCGCGGCTCCCCTGACAGTAGCGCAGATATTGTACATAATGTCCATAGTCCTGTAGGCATTTACATTAGATCTATGAGCAGTGCACTGCCATAGATCTAATGTAAATGCCTACAGGACCGTGGACAGCAGCAGATACTATACATACATTACGTACAGTATCTGCGCAACTGTCAGGGGAGCCGCGGCTTCATTCATAAATTAGTACAAAGCCGACAATAGCTGGCTTACTTTAAATGGGTTATTAACCCCTGACATGCCCACAGGAGTGGGCACCCCCTAGAGACATGTTGCACACAACTAATATTAATATTTAATGTTTAATTAAACAGTTAACACTTTGTTCATCCCTGCAGCTGCAGGGATGAACAAAGTAGAAGGTAACCGCATTGCTCAGGATTGCACATCCTGAGCAATGCGGTTACCGCATTGCGGATCACAGAACCGCTCCGAAAACTGCAGCCTGCATGATTTTTCACGCAGGCTGCAGATCCGGAGACGGTAACCGGATTGCATGTAGTGCAATCCGGTTACCATAATGGGCTCCTATGGGGAGCGTTACCTGATCCGGTTTTGAGCTTTTTGAAAGCTCAAAACCGGATCAGGTTTCAAAAATACAAATGCAGATGTGACCCTAGCCTAACTCAGATACCTGTGGAGTGGAGACTGGATTCCCATACCGAATTAATAAAGCCTACAGGTAATTTATGATAGAGCCGTGTCCTGAAGTGTTTTGAGCGCTGACATAACATCACTTTTCCTTTGAATCGGCTACTAACTCAGATACCTGACTCTGATACCTCATTCTGATATCTGACATCTGACTTTGACAACTGCCTCCGACACCTGACTACAGTCTTCATTTTAGGACATAATCATATATCAAAGTAAAACATCAGAAGTACCCTGTCTGACAACTGACTCTGGCATTGAACTCTGCCAACTGACATCTGACTCTGACACCTGACTCTGACAACTGACTCTGATGCATGACTCTGATTTCTGACTTTGACAACTGACATCTGACACTGCCAATTGACTAGGACACCTGACCAGAGTGTATAATTTATGACATGATCATATATCAAAGTAAAACATCAGAAATACTCTGTCTGACAACTGACTCTTACATCTGTCTCTGACAACTAACTGTAACACTTGGCTGTGGTGTCCATCT
The DNA here is from genome assembly GCA_033576535.1 of Allobates femoralis. Taxonomy (NCBI): domain Eukaryota; kingdom Metazoa; phylum Chordata; class Amphibia; order Anura; family Aromobatidae; genus Allobates; species Allobates femoralis. Next base: position 42,994,871 of record JARQOC010000008.1, on the reverse strand, counting down.
TTCATCATGATCATATATCAAAGTCAAACATCAGAAACATCTGACTCTGGCAACTGAATCTGACTCAGACATCTGACAGTGACAACTGACTCTGATGCTGTACTTGTGACATCTGCAGCAGATGGTTTCAGGTTCTCTGCTCAAGGTTGTATGAGGTGCACTCACACTAAGAAAGTGACTACTCTCTTTAAAATTACTAGATTGTCAATAATAAGACCTTATTTGCACTTGTTTGTCCACAAAGTCTATTAGCATACATACATGCTGTGCTAGTTTGTCTGATAAAAGGGCACATGAAAGATGGAAACCCAACAGATCCTGTTAATGAGGTCTGTTGAGCGCCGCTCAAGTCCTCCCTATGACAGATCCAACACTTCATATTACACAGCTTTGTGCTGGTGCACAGTTGTCAAGATGTTAAACAGTGTGTATTAGCCACAGCTTTGCTGGTAGCACAGTAAGAAACTACTTTTTCCTGCTAGCCTGCACAGGCACTTAAATGTCACTGGTCTTATAAAATGCTACATAAATATAGTGCTTGTGTGATAAATGACTAGCATTATATATGGGCAATTTTGATAAACAAGTGAATCAGAAAACACAATTATAGAATCATCATACCAGACAGGATGTTTTGTTTTCATTAAAATGTATGTTGTAAACCGGAGTTATCAATTACAGAAATGCAATTTGCATTCATATTTTCTTATCTTCCTCTGTACAGAACGTAGAGAACACAGAAGCATGGCGGTGGCGGCGGTGTTGTAGCTCATGCTGAGTCAGTAATGACTCGTTTGCATGGAGGGGGCAGATGATGTGTCATTGAGACATGAAATACCAAGAGTCAGAGTGCAATTAGCAGCTGCTGTAAATTGAGACATATAAAGCTAAATGTTGGATAAGCCACTCTGTAATTGGCAAGATCATGACCTAAACCCAACTGAAATAAATAGCTACTATTTACATACACCCCGTAACATCCCCTCCACGAATCCTTCTAAATCCACCAAACTTAAAAGTATGAAAGTCAATTTGATGTTATTCGTTTTTAAGAAATGTAATGAGGAACGCGGCAATCGGTTAGTTGTCCTTTCTTGTGACATTTTCGTTAGTCTCATGATTCCTTGTCTCTTTTTAACTCTCATATTTAGGGCTTTCACAGATAGCACTCGTACCCACGACACTGTATTTTTCAGACCATAAGACGTAGGTTTTTCTCATTAAAGTGTGCGAAAGGAATGGTGGTGCATCTTATAGTCCAGATGTGGCTTACCGGGGGCGGAGAGGAGCAGGGTCACAGGAAGTGAGGGCACCACTGCAGCTAGTCGGTAGCGCTATGAGTGGGGAAAAGCTGCGGGCTCTGAGCTGGGAGGACGCGGTGTCCTAGTGGAGCGAGGGGAGCACCATTGATCTCCCGGCAATGGACGCAAAGGACTTTAGGAAAATGGTGCAGCCGGAGGCACATGCAAAGATTAAGAGCTCGGAGAATCATATTGCCAGGATGTTGAGTATGCCAAGTGCTTAATACTATGATTGAATATGCAACTATGAGAGGCTATTGGTACTTTGCACTATGAGGGGCTATCTGTACTTTGTACTATTTGTGTATGTGAATCCGGGTTAGTTCTTGGCTAAGTTTGATTCTATTTTGGGCAGGAATTGGGGTGATTATATTGTGGAGTCTTATGGGTTCTCCCTACTACATTTTGATGTATGTAACATCCCTCTGTATTCTGTGACATGGTTGTACATATATTTGCCTGTTAATGTCCTAATATTCACCCACATCTGTTCTATTACCATTTTTTCTATTCTTTCCAGGGACACCCCTAAAGGTACCTTTACACGCCACCACTGAAAGGTAGCAACTGCCCGGCACTGGGGATAATTGTGCCTGTTGCCATGAAATTGCTACGAAATGGCGGCGTGTAAATAGAGCAGTTCCTCCCGATGTCCTGCAGTTCCTTCGAATACCTGTTGCTGAGCCGTGCTCAAAAACCGAAGGCAACAGAAAGGCACAATTGCCATGGTAGTGGCGTCTAAACGGGGCACAGACATGGATGTTGCGTCGCCTAGTGAACTCCCAGGGGCGTGCCACAGTGTCATGGATACCACGCCCCATCAACGATGATTGGTGGGGGCTACTGTGTTACGATTGGCTGTCCCTTCACAGGGCGCCATATTTAAAGAGCTGACCATTCACACTACACAATTGCAATGGCGTCATGTATTAGCCAGCCTTCCTGCGCAGGCTGGCCAATCATGATGCTATTGCATTGTCCAATCAGCGTATTAGCGTCACGGAATGCACAACTCTGTCTCGCCTATGTACTTGCGGTGCGAAATATGTACGCCAATATTCCTTTGTGGTAGCGGCGTGTAAAGCAGGGAAGGTATTCAACAGGAAGTAAGCCGCAGGATCTGTCGGAATTTCCGGGAAACACAGATACCTTCAGTGGACAACGCAATGGCGGCGTTTATATGCGGCATCAGCGATCGGTATCCACCGTCAAAAACGTGCGCGTGCACGTGCGGTGGATACATGTTGCTAGGCACAGTGGCGGCGTGTAAAGGTACCTTTAAGGACATATCCATGCACTCTACAATCATAGTGCATGCTCTCCATATTTCTCTTTGGCACTGAGACTGCTATTATATTTGAATGATAGTGGAGCACAAACCTTTATACACTTTTTGTGTGTTTTTAAATGTTTTTATAACTGATCACTGTTTCTTTGCATATATTTTGTGTGTGCTAATTTTTCCCATGAAAACAGCTCTGCTTTCCTCTATATTTTCAAATCATATTTGTTTAAATATCCATCATGGTGCCCCATGTGTCCTTTTCCTTGCTTCCTGAGCTCGGAGAGCCGACATCTCATTGTGTGCACACATCACCTTTATTTTCTTGGTCTATTGTGCCTGAGGTAATGCATGTGCTGAATGAGATCTTGGATGTCTGAGATATCAATCTACGCATGTTCCACATCCGTTTTTTTTTCCTGAAACCCTTTGGGTCCATTGCCACCTTTACAACAGAAATGAAACCTAGGCAGTATAGCAATATCCAGGGGTTCCTACCTTATTTCCATCCAGATCTGCTAGAGTAGCTGGAGCTACTCACAAAAGTCACCATCTGGAGACCTGCTCTTCAAAGCTGTTTGCAGGATCTGGTGACCAAGCTGAAGATAGCTGTGAGCCAAACATGCCGGACTCAGGAGTCACAGGTTGGGGACCGCTACCCTAGAGGCACGAAATCAGATCCAGGAAACATCACAGAAAATAAGAACATACTTATTAATACCTGAGTAGAAAAGCAGGTTCCTGCAGGACTTAGCCAGGCTCCAATGGTTTATGATGGAGATAGCAATGGCACATAACAAATCAACACCACTTGGCACCTATCAACCATGAGGGAGATGACTGCAATATATTACAGTATTAAATACGGTAAGTGGATTAGATTCGCCAAAATCCCTGGTAGCCATGGATGAGGCAAGGCCTCAGCTGTGGAGCAGTCCTGGTTTTGCAGTGTGTGCCCCGGCCGGCACCCCAGTGCAACAGTCATATTTACATAATACATAAGAGAAGAAAAAGGAAGAGAATAAAAAAAGATGCCACTCACCGGTCAGTGCAGAATTCTTTAATGGTTCAAGTTACGGGTACATAAACGCAGGGAGGGGGTGATGGATTAATGGACTACGGTGCCTTTTTGCGCAGTGAGCGCTTCTACAGGACCTGTAGAACCGCTCACTGAATGAAAAGGCACCGTAGTCCGTGAATCCATCACCCCCTCCCTACGTTTATGTACCCGTAACTTGCACCATTAAAGAATTCTGCACTGACCAGTGAGTGGCATCTTTTTTTATTCTCTTCCTTTTTCTTCTCTTAGGGTACCTTTACACACGGCTACATTTGTAGCTTGTCACCAGGTAACTTACTGGTTGCAGTGAAATCATGGATACATGATTCCATTTGTACACAGCAACAAGATAGAACCATGTATCCATGATTTCACTGCAACCAGTAAGTTACCTGGTGACAAGCTACAAATGTAGCCGTGTGTAAAGGTACCCTTATGTATTATGGATCATTTGCTGCGGTCTGGATCTTAGGACTTGCACCCCGGACCAGCGTATACAGCCTTCTGCTGCAAGAGTTAAGTGCAGAGTGACAGTTATACAAGTACAGCGATTATTGTTCGGTCTCTACTTTTTCTATGTGTTGGGACAGTCATACTTACATTCACCCTCCATGAGGACTAAAGCTCGCATTAAGTTATTGAAAGTCTTTATGGATGGTTTATTTACAAAGTCTCGTGAAACACAGGCATACATCTTGAACTTTACAGAAATACACAGATATTCAATATTCCGCTTTGCTGAAGGCTTCTCCCCTTTGTCTTGGTGATTCTAGAATCTCGTCTCTCAGCCCATAGAAGTCTACAGAGTAAATACCCTATCCCACCCATGGGGATCCATGCAGAGGGACAATCCGAGCCTTCGCCAAGGTTCTTTCACCGCTTGTATTGTGGCAACCTGTTCGTCTGAGTCTAAGTTGGGGGTCTGCTATGTAGTCATTGGGGGAGGACAGTGATTCACCCAGGGATCTATGGGAACTCGGAAACTGGGCGTGGAGTTAAGGGGGATGACACTGGTGGCCCACCTGAACCAGTATCCCTGGTGGTCAACTGAAAATTGGGGGAATAATTGAAAGGGAATAAAGAGAATAAACGTTTGTCGTGGCACCACCTGTGGTTTCTGGTGATGGCACCAGCGCTACCAGGGGTCTCCCGGAATGATGGTTGGGCAGCTGGGTGGTAAAGCTCCCCACAGGCGGAGAAGGATCCCCGGGGCTGTGGTGAGGCAACAGGGATAGATACAGTGGACGGGGTCAGGGACTGAGGAACCGACACACACACCGTAAGTTGTTTGTGTACCTCTACTGGTGGAATTGCAGGTAATGTCCAGGGTACTCTCCAGTGGTTGGGAAACACTTCTGGATCTCCACAGTTAGTGAGTTTAAGGCTTCCTTGTCACTTTTTCCTTGTGGAAGCCCCAGCCCCATGTAAAGCTTGGCCTGGCCTCCTCTGCTCGTCTGTCACCTGTGTGTTGTAGTGGGAAACCTTTGAGCCGGTTGACAGGGTAGGGGGTACTCGGATACCGGGACAAGGGGTTACTTTGGTAGGGACCACAGCTGGTTGGTTGCCGGTTTTGTGCCCTGGACCCTCAGTGGTGGGGTGGGGGTGATGATGATGGGGGATTTGTAACGTGACACCACCTGTGGTACCTGGTAATGGTTACCAGCACTGCGGCCAGCCGCTGAGGTGATGGGAATGCAGCTTTGGTAGTACAGCTCCCCACAGGTGGAGCTTTACCTCAGGGCAGCGGGGTGGATGAAGGGGAATGGTAGTAGCGTTTCTGCTGTGAACGCTGCAGGCGGCGGCGGTGAAGCAAGCACACACACGATAGTCTTTGTTTCAGTACCTTTTTACTGATGTCCAGTAACAGGCACGGTCCAGGAGGGAAACCAGGTTTCGGTGCAGTTTGGGACGTTCACCTTGAAGAGTTGTGAGGCTTCCTCTATTAGTGTGTACAGTAATTGGGGTAAATTCTGCCTGTAACTGAACTTGCCGCTCTTTATCCCTCTCAGGGTGCTATTCCACAACCGACAATGAGGACCTTTCTGTGGAATCCCTATTCTCTGCTTAGGTCCCTGGTCCTATGCTTGGTCAGATTTGGTGTCTTTTGTTCTTCAGCTTCAGAGGGACTAGATCCTCCTGGTTTGTCCAGGCTTTCTCTACCACCTTTAAATGAATAGCGACTTCGGACTCTGGTGTCCGGGTAGCTAAAGGGATATCAGATATATTCCCTTCTTCTTTCTCCTACTTCTTCCACTGGCCTCCGTCCCTCTCCCTAGGGCGCTGCACCGCTGGGTCAGGTTTCCTGGTTCTGGGCCTGACTTGGTCCCAGTAACCAGCCCTTTCCAGTACCTGCTTCTGTACTCTTCTCTGCCAACTGCAGACTGACTACTGACTGACTAATCCCCTCAGACCTGGATCTTTATAGGGGATCTGGCTTAACCCCTTCAGGACCCAGCCTATTTTGACCCTAAAGACCTTGGCCTTTTTTGCAATTCTGACCAGTGTCCCTTTATGAGGTTATAACTCGGGAACGCTTCAACCGATCCTAGCGATTCTGAGATTGTTTTTTCGTGACATATTGGGCTTCATGCTAGTATTAAATTTAAGTCGATAATTTTTGCGTTTATTTGTGAAAAAAATCAAAAATATGGCAAAAATTTTAAAAATTTCACAATTTTCACATTTTTTATTTTTTTTTCTGATAAACAAGAGAGATATGTGACCGAAAAAAGTTATTAAATAATATTTCCCACATGTCTACTTCACATCAGCACAATTTTGAAAAAAAAAAAAATTTTTGTTAGGACGTTATAAGGGTTCAAAGTTCATGAGCAATTTTTCATTTTTCAACCAAAATTTACAAAACCATTTTTTTTAGTGACCACATCACATTTGAAGTCCTTTTGAGGGGTGTACATGACAAAAAAACACCCAAAAGTGACACTATTCCAAAAACTGCACCCCTCAAGCTACTCAAAACTACATTCAAGAAGATTATTAACCCTTCAGGTGCTTCACAGGAACTAAAGCAAAGTGAAAACAAAAAATTGATATTTTAATTTTTTTATCAAAAATGTTCTTTTAGCCTCAATTCTTTCATTTTCACATGGGCAACAGGATAAAATGGATCTTAAAATGTGTTGTGCAAGTTCTCCCGAGTACATCGATACCTCATATGTGGTCATAAACCACTGTTTGGGCGCACGGCAGGGCTCAGAAGGGAAGGAGCGCAATTTGAATTTTGGAGCTAATTTTACATTGAAAAAGTGAAATTGCGCTCCTTCCCTTCTGACCCCTGCCGTGCGCCCAAACAGTGGTTTATGACCACATATGAGGTATCGGTGTACAACAGGAGAAATTGCCCAACAAATTTTAGGATGAATTTTATGCTGTTGCCATGTGAAAACGAAAAAATTTAGGCTAAAAGAAAATTTTTGTTAAAAAAAAAGTACTATTTCATTTTCACAGATCAATTTGTAAAGCACTTGGGGGTTCAATATGCTCATTATCCATCTAGATATGTTCCCTGGGGGGTCTAGTTTCCAAAATGGGGTCACTTGTGGGGGAGCACCAATGTGGAGACGCACAGGGGCTCTCCAAACGCGACATGGTGTCCGCTAACAATTTGAATGCAAAATGAGCTCAAATTGTTAGCGGACACCATGTTGCGTTTGGAGAGCCCCTGTGCGTCTCCACATAGGAGCTCCTCCACAAGTGACCCCATTTTGGAAACTAGACCCCCAAAGGAACGTATCTAGATGCATAGTGAGCACTTTGAACCCCCAGGTGCTTCACATATTAATCTGTAAAAATGAAAAAGTACTTTTTTTTCCCCAAAAATCTTTTTTTTTTATTAATTTGTGAAGCACCTGGGGTTCAATATGCTCACTACCCATCTAGATATGTTCCCTGGGGGGTCTAGTTTCCAAAATGGGGTCAATTGTGGGGGAGCTACAATGTGGAGACGCACAGGGGCTCTCCAAACGCGACATGGTGTCCGCTAACAATTTGAATAAAAATCAGCTCAAATTGTTAGCTGTCACCATGTTGCGTTTGGTGAGCCCCTGTGTGCCTAAACATTAGGGCTCCCCCACAAGTGACCCCATTTTGGAAACTAGACCCCCCAGGGAACGTATCTAGATGCATAGTGAGCACTTTGAACCCCCAGGTGCTTCACAAATTCATCCGTAAAAATGAAAAAGTACTTTTATTTCCACAAAAATTTTCTTTTTTCATTTTTACAGATTAATTTGTGAAGCACTGGGGTGTTCAAAATGCTCACGACCCATCTACATAAGTTCCCTGGGGGGTCTAGTTTCCAAAATGGGGTCACTTATAGGGGAGCTCAAATGTTTAGGCACATAGGGGCTCTCCAAACGTGACATGATGTCCGCTAACAATTTGAGCTGATTTCCATTCAAATTGTTAACGGACACCATGTCGCGTTTGGAGAGCCCCTGTGTGCCTAAACATTGGAGCTCCCCCACAACTGACCCTATTTTGGAAACTAGACCCCCCAAGGAACTTATTTAGATGCATAGTGAGCACTTTGAACCCCAAGTGCTTCACAAATTGATCCGTAAAAATGAAAAAGTACTTTGTTTCCACAAAAAAAATATTTTTTCATTTTTACGGATCAATTTGTGAAGCACCTGGGGGTTCAAAGTGCTGACTATGCATCTAGATACGTTCCTTGGAGGGTCTAGTTTCCAAAATGGGGTCACTTGTGGGGGAGCTCCAATGTTTAGGCACACAGGGGCTCTCCATACGCGACATGGTGTCCGTTAACAATTGGAATTGTTAGCGGACACCATGTTGCGTATGGAGAGCCGCTGTGTGATTAAACATTAGAGCTCCCCCACAAGTGACCCCATTTTGGAAACTAGACCCCCCAAGGAACGTATCTAGATGCATAGTGAGCACTTTGAACCCCCAGGTGCTTCACAAATTGATCCGTAAAAATGAAAAAATATTTTTTTGTGGAAAAAAAAAGTACTTTTTTATTTTTATGGATCAATTTGTGAACCACTTGGGGGTTCAAGTGCTCACTATGCATCTAGATACGTTCCTTGGGGGGTGTAGTTTCCAAAATGGGGTCACTTGTGGGGGAGCTCCAATGTTTAGGCACACAGGGGCTCTCCATACGCGACATGGTGTCCGCTAACAATTGGAATTGTTAGCGGACTCCATGTCGCGTATGGAGAACCCCTGTGTGCCACTAGCATTGCCACCAGCACAAGGGCAACTGGAAGAGTTGGGGTACAGCACCAGAAAATGGCACCTCTAATGTGCTATTTTCTGGGGTGGCTGTGGGTTGCAATTTGCAGCGTGGGGGGGCCACAACATTTGGGTCTCTCCACGATGAGGATTGCAGCCCCCCAACTGCCAAGTTGTACCTGGCTGGCATCCAAAAATAAGGCAAAGCTCCTTGTCATTTTATTGGTAGAAGTAAAAAAAAAAATGGCATGGGGCTCCGCCATATTTTTGGTCCAGCCAGGTACAACTTGGCAGCTACGGACTGCCACCAGCCCCCAGCTGCCTCGTCATACCTGGCTGGAACCAAAAATACAGCGAAGCCTATTTTTTTTTTATTTCTAGAATTATTTCTAGAAAAAAAATGACATAGGGCTCCGCCATATTTTTGGTCCAGCCAGGTACAACTTGGCAGCTACGGACTGCCACCCACCCCCAGCTGCCTCATCATACCTGGCTGGAACCAAAAATACAGTGAAGCCCATTTTTTTTTTAATTTCTAGAACTAATTCTAGAAAAAAAATTACGTGGGGCTCCGCCATATTTTTGGTCCAGCCAAGTACAACTAGGCAGCTGGGGACTGGAATCCTCAGCATAGAGAAGCCCAAGCGTTCTGGGCCCCCCATGCTGCGAATTGCAGCCCGCAGCCGCCCCAGAAAATGGCGCATTCATTGAAGCGCCATTTTCTGGCGCTGTACCCACGCTCTTCCAGTTGCCCTGGTGGCGGTGGCTAACTGGGTAATAAAGGGGTTAATGCCAGCTTTTTATTGGCAGCTGGCACTAAGCCCGAGATTCATAATATAGGGCCAATGTTAGACCCGCCATTAGGAATCTCTAGTATGGTAAATAGTCAATAAATACACACAGAGAAAAATCTTTTTATTTGAAAAAAAAACAGACACAATTCGGACTCCATCTTTATTATAAAAAGATCCGACGTAGTCCACAACGAAGGTCCCGCGACGCTCGATCGCTCCGACGTAGTCCATAACGAAGGTCCCACGACGTTCAATTGTCTCCGACGTAGTCCACAACGAAGGTCCCACGACGCTCGATCGCCTTTGCTTTCAGATCGCTACTCTGGAGCCCAATCCGCCAGCATGGTGATTGAGCTGCAGAAAGTGATCTGAGACCCCAGGCGCAGTGACCCACTATGTGCATCACTGCGCCTGGGCTGCCAGATCGCTTTCCGCAGCTCGTTCCCCATGCATGGGGATCGAGCTGCGGAAAGCGATCTGGCAGCCCAGGCGCATTGACCCACTATGTGCATCACTGCGTCTGGGCTGTCAGATTGCTTTCTGCAGCTCGATGCCCATGCAGGGAGATCGGGCTGCAGAGCAGCGATCTAAGAGCCTGGGCGCAGTGACCCACTATGTGCATCACTGCGCCCAGGCTGTCAGATTGCTTTCTGCAGCTCGATCCCCCTGCATGGGGATCGAGTTGCGGAAAGCGATCTGGCAGCCCAGGCGCAGTGATGCACATAGTGGGTCACTGCGCACGGGGTGTCAGATCACTTTCTGCAGCTCGATGCCCATGCAGGGAGATCGGGCTGTAGAGCAGCAATCTAAGAGCCCGGGAGCAGAGACCCACTATGTGCATCAGTGCGCCCGGGCTGTCAGATTGCTTTCTGCAGCTAGATCCCCAGGATCCAGCTGCAGAAAGTGATCTGACAGCTCCAGCACAGTGATCCACAGTGATCACATAATGGTCACTGTGGATCACTGTGCTGGATCTGTCAGATCACTTTCTACAGCTAGATCCTGAGGATTCAGCTGTAGGAAGAGATCTGACAGATCCAGCACAGTGATCCACAGTGACCATTATGTGATTACTGTGGATCACTGTGCTGGATCTGTCAGATCACTTCCTACAGCTGGATCCTCAGGATCTAGCTGTAGAAAGTGATCTGACAGCTCCAGCACAGTGATCCACAGTGACCATTATGTGATCACTGTGGATCACTGTGCTGGATCTGTCAGATCACTTCCTACAGCTGGATCCTCAGGATCTAGCTGTAGAAAGTGATCTGACAGCTCCAGCACAGAGCTGTCAGATCCGGAGGCGGCGGGAGTGAAGAGGAGGAGGAGCGGGACGCAGCCGTGAAGGATGGAGCGCGATCGCCGGAAGGGTGAGTGGGAGAGGCGATCGCCGCTCTGGTGATCGGGGGGGGGGGGCAGGAAGGGGGAAGAGGGGGCCTGACAGGGGATGGGGGGCACTTAGAGGAAGCGGGGGCAGTTAGGAGGAGCCGGGCGGCAGGTAGAGGAAGCAGGCGCAGGGACAGGCAGCGGGCGCAGGGACAGGAAGCGGGGGGGGGGTAAGAAAGATGAAGAGGGGGCAGGAAAGAGAGGTGGGTGACAGGGGGGCAGTTAGAGGATGCCAGGGGAGCATATCGGAGGATAGGGATAGCAGGGGCAGGCAGGGAAGCATTACAGGCGTGGTGATTTTCACTTTCACTTTTGAGTGCCAATCACCGCGCCTGTAGCCGGGGGGGTGGGGGTGGGGGCAAATCGACCCCCCCTGGGGTGTTGTACAACTCCCCATGTACCTGCAGGCCGAGTGACAGGTCAGTGAGACCCTCACTCGGCCTGCAGGAGCCCGATCATTGCATGGCCCACCCCTAGGGCCAAGGGTCGGGAATGAACTTGTTTTCATGGCCCAAACGTAGGGCCAAGGGTCGTGAAGGGGTTAAGGGCAGCCAGTGGAGCTCCCCCTCCAGGTCTGGGGTGGAAGGTGTTGGGTGCTGTGTGTGCCAAGGTGTACATCCCTCCCTGCACCGGTGGGTCCTGTGGCAATCCCCTGCAGGGGTGCCACGCCTTCATGTTGACTACTGCTATAACATCTCCTGCGGTGCCTGGCTCCCTTTTTGGTCACTACACAGATGCCCAAGAGACTGGAGCTGAATCGGTATCTCTGCTGGGCTAGATGCTTTCCTGCAGACTCGGACTCCGGTGTCCGGTGGCTTTCTGGGGTGAACCGGTATGGCTCCTCTGCCCACAGTCTGCGGTCACTTTGTTCCTGTCGCCTTGCCTTCGACCTCACTCTTAGGTCCCTGCACTGACTAGGCTGATAACTGCTCAGTTTTCAACTGGCTGGGGCCTAGCGAGGCTCCGAAACACCAGGATGTCTTCACAGCTCTCCTAGCAACAGCA
>JARQOC010000008.1:42862826-42980326 GCA_033576535.1 Allobates femoralis | reverse complement strand
TTATTATTATTATTATAGCGCCATTTATTCCATGGCACTTTACATATGAAAAGGGGGCATACATAGACAAGTACAATATTTATGATTCACAGTGTACAAGGGATGGGTGAGGATACAGTAGGTGAGGAGAGAGGACCCTGCCTGCGAGGGCTCACAGTCTACAAGGTGAAGATACAGGAGGTGAGAAGAGAGGACATGCCCATGAGGGCTCACAGTCTACAAGCAATGGGTGAGGATACAGTAGGTGAGGAGAGAGGACCCTGCCCACGAGGGCTCACAGCCTACAATGGATGGGTGAGGATACAGTAGGTGAGGAGAGAGGACCCAGCCCACGAGGGCTCCTAGTCTACAAGGGATGGGTGGGGTTACAGTAGGTGAGGAGAGATGACCCTGCCCATGAGGGCTCACAGTCTACAAGGGATGGCTTAGGATACAGAAGGTGAGGAGAAAGGACCCTGACTATGAGGAATCACAGTGTACAAGGGAAGGGTGAGGATACAGGAGGTGAGAAGAGAGGGCCCTGCCCTCAAAGGCTCACAGTCTACAAGAGATGCGTGAGGATACAGTAGGTGAGGAGAGAGGACCCTGCCTATGAGGGCTCACAGTCTACAAGGGATAGATGAGGATATGGTAGGTAAGGAGAGAGGGCCCTGCCCATGAGAGCTGACAGTCTATAAGGGATGGTTGAGGATACAGTAGATGAGGAAAGAGGACACTGCCCACGAGGGCTCACAGTCTACAAGGAAAGGGTGAGGATAGAGAGGTGAGGAGAGAGGACCCTACCCATTAGGGCTCACAGTCTACAAGGGATGGTGAGGTTTCAGCAGGTGAGGAGAGAGGACCCTGGCCATGAGAAATCACAGTATACAATGAATGGGTTAGGGGTGAGAACACAGTAAGTGAGGAGAGAGGATGCTGCCCTCATGGGCTCAAAGTCTACAAGGGACGGGTGAGGATACAGTAGGTGAGGGTAGAGCTATTCATGCGGTGGTTGCTGGACTGAGGATCACAGCAGTTTGTAGCTTGTCAGAAGAGGTGGATCTTAAGGTTCCTTTTGAAGGTTTCCAGGGTAGGAGAGAGTCTGATGTGTTGCGGCAAAGAGTTGCAGAGTATGTAGGATGCACAACAGAAATCTATCTCTCTGGTCCAAGAGCCAGTGAATCAGTCACCCGGCAGATGTTCTCCAGTGGGATCCGTATTATCTGCCTCTCTCTTTGATCACTTTTTACTCTGGATAGGGTGCACTCTAAAACATGGCATAACCGGGGTACTTCTCTGATAGACGTAGGAGAATCTCCAGCTTCCCTGCATGTTCTCTTACTGATACAAGCGCCCAAACTCCTCCTTTTCTTCATCTTTCCAGAATTTCCGCTGTGTCTAAATCTGTGCCTCATTTATGGAGTTCAGCAATAGGAAGGGAAAGACACCGTAAACGAATTATGATTCAGTTTTCTAGCATGTTCTTAGCTGGCTGTTCATCTAAAAGCTTTTCACTTCTCTCGTCTCCTAGCCCTTAAAGGTCATAAAGGCAAAAGTGACCACCAGTTATTGCTTCTTTTCTATTTCCACTGTTCTCTTGAGTAATCCATATTAGTGATGGGCGAATCCTAAATTACTCGGAATCGCTTGACTCTAGCGAGTCCAAGCCCAGGACTCGCTACTCGTTGCGAGTCTAGCGAGTCCAATGTTAATGAATGGGGAAGCGAGTAATAGCGAGTAGTGTGAGATTTACAAATCGCAGATGTGTCTCGGAAGCTTCAGCCTGAAGCAATCCTAGTTTTGTCATTTATTTGCATTGCTCGTTTACTTTGTAAGTAATCGCTGACTCGCACAGATAAGATCCTGTCTTCTCTGTGTTCTGGCTGCCCCAGCTCCAGGGTCCTAGAGCCCGCCTGCTGCCTGATGTAGCAGAGCTGAGATTGTTCTCAGTCTGCTCATTCCCTGTGTACAGACATGAATGTCTGTGCACAGAGATGATGTAGCAGAGCTGAGATTGTTCTCAGTCTGCTTATTCCCTGTGCATAGACATCTATATTTATGCACAGGGGATGTAGCAGAGAGGACATCGCGTTTTGGACTGCGTCGGACGGAAGAGGATTTTTTTAATTAAAGATGGAGTCCCTAATGGCTTTTTTTATTTCTAATAAAAAATTTTCCTTGTGTTGTGTTTTTTTTAAAACAATTTAATAGAAATTCATGGCGGTCATGTCTAATATTGGCGTGACCGCCATAAATTTCGGGCTTAGGGCCAGCTGATAATACAAAGCTGGCCCTAACCTCTTTATTACCCAGCGTGCCATCGCTACCAGGGCCGCTGGAAGAGCGGGGTTCAGCGCCAGAGGATGGCGCTTCAATGAACGCGACATCTTCTGGGGCGGCTGCGGGCTGCAATTTGCAGCGGGGGGTGCCCAGAAAGCTTGGGCATCCCTGCGCTGCGGATTCCAGCCCCCAGCTGCTTAGCTGTACCTGGCTAGACATAGAAATTGCACGGAGCCCCACGCATTTTTTTTTAATTATTTCATGAAATTCTGAGATTCTGACTCTGAGACTCTGACTCTGAGACTCTGACTCTGAAATTCATGAAATAATTAAAAAAAAATGCGTGGGGCTCCGCGCAATTTCTATGTCTAGCCAGGTACAGCTAAGCAGCTGGGGGCTGGAATCCGCAGCGCAGGGATGCCCAAGCTTTCTGGGCACCCCCCGCTGCAAATTGCAGCCCGCAGCCGCCCCAGAAGATGGCGCGTTCATTGAAGCGCCATCCTCTGGCGCTGAACCCCGCTCTTCCAGCGGCCCTGGTAGCGGTGGCACGCTGGGTAATAAAGAGGTTAGGGCCAGCTTTGTATTATCAGCTGGCCCTAAGCCCGAAATTTATGGCGGTCACGCCAATATTAGACATGACCACCATGAATTTCTATTAAATTGTTTTAAAAAAAACACAACACAAGGAAAATTTTTTATTAGAAATAAAAAAAAAAGCCATTAGGGACTCCATCTTTGATTAAAAAAATCCTCTTCCGTCCGACGCAGTCCAAAACGCGATGTCCTCTCTGCTACATCCCCTGTGCATAAATATAGATGTCTATGCACAGGGAATAAGCAGACTGAGAACAATCGCAGCTCTGCTACATCATCTCTGTGCACAGACATTCATGTCTGTACACAGGGAATGAGCAGACTGAGAACAATCTCAGCTCTGCTACATCATCTCTGTGCACAGACATTCATGTCTGTACACAGGGAATGAGCAGACTGAGAACAATCTCAGCACTGCTACATCATCTCTGTGCACGGACATTCATGTCTGTACACAGGGAATGAGCAGACTGAGAACAATCTCAGCACTGCTACATCAGGCAGCAGGCGGGCTCTAGGACCCTGGAGCTGCACAGAGAAGACAGCTGGACTCGGCTCGCAAAGAAACAGCAGTTATCTGCGAGTTTCCCTGCTATCACTGGCACAGTAGCCAGTGATTACTCGCGAGTCTAATGCAAACAATGGCAATCCTAGTTTTGTCAGCGTTTCTGACAAAACTAGGATTGATATTGATTTGCATTAGACTCGCGAGTAATCACTGGGAAACTCGCAGAGTACCGAGTCCTGCGAGTCCCTTACTACTCGCCGAGTAACGAGTCCTAGCGAGTAGATTCGCCCATCCCTAATCCATATCCTTTTTTACTGTTTTAATCTGTCATATGGTTTTAGAGATATGAGCCTTTTTATTTTTATGGTCTTTACTAAGGGGGCGTTGCTCATAGGGTAGCTTAAATGTAAGACGCGCCTTAGAGGGTCCTATGAGCCACATCCACTTAGTAAAGACCATAAAAGTTAGTACAAAATCAAAGTGCCCCTATCTCAGGAACCATATAGTGCATTAAAAAAATACTCAAGGGAGGAATAACTTAAGAGGAAACACTGCCCACTTTTGACTTTGTGACCAAGATTCACTTTAAGCTTGGACATTGACTTCTGGACCAACTTCAGTTTGCTTTCTTAGTTTATTGATTTGATTATAGAATTATTTTATTTGGACATTACATCAATTGTCATATCATGGCTAGATTTTTTATTTGATGGTCTTGTGTTGGTTTGTTGGTGCACTTGGGTTGTAAGCTCACCACCCCCCAGGTTCCACTTTATAAAAGATCCAAGATTAAGCTAGTAGCAATCTTTAGACTCACCTGGTGAGGTGGGTCTTCCAAACACTAGAAATGTGAAAATTAGAAATGTGGGAAACGTGTAGTAGAAGCACCAGAGGCAGGCAGACAAGAGACTGTAAAGAAGATATGGTAGTAGGAGCACTGGAGGCTCCAAGCAAATGTCTGGGGCCACAAGGGACACAGGTACTCAGGTCTCGGGAGGTCAGTTGCAGGGATGTCACGGGTGGTCGGTGCCCAAGTCCGTGCCCTTGATGCAGACAATGAAAAGGGAAAAAAATAATAAAATAAAGTAGTTTGTGATGCCACCTGTAGGTCTGGTGATGACACCGGCACTGCTGGAACCTCCGGGTGATGGGCGGCAGCAAGATGTTTTGGCCCTCTACAGGAAGGGCGATGTCCCCTGGGTGTTGGAAGTAGCAATAGATAGTGGAGTAGGGCAGCGTATCACTGTGGAGCAAGGCAGGTTAGTCTCAGTTCATTAGGAAGAAACACCGACTCGTTGCTTGCTCTGAACGGGTACTTTACTCTTGTAATCTGCAGGTTTACAGGGTAATGCAGTTCTTTCAGCTAAGGTAGTGGACCGGGTGGTCCTGGTAGCGAGTATTGTCCCTCTGAAGCTCCGTTGGTGTTCCTTCACTTTCACTTTCTCTGTCCTGCTCTGCTGCCCTGTACAATCCCACTTGTTGGACCAGGCCCGTCGGGTGATATGAAAACCCTCTATCTCTCCAGAGGTGAACCCAAACCAGTCTAGTGCTTCTGGCGGAGATTGTGCTTGGTGTAGGGCGGTTGGATCGTGCTCCTATGAAGCTTGCGACCACGCCGGTGAATTAAGCAATCCAGAGATCTACCTCTGATCCATGTCGGAGCCGATACCTCACTTCGGACTGGGCCAATGTATTTGGCTACCCTCTTTCTCTGCCCCTTTCTCTTCTGGGTCACCAGGTTGAGGTGCCCACCCTGTTGGCTTCTTCTCTGCCATTCTGTAGCTCTGCAGCTCTGCTACATCTGCTGCTTTTGTGGTGCCCCTGTGACCAGGAGCTGCTGCCAGGTAGGAGGAAAAGACAGTTTGCACCACAAACACCCTGAAGTGATCTCATGTTCAGTGATACCACCTGTCTCCTCCTTGTGACACGGCTGGACGCTGGTGCCACAACCGCCCCCGTGTCAGGGTTGTAGGGGATGGAGCATCGGTGTTGAGAGATGTGGGTTGCTTCTGAGGTGGCTGATAGTATCCTCCTAAATGCAATGATATCTATTAGAGGCCAAAATTTGTTGAGTTTTTTTTTTATATATATTTTATTCTATGTACCAATTCGGTGATTTTTGTCTAAACCACAAACACCTTCACAGACATCCCAAACACCACTAAGAGGCAGCACCCAACCCGGAGCCCGGAACTCTAGGCGGGCAAGGGGTGGTGAGTTTAAAGGACAGTGGGTGGGAAGCATGTAGGTCAGGTGACAGAAGGTAGAAATAGAGGAAGAGGAGGAAGGAGTGAGTAGGCCAGAGGGTGCCGAGCAGGAAAGACGGAAGCACGCGTTCTGGAGGAGTGGGGCTGATGGAGACGCAGAATCCAAAGAGTCAAAGAAACCATGGAGAGAAAGCTCGTCCATAGCCAGCCCCCTGGGAGTGTGAGGAAAGAGAAGGACCAGCAGGACTGGGTCCTAGGAATACGGCAGCAGTGACCAACTCCCGGCGGAGTAGCCTTCCCTACTGAAGCCAGAATCACACGGGTCAGAGGGAGCCTGATAGTGCCTTGCGGGAGAGGACTATTGGAGGCTAGGCAGACTGCAGAGAGTCGGCTCTGACGGGGAACCGAAGATCTACCTGGTATCCCCAGATTCACCGACGGGGAGCTCCAATTCTAGGTTGGAGTTCGTTCCCAAAAGAACAGACAGCACAGTGGCAACCACGAAGACCCACCCACAAGGGTCCGAGCTGCCGCTACACTGGCCGGAGAAACACACAGAGAAAGAGATCCAAGCCTGGAAAAGACCCTAGAGAGAGTGAGGGGTCGTAGTGAGACAACCTGGTTGCAGGGAGTTTAAAGGAACCCGGAGTAGAAAGCCTGTAACCCGTGTAAGAAGTGAACTGTACTGTGAGCTGCTTACTGAGAACTGACGAGTAAACCCGGTGAACCCTGCCTTTGTGTCCGTGTCTAATTCCAGGAAAAAGAACTGTTTTATTACATTTCATTCCTGTCAGGAGCAGCCCGACCCGCGGCGGGCTCATCCATCTGGCTGTAGCCCATCCATCCTCCTGGCAGAAGAAGAGCTGCAGCGGTGGTCCCATCATTGACCACACACCGTGGGTGGCGTCACGACAAACTGTATCCTTTGTAAATATTCCCTTTTACTTGTGAGAACCCGGGACACGGTCTGGACCAGGGCCTCAGTCCCGTCCCACAGCAGCGACCCGGTCCGGTACCGAGTACCCCGTCCCAGTGGGCTCCACGCTTTCACTTTGCTTCTCACTCTGCTGCACTGCTCTTTGCAGCTCCCTTCTTAACTAACTCTGTTCTGCTCTCCCACGCACTATATAACCTAGCTTCTCCACCCACCAGGACTGGTTACCCTAGTAACGGGAGTCTGATTGGTCCCCTATCACTAGGTGTATGTGTGTGGTGCTGGAGTTTCAGGCTTCTACTATTCCTTACCAGAACATAGCATACTGCACCTTATGTTAGGGGTGCAGTACCCTTTTGTAGCGCGCTGACTAGCGGGGCGCTACACAAACAGGAGACTGCGAATCAGGTGGAAAAAGCTCTGGAAACTCCAAGAAGGCAAAAGACCAGGAAGCAGGTAGAAGAAGCTTTGGAGGCCCCAGCTAGGCAGGATACTGTGAAGCAGATAGTAGAATCACAGGAGGCCCCAGGCATGGAGGAGACCAAGGAGCACATAGTAGAAGTCCTTGAGGCTCTAAGCAGTTAGAAATCAGAAAGCCTACAAGTCTTAATACAAAGTCACTAGCGAGTTTTTTGGTGGGCATTATATAGGCCCAGGCAAATGATCACATGGGAGTACGTTGGGCCTTCTTCAAAGACCAATATGGAGGACAACAGAATTCAAGTTGGGGTGAGGGGAGCAAAACCCAGATCTCGGAAATTTATGTAACACAAACTTAAGGCCTATTGCCACTAGCTCATAATCTGCCTTCAAAAACCCATTACCAATTATTGCCAAGTTTAAACCAGTTAACCGGCCAATAAGCAAGACATATGTTGTTGGCTGAAAGGATAGTTTATGTGGGCCAATAAATTATCGTTTTTGTTTATATTGGATATGCATTCTGTATGGAGACAGAATGATTAACCTTTCTGTCCTCATACAGGTTTTATCAACCTGTGCCTTTGAAAGACTACTGGTCAACCTGTCATCATAGAAGCTTGGTGGACAGAAATCTGCCCATGTAAAAGATCCCGACTGGAGATTTATGTTACCTGAACCAAGCACGGCATGAATCAGACACCGGTTAAGTTATTGGAGCCATGTATATCTCACTTTGAAATGCTGCAGTTTCAGAGAAAACATTGATTTAAAAACCGTCCAAGCACTATGCAACTCAGATGGTAAGTCTTAGGCCAATGCCTAAGAGTGTCTCCCGTCATTAAGAGTCTTGTGATACCTCTGGGATCTGAGCTTTACATGAACATGTGAGACTCTGAGTTTTAAATTTTATCGCTTTCTTTTGTAACAGAAAGGGTTACGGTAATCTAAATTTTCTTGCTGGCAGCACCTGATTAGTTCATCTCAGCTACTGATGGATTGTGACCACTCCCCTTCCCTTAAATAGTCACCTGATGCCGGTCATAGATTCTTTCTATTCTGACCACTGAGGAAGAAGGCAGTTTCTGGTTGTTGCTTGAGATCTGTTGCTGGAGTTCTATTGTTGGAGCTGTGTCGTTGCAGTCTGGGTGTTTGGCTGCAGCAGTCAAGTTGGTTTAATATATTTTATTGTCTATGTTCCCGTGTCTGTCTTCCTTCCCTTATGTTGAATTATTGTAGAGATAAAGTATAGTTCACTGACCAGCCTTGGCACTAGGCAGGGTGAGTGGAGGGACTAGGCATTTAACAGGGGCAGTGAGAATGACCCACTTAGGGATGATAGGTGAGCTCAGGGGCCAGAGGTAGATTAGTATCAGAATATGTCCCATCCCCTGTTCCCTAATGTCAGAGTCTTCTTCTGCCTTTAATTCCCATTGTACCTCTGGGTTGCACCATGCACCGGACATCCTCTATTCCAAGCATGACAACATCGGTGGTTTCTACTCCCCCTACCCTAGGTTAAAAAACTTCTCCCATCACCTAAAAATAGGGAGAGCCCTGAAAGTCAAGGAGAGTAGTGTGACTGGTGTTCCCCATCATCAGGGTCTTCCTCTCACTTTACATCCCGTTGTACCTCTGTGTTGCACCATGTCCCGGACATTCTCTAGTCTGTGCATGACAATGCCGGTGGCTTCTATTCTCCCTGCTTCCCTAGATTGAAAAATCTATTCTATTACATAACAATAGGGAGAGCCCTGAAAGTTAAGGAGAGTAGTGTGACTGGTGTTCCCCATCATCAGGGTCTTTCTCTCACTTTACATCCCGTTGTACCTCTGTGTTGCACCATGTCCCTGACATTCTCTAGACTGTGCATGACAATGCCAGTGGCTTTTACCCTACCTGCTTCCCTAGATTGAAAAATCTATTCTATTGCATAAAAATAGGGAGAGTCCTGAAAGTCAAGGAGACTAGTGTGACTGGTGTTCTCCTTCATCGGGGTCTTCCTCTCACTTTACATCCCATTGTACCTCTGTGTTGCACCATGTTCCGGACATTCTCTAGATTGTGCATGACAATGCCGGTGGCTACTACCCTCCCTGCTTCCCTAGATTGAAAAAATCTATTCTATTGCATAAAAATAGGGAGAGCCCTGAAAGTCAAGGATACTAGTGTAAGTGGTGTTCCCCATCATCATGGTGTTCTTCTCACTTTACATCCCATTGTACCTCTGTGTTGCGCCATGTTCCGGACATCCTTTTGTCAATACATGACAATGTCCGTAGCTTCTACCCTCCCTGCTTTCCTAGATTGAAATATCTCTCCTGGTACATAATAATAGGAAGAAAACTATTCATCCCTTGTCTCCGAATCTCTGAGACCTGTGTGGCAAGAAGTTTATGGGTTTAAAAGTCAAAACTATACACCGGCTGTCCGATTCGAGTAGCATGAATCTCTTCTCACGTTCCCTTTAAGTGATAGTTTACACATTGTGGTTGCACATAGCATGTAAAATAAGGATAAATAATTCTTGTTCCTCTCAGATCAACATGGAATATACTAATACACCGCAAAGTCTATCATTGGAGTGAGCAGTATTTGGTTTCTAAGGCTACCAGGTACTAATTGTCTATCAAGATATTTCATTAACCGCAGCTATTATAGCGTCTGGCAGCGTTCCACCGGTAAGCACTGGCGTCAGAGATACACACTCTATAGCATCAACTATTTTTAAAATAAACATCATACTAATGCATTGCAAATAAGTATGGCAAAGAGTGAGATTGTGATTAAATTCATAAGACACAATGTGGAGGGATTGGTAACGCACTGCTCAGAAGAATAAGTTCTCGAAAATGACAAGAAAATTGCATAGATTGTTCGTAGGAGCGTAAAGAAGATGCTCACAGAGCAGTAAAGTACATAGTGCTCCTGTATCATAAAGGAGAAGCGCCGCTCATATAACTCATGTTCCTCCGTGATTGCAATGTACCATAGTCTATATTGGGAGATTTGTGGTTTGGAATTGATAATCTAATTTCTATTTTCCTCAGACCCTTCAGACTCTGCGAAGATCTGAGATATTTGGATTGTAGGACATGCAGATACTTTAAAAGCATTGACCACCAATTACGCAAAGCTAAAGATGCCACAACCATCAATTACAGGATGCCGTATGGACGACTGACATATAGCGGGATTACATACACCAACCTCCAATTACTGGACTCCACTAGTATTTATATAGTAATGTGAAAATTCACATAGATTTCACGACCTTGCCTTTTCCATTTTTTCCACTTTCCTTTTTCCTTCCTTTCTTCCACGAGCCATAACTTTGTTATCTTTCTGTCGATGTAGACATACAAGGGCTTGTTTTTGCTGGACGAGTTGTACTTTTGAAACACATAATTTATTTTACTGTAATAAAAAAAGCAAGAAAAACGAGCTGCAACTCACCGGTCAGTATAGTCCAATTTCTTGTGCAATTATCGGGTACATCGGTGCAGGGAGGAGGTAATCGATCCACTGACTATGGTGTCGTTTAGCACCACAGCACTTCTACAGGTCCTATCTTCTACAGATAGAACCTGCAAAAGCGCTGAGGCGTGAAATAGCAGCGTAGTCCGTGGATCCATCACCCCCTCCCTGCACCGAAGTACCCAATAATTTGGATTATACTGACCGGTGAGTTGCAGCTCATTTTTCTTGCTTTTTTATTATGGATTATTGAATGCGGTTTACAGCTTTGAGCGAGCACCCCGGTATGGAGTCACCTCCCTGTTGTTAGTAGTGTTCAAGTGCAGAGTGACGACCCTGAAGGTTGTAACGAAGTGCTCGGTCTATTTCTCCTGTATATATCTATCATTCATTTTACCATATAGTGTACTGGAAAAGGGGAAAAAAAATTCCAAGTTTGTTGAAATTACCAAAAAAGTGCAATTCCACAATTGTTTTTTGGGTTTTTTATTTACCAAGTTCATTATATGGTAAACCTGACCTGGCAGTATGATTCCCCAGGTCAGTATGAGTTCATAAATACCCAACATATGTAGTTTTGCTCCATTTACAGTAATTGGTGAAAAAAATAGTAGAATTGTTTTTTAAATGGCGCTTTTGTCACCAATTTCAAAGACCGTAGCATTTTAATTTTAAGCCATCTGGGGCCAGTTAATGCCAGTGCTCAGCCAGCACACACATGAAGTGAGTTATGACAGTGACAGGCAGGGGCGGATTAAGGGTAGCCAGGGCCCCGGGCTGTTTAGAAGGCTAGGGTCCCCCCAACCTAAAGTATCATGCAACATGTCACATGATCATCTTTTGATAGATCATGTGAAAAGTCACATGATGAGCACACAGGTGCAGAGCCATGAACACAAAACAAGGAAAACAGTAACGCGCTGTAATGTACAATAATTAGATCTGTCTCTTTAAGAAAACTAGCTCTGGTGTATCATGGGTAATGAGAAGAAGGAGGTGGGAAGTTAAGTTTTAGTTGCAGTTTGGAGCATGCTGATGAAAGACTGTTATGTGATATGATGGAGAAAGATGGAAGAATAAAGTACAGTTAAAGTTTACCCTTGTGGATTCCTCATATCGTGCGGACATTACTCGCGCTATACATAACATAGAGAACTATATATAATAGAGCAAGGGTGGGAATTTAAGACAGTAAGAATGCACAAATAGCTTTCTGTATGCAGCAGGACCCACAAATACCCCCCTGTATGCAGCAGGAGCCAGCCCACACATAGCCTCCTGTATGCAGCATGAGCCCACACATAGCCTCCTATATGCAGCAGGAGCCCACACATAGCCTCCTGTATGCAGCAGGACCCACAAATAGCCTCCTGTAATCAGCATATGCCCACACATAGCCCCTTGTATACAGGAGGAGCCCACAAATAGCCTCCTGTATGCAGCAGGAGCACAAAAATACCCTCCTGTATGCAGCAGGAGCACAGAAATAGCCTCCTGTATGCAGCAGGGCCCCACACATAGCACTACAGGATATGTGTGGGGCCCTTGGCTACACTTGGCAGGTCCTGTATACAGCAGGAGCACAAACACAGGCCCCTGTATATAGCAGGAATCCACACATAGCCCCCTGCATGCAGCAGGAGGCCCACATATATCCCCTGTACACAGCAGGAGCCCCACACACAGCCCCCTGTATAAAGCAGGAGACCACACACACAAGAATGCAGACAAGCACACACACACACACACACACAAAAATGCAGACAGGTACACACAAGAATGCAGACAGGTTGCTCATGCAGGCACAAGAATGCAGACAAGCACAAAAATGCACAAGAACAAAGATAGTCACACACATGCATAAGAACGCAGACATGGCACACACACGCAGGCACGAGAATACCGGCGCAAGAACGCAAACACCTGCATGTGCAAGAACACAGACAGGTAGACATGCATAACACAGACTGCACACACATGCACAAGAGCATAGACAGGCACACACATGCACAAGTTGGTGCTGCACACTGTGCCTCTCTGCCCCTCCATTTAGATATTTTTCTTGTATCATCATTTATGCAATGGATATATAAAAGCATGATGTGAGCAAAATATCCAGATGGAGCACATACACAGTGTGCTGCTGGTGCCTGGGCCATTTGAAATGATGCATCATGAAATAATGCAACTATATCCAAGATTGAGGGTGCAGTGCACACACTTGTGCTGGGAGCTGGGAAATGTAAAATGATGTATCATTTAAAATGCCCCAGGCCCCAGCAGCACACTGTGTGCGTGCTCCATCTGGATATTTTGCTCACATCATGCTTTTATATATCCATTACATACATGATGATACAAGCAAAATATCTAAATGGAGGGCCAGAGCGACACAGTGTGTGCAGCACCAGCATTTGCCCCATGTAGTTTTAGACAATCCTCCTAGGCTGCTCCACTGTCTGTAGTTTTTCCATAGACTGACCCCACTGTGACTGTTACATTACATTAGACATATAGAACTTCCTGCTGCTGCCCATGCACTGATGTGAAGTGCAGGCGCAGCAGCAGGTCTAGTAACACGCCCCAAGGCCATGGGGTACTCGGAGAATGGGCTAATTGTTCTTTTGGGGAAGTCATGGGAGCCGAGGGCCCTGCTCTGTGGCTACAGGTGTCGAGTTAAAAGCACTGGGGGTAATGATTTAGGGATAGTTATTGTGACGCCACCCGTGGTATGCGGCTATTAGTGGCTGCTGCTGTGGTATGGGACCTTTGGGGATGATGGGAGTGCAGCTTCGGTGGTTTTGCTCCCCATGGGTGGAGCAGATCCTTAGGGCAACCGGGAAAGTCTATGGTGGTGGCAGGCCATTGGTTGTGCAGGAATGAAGGCGCTGAATAACCGACAGACACAAAGGTGGAAGCTACCTTTTCTGGTAGTAGTAGCAGGCTTAGTCCAGGGTACCATCCACAAGAGATTTTAGAAGTCCGGGTGGCCTGAAAGCAAGTTGGGGATTTCCTCACCTGGTGAGTTCTGAGGCCTCCCTGTTGCGCTACTCTTGGCGGGCCCTGGCTGCTTGTAGCTAAGTTGTGACCCTCTCCTACTGCGTAACGTCTCTTACCCGTATGGCAGGCAGCTCGAGCCCTTCCAGTGTTCCACTGTCCCTGAGCTGCTGTACCTGAGCTATCTGGTGCTGCTTTGCCTTCTGGGCTTTGTTGTAGCTGGGAGACTTGGAATCTCCCGCCCTCCGGTTTTGGCTGCTAGGCCTAGAATGTCCTCACAACCTTGGACTCCGGTGTCTGCTTCTGGTTCTCTGTTTTAGGGTGATCCCGGCAACCGGATCCACTCCCCAGACCTGCTTCTCTACTTCCTCAGACCCTCTCCTACGGATCCCTCATGCTGGCTAGTCTCTCTCCCGGGATGAGTGTTACTCTGCTCCAGTCCACGGGACCTCTTCACAGTCCTCCCAGGAACTAAACTGCTTAAACCCACCCCCAGGCCAGGGACACCCCTGAACCTGGGTTAGAGCTCCCCCTTCTGGTCTGAAGTCAGGAAGGTATTGTGTGTTGTGGACTTACCTGGTGTGGATACCTCTCCTTGCTTCAAGCACAATAGGACTCCCCAGGGAAGGCAATGTCATTGTGGCAACCGGACTCTGGGTGCCACACTAGCACAGTACAGATCAGGCTGAGGCAGCTTGGGCACTTTCTCTTCTCCATCACTGTGGGTCTGTGAGTGCAGGCTTGGCTCTCCGCCGCCGGGCAGACTCAGACTCAGGGGGAGCAGCTCCTCTTCGATACAGCAAAAAAGGTAGGTGTGGATGATTTCTCCATCCACCAACAGCTGCACGCACCCGCACCCTGTCTTGCAAGCTGCGGTGCTGCACGTCATGAAGAGGGCAGCCTGGCCACCCCCAGCATCTTTTAAATCAGTGCCAGGACCACGATCCTGGCTGCTACGATTTATATTGGGGGCATTGGGGGCTATTATAATCCGACCCAGGTGACAGGGTTCATCACCGACCCCTGGCTGTCATGACAGCCTATCGGCCCCCGCAATCAGATAAAGGGACTGTCAATGGCAGCAAGGAATTTTGCATATTAAGTTGAGCTGTCAGAATTTGACAGCATGAATTAACTAGTTAACAGTAGCGGGCAGATCTCTATCTCCAATATGCCCGCTGCAATTAGAGGCACATACAGGGAAAAGAGGAACACGAGTTTGGATGTACCAATATGTCCAAGCTCATAAAGGGGTTGAATTATTGTAAGGGAGCACACATACCCAATGTCGCTATTATAGAAACATATCTACATGATTAATGAAAACATGAACTCCACTATTGCACATTAAAAAGGTAAGGTACTAAGTAAATACTTTAACAATAAAGGTGTGGGACCCTATTTTTTTTTTTTATATAGCATTGTTGAGTAATCCTGTTTCAAAGTTTACCCACAATCTTTCCTCCCTATTGCTGAAACCACACACTGCTCAGTACAAGCTACAGCTGTCATTCAGGCTGGCTGGGTGGTGCCCTTGGACTCATGAGCTTCTGAACTTTTTAGCTGCATGCATGCAAAATGATTATTATAAACCCAAAATTATACAGTTAATCTTGATAAAACCAGTGAGACAATGGAGTTTTATTGTGCAAAACAACCACATTTTATTCATTTATACAAGTGGATGTCATCATGGATGTTCAAAGTTCATCAGGTTTAAATGACCTTTTAATACCGTATATACTCGTGTATAAGCCGACCCGTGTATAAGCCGACCCCCCTACTTTTGCCCCCAAAAGCTGGTAAAAGTTATTGACTCGTGTATAAGCCTAGGGTATGAAATGCAGCAGACCCCCATCCTATTATATAGCCCCCCGTCACTGGTATATAGCGCCCCTCAGTAATGGTATACAGGCCCCTCAGCAGTGGTATTATACAGGCCCCTCATCAGTGGTATACAGGCCCCTGTGCAGTAGTATACAGGCCCCTCAGCAGTGGTATTATACAGGCCCCTCAGCAGTGGTATACAGGCCCCTCAGCAGTGGTATACAGGCCCCTGTGCAGTAGTATACAGGCCCCTCAGCAGTGGTATTATACAGGCCCCTCAGCAGTGGTATACAGGCCCCTCAGCAGTGGTATACAGGCCCCCTCTGCAGTGGTATACAGGCCCCTGTGCAGAAGTATACAGGCCCCTGTGCAATGGTATACAGGCCCCTATGCAGAAGTATACAGGCCCCTGTGCAGTGGTATACAGGCCCCTATGCAGAAGTATACAGGCCCCTGTGCAGTGGTATGCAGGCCCCTATGCAGAAGTATACAGGCCCCTGTTCTGTGGTATACAGGCCCCTATGCAGCAGTATACAGGCCCCTGTGCAGTGGTATACAGGCCCCTATGCAGAAGTATACAGGCCCCTGTGCAGTGGTATACAGGCCCCTGTGCAGTGGTATACAGGCCCCTATGCAGAAGTATACAGGCCCCTGTGCAGTGGTATACAGGCCCCTATGCAGAAGTATACAGGCCCCTGTGCAGTGGTATACAGGCCCCTATGCAGAAGTATACAGGCCCCTGTACAGTGGTATACAGGCCCCTATGCAGAAGTATACAGGCCCCTGTGCAGTGGTATACAGGCCCCTATGCAGAAGTATACAGGCCCTTGTGCAGTGGTATACAGGCCCCTGTGCAGTGGTATACAGGCCCCTGTGCAGTGGTATACAGGCCCCTATGCAGAAGTATACAGGCCCCTGTGCAGTGGTATACAGGCCCCTATGCAGAAGTATACAGGCCCCTGTGCAGTGGTATACAGGCCCCTATGGAGAAGTATACAGGCCTCTGTGCAGTGGTATACAGGCCCCTATGCAGAAGTATACAGGCCCCTGTGCAGTGGTATACAGGTCCCCAGTGGTGGTATACTGGCCCCCAGCAGTAATACACAGCCTCCCCTCCTTATTATGTGTCCCCCAGGCTGCGGCACCTGTCAAAATAACAAACATTTTAAACATCACCTCTCCGGCACAGCTCCTCCGGTCCCGGCTTCTTCCTGCTTGTGCCGGCTTATAGTGCTGTGACCGGGCGCAGGAGATGACGTCATCAGCTGCGCCCGGTCACATGACACCGCCACAAGCAGGAAGAAGCCGGGACCGGAGGAGCGGAGGAGCGGCGCCGGAAAGGTGATGTATGAAAGGTTTGTTATTTTAACAGGTGCCGCATCCTGGGGGACACATAATAAGGAGGGGGGACTTGTGTATTATTGCTGGGGGCCAGTGTAGTGCAATATGCACGGCATCCCCCCGCCGCTGATGGACGGGGGGATGCCATGCATATTCATTACACTAATGAGGCGGCCCCACGTGACCGCCCGCGGTCACTGCGGCCCCCCCTGCCTCCTCCAGCCACCAGTCACAGCCCCCCCCCACAGCAAAAACCGAGTGACTCGCGTATAAGCCGAGGGGGGACTTTTCAGCCCAATTTTTGGGCTGAAAAACTCAGCTTATACGCGAGTATATACGGTAATTTATGCATTTACATCGTGAAATCTGGTTACATATCAGCATTAAGGGGAACCTTTCAAGTAAACAAACTGTATTAATCTGCACACATGGGGTTATTTTTTTCCACACCTGCCTAAAACCTTTCCACAATACTGTATCTATATTTATATAAAGTTAGTGAATTGTTATGGGAGGACTCTGCGCTAACAATTAAGGAAAAATGTCTTTTTCCTCTTTTCACATTCTCCTTAAACCCTCTCTTCTTCTTCCATCTCTCCTCCTGGTCCCTCAGCCGAGAGACCTAGCAGCAAAGACTTGGGAGCAAAAGCCAAAAGACCTAAAAACCAAAAAAGATCTCCTTGTTTCCCCCTAGAGGTGATTTTATTCCCTCCTGGGTAACCTCCCACCCTATACTAATGTGGGAGTGCTGGGAATGGGTCCCACCCACCATCCTAGGGTCCACCTGCAGCTGGAGCATCTGCACCTCTTTTACGGGTGCAGTACCCCTCTGTGATGCCTATATTGGCGGAGCACCACATTATATACAAGGGAGATTTTGTGACACCACCCGTGGTGTGTGGCTAGAGACAAGCACCGCTGCTGCAGAACCTCTGAGGTGATGGGCGGGCAGCTGGGATGGAGTGGCTCTCCATGGGCAGAGCAGATTCCCTGTGGCAGTAATGGTAGATGGGTTGATGGGTGCAGGACGACGGGCACAAGTAAGAGGCAGACTCACGGTTTTGTAGTTTTCTCAGTCCTTTTACTGTAGCAGGTGTAGTAATAACTGTCCACGGAGTCTTTGAGAGCAACTCGGGGTTTCTTCCAATCCGGTTGGATCTTTGGCTCCCTTACTGTGCCTAGTGTATTGGCTCCTGCAGCTGCATAAACTGAGCTGCCCGCCCTGTCTCGTCCTGCGAGGTACCGGTATGACAGGCAACTCGAGTCCTTTCTTTCTACCCTGTTCCTGGGTGTCAGCAGCTGAACTCTCTATGTTGCTGTGCCTGTGGGTACAGTGTGCCTGAGAAATCTGGAATCCCCACCTTCCGGTGTTGACAGTCGGCACGTGAGGCCTTGCACAGTCTCAGACTCTGGTGTCCGTGCTTTGTGCCTTTCCTCTGGGGTGAGCTCAGCCTCCCAAATGTGTTTCTCGCTTCTCTCCTCAGACCGTAACCTTAGGCCTGGAACGCAGTTAGCAACCTTGGGATGAGCTTAGCATGGCTCTTTTACACCCAGGTTCTCTTCACAGTCCTCCCAGGAACTGAAACAACTAGCCCCTACCCAGACCAGAATTTATAGGGAAGCTCCCCCTGAACCCGGGCTTGGTCTCTCCCTTCTCGCCTGGAGGTGAGAGTGTTGTGTGTGTGTTACCTGATTAGAAGACCCTTTTGTTGCTCTCTCGTGACACCACCACCAGGGGGCAGTGATGACACTGTGGCACTTAGACCCAGGCGTGCCACAGTTGTGTCTAGAATATTCTCCTCACTTGTTCAACTTGTTGTTGACTCTTTTCACCACTGTTTATGTTATTCCTTATAGCCAAGATGTCTTTCTAACGTGATAATTCATGGAATTAATGTGACTAACTCCTGACTATGCATTTGGTTCTAATTTTGGTATTGTATGCTACTCTATGGTTCTCACTTAGCTTGTTCAACTTGCTCAACTTGCCAGCCAGCAGCTATTTCATGGACACAACCCAAGGACCTCTGAAATAAGGGTGTATAGAGGTGAGAGTGTGGACACACGTGGTGTTTTAGTGTCATTATTCTATAAACAAAGGGAAGAATTTGATATATAACCTATGGTAGTCTTGATTAGAAAAATTAGAAGAAAAAAATGTAAATTGGGCAGATTTGTTTGTCAGTTAATTGAAGTGATTTTGATACCACTTTTTTAATCATTTATTGAACTTTTCAAAGAATGTTTCCAAATGTTTTATACTCGCTGAATCGATGTCCGGAAGTGAATGGCCCTGATGGGGGTCAGAGTTAACAGAGAGGGCGTCATCACTCAGACACAGTGAGCGGAGAAGGAGGAACAATGAGCGTGTCTGACTTCATGTGGTAGGTGGAACTAATTCTTAAGTCCATGTGGTCATAAAGTTGATTATAATAGAAGTGAGGGCCTGGGGGTAAGACCCCCATGTGGGGGGAGCAGGAATGGGCAAAGCCTCCCCTTGCACAACGAGCTTACAATGGGCTGCATAATGCAACAATTAAAGGGATCCTGTCACCCCCAAAACACCTCTAAACCTATTAAAAGCTGTCCCTAGAGCATATTAACACTTACCCTACACTCCTTTTACCTCCTAAATGCACATAGTCAAAGTGAATAAAAACGTTATTATAGTACCTCATTACTGATGATAATGAGTGACTATGCTATTCATAGTCACTCATCCAGACTGCCCCTCTTCTTCATATCACGCCTGAATAGGCGTGATCTACATCCCTGATTCAAATTCGCGCCTCCCTGCACGCCTCCCCGCTGTGCCCTGTGTCGTCCGAGGCTGCAGTGTGGCTGGGTGACGCGATCCGCGTCATTCCCGGCGCCGGGTGACGTATTTACAGCCACGCCGCGCTGTCAGCTTCAAGTCCCGCACTGCGCATGCGCGTGCGCAGTGCGCATTTTGAAGCTGACGGCGCGGGTGTAAATACGTCACCCGGCGCCGGGAATGACGCGGATCGCGTCACCCAGCCACACTGCAGCCTCGGACGACACAGGGCACAGCGGGGAGGCGTGCAGGGAGGCGCGAATTTGAATCTGGGATGTAGATCACGCCTATTCAGGCGTGATATGAAGAAGAGGGGCAGTCTGGATGAGTGACTATGAATAGCATAGTCACTCATTATCATCAGTAATGAGGTACTATAATAACGTTTTTATTCACTTTGACTATGTGCATTTAGGAGGTAAAAGGAGTGTAGGGTAAGTGTTAATATGCTCTAGGGACAGCTTTTAATAGGTTTAGAGGTGTTTTGGGGGTGACAGGATCCCTTTAAGATGGTATGTAGTGATGGGCGAGTCCTAAATTACTCGGAATCGCTTGACTCTAGCGAGTCCGAGCACGGGACTCGCTACTCGTTGCGAGTCTAGCGAGTCCAATGTTAATGAATGGGGAAGCGAGTAATAGCGAGTAATGTGCGATTTACAAATCGCAGATGTGTCTCGGAAGCTTCAGGCTCTATCTGCTACAATAGCTAAATCATGTTTAATAGGCTCCCGCTGTCACAGCACAGTTAACTCTCTGCTTACTGGTGCTGCAACAAGAAGAAGAAGGAAGACAGAAGACAGAAGAGAGAAGAAAGAAGAGAGAAGACCTGGGTCTTTGGAAGGATATGTGGTGGTAATAAAGTTGGAGTCCCTAATGGTGTCTGTGTCTTTATTTTTAATAAATAATTTTTCTCTGTGTGGTGTTTTTTTTAACCCTTTATTGGAGATTCTTAGTGGCCGGGTCAAACCTGGCCTGACATTAAGAATCTCGGGCTTAATACCAGCTTGTATAACAAAGCTGGTATTTACCCCTTTATTACCCAGCGTGCCACCGCCACCAGGGCCGCTGGAAGAGCGGGGTTCAGCGCCAGAGGATGGCGCTTCAATGAACGCGCCATCTTCTGGGGCAGCTGCGGGCTGCAATTTGCAGCGGGGGGTGCCCAGAAAGCTTGAGCCTCCCTGCGCTGCGGTTTCCAGCCCCCAGCTGCTTAGCTGTACCTGGCTAGACATAGAAATTTTGCGGAGCCCCACGCATTTTTTTTTATTATTTCATGAAATTCATGAAATAATAAAAAAAAAAGGGCTCCCCTATATTCTTGTGTCTGGCCAGGTACAAATAGGCACCTGGGGGTTGGGGGCAGCCCGTCGCTGCCTGCTGGATCCGGCTGGTTCCAGAAATACGGCGAAGCCCACGTCATTTTTTTCTGAAAAATCAATAAAACAATCCTAAAAAAGGGACTGCATCTTTATTAACCCCTCGCCCATGGTCCAGGGGTTAATAAAGATGCAGTCCCTTTTATTTACATTGTTTTATGGATTTGTCAGAAAAAAATTTGACGTGGGCTGTGCCGTATTACTGGAACCAGCCGGATCCAGCAGGCAGCGACGGGCTGCCCCCAACCCCCAGGTGCCTATTTGTACCTGGCCGGACACAAGAATATAGGGGAGCCCTTTTTTTTATTATTTCATGAATTTCATGAAATAATAAAAAAAATATGCGTGGGCTCCGCGCAATTTCTATGTCTAGCCAGGTATAGCTAAGAAGCTGGGGGCTGGAATCCACAGCGCAGGGAGGCCCAAGCTTTCTGGGCACCCCCCGCTGCAAATTGCAGCCCGCAGCCGCCCCAGAAGATGGCGCGTTCATTGAAGCACCATCCTCTGGCGCTGAACCCCGCTCTTCCAGCGGCCCTGGTGGCGGTGGCACGCTGGGTAATAAAGGGGCTAATACCAGCTTTGTTATACAAGCTGGAATTAAGCCCGAGATTCTTAATGTCAGGCCACGTTTGACCCGGCCACTAACAATCTCCAATAAAGGGTTAAAAAAAAACACAACACAGAGAAAATTTTTTATTAGAAATAAAAAAAAAAAAAGCCATTAGGGACTCCAACTTTAATTAAAAAAATCCTCTTCCGTCCGACATAGTCCAAAACGCGATGTCCTCTCTGCTACATCCCTGTGCATAGATATAGATGTCTATGCACAGGGAATGAGCAGACTGAGAACAATCTCAGCTCCGCTACATCATCTCTGTGCACAGGGAGAGCAGGCGGGCTCTAGGATGCTGGAGCTGCGGCAGCCTGCAGGACCCGAGCCCGACACAGAGCAGACAGCTGGACTCGTTACTGTGCGAGTAATCGCTGGGAAACTCGCAGAGTACCGAGTCCTGCGAGTCCCTTACTACTCGCCGAGTAACGAGTCCTAGCGAGTAGACTCGGCCATCCCTAATGGTATGCAGCTTATTATAAGATTCAGTGATGCAAGGGGGGCTTAGCCTGCCCCCTGCACCACCCCACCTAGCGGTCTTACCCCAGACCCCCAGTTCTATTACACTGTGTGCATAATTATTAGGCAAGTTGTATTGTAGAGGATTATTTTTATTATTGATCAGCAACTATGTTCTCAGTCAACCCAAAAGACTCATAAATATCAAAGCTTAATATTTTTGGAGGTTGGAGTGTTTTTTTTAGATTTGGCTATCTTAGGAGGATATCCGTTTGCGCAGGTAACTATTACTGTGCAGAATTATTAAGCAACTTAATAAAAACCAAATATATTCCCATCTCACTTGTTTATTTTCACCAGGTAAACCAATATAATTGCACAAAATTTAGAAATAAACGTTTCTGACATGCAAAAACAAAACACAAAAGAATTAGTGACCAATATAGCCACCTTTCTTTATGATGACACTCAACAGCCTTCCATCCATAGATTCTGTCAGTTGCTTGATCTGTTTACGATCAACATTGCGTGCATAAGCCACCACAGCCTCCCAGACACTGTTCCCAGAGGTGTACTGTTTTCCATCCCTAGATCTCACATTTTAGGAGGGACCACAGGTTCTCTATGGGGTTCATGACTCACCGTGGCCAGGACTCCGGTTTAGACAGGCAGTAGCTCCTTCCTCCTTGTCATGGGTGGACCGCGCCTGCCGGTAGTGGGGCCCGGTTGAGTGCAGATCAAAGAGTTGAAGACGTCTTGTGGGAACAGATTAAGGGGTTAATTTATTCGTGACGCCATCTATGAGTAGTTCGGTAAGTCTGCGGGGCCTCCGGGGGATGGATAGCAGCAAGATGGAACGCTCCCCACAGGCTGAGCGGTGATCCCCGGAGGCTGGAGCTGCTTACGATGTTGTGCGGCAGCTGCGGTTACCTTGAAGTGCGGACAGACAGTTCATAAGGAAGCACAGACACTGTAAGTCTCTGTAACGGATCTTTACTCTAACCAGCAAGCAGTACATGGCATACAGTTTGTAGATAGCAGACCGGGTGGACTCAGCAGTGATAGGTGTCCCCCAGAGATCCGCGGTGTTCCTCCATACTAACTAAGTAAGTTGCCGTTGTCGCCCGGAAATACCAGGTCGGGTACAGGGAGGCTGCTTGAATGCCCTATCCGGGGTATACGTTCCGGATGTTTTGGGGAGCCTTGGGTCCCTTGGTGGGTACACCGCTGGTTAGACGACTGGATTTGGCGGTGGTGGGGTGCTCCTGTAAAGCTGCTCCTCCACGCTTCTGGTTCACATAGCAAAGCTGAACTGCTGCTAGCTTCGGTACCAGCAAACCGGCTGTATAAGGGCACGGGATGGTTTTTAGCCCGCATAATGATGCCCGTGATTGGTAGGGAAATGGCCGGTAGAAGGTGGCCAGGGGCCGCATGGGACTGTGCGAGCCCCCTCTCCTACGTTGCAGAGCTGGAGTTCTGCAGAGGTCTTCTAGGTTGCTGTTCCTTGCAGACTGACTCCTCCAGACTACACTAAGTCTGAACTTAAACTTCCACTACACACTACCCTTGCACTCCGCCCACCAGGACCTTGATTGTCCCTCTATGCTAAGTGAGGCATGCAGAGTATGGATCTCTAAGTTAACCAGATGACTGCTGGGTCAGAGAATATTGCTGCTGCATTTATGGCTGCAATACCCTCCTGTGACGCACTCGTTGCGGGGCGCCACATTCAGATCAAGTGGGCCATGTCATTATTTTTTCTTCTTTTAGACCTTTACTGGCCAGCCATGCTGTGGAGTAGTTGGATGCATGTGATGGAGCATTGTCCTGCATGAAAATCATGTTTTTCTTGACCGATACCGACTTCTTCCTGTACCACTGCTTGAAGAAGTTGTCTTCCAGAAACTGGCAGTAGGTCCGGGAGTTGAGCTTCACTCCATCCTCAACCCGAAAAGGTCCCACAAGTTCATCTTTGATTATACCAGCCCATACCAGTACCCCACCTCCACCTTGCTGGCGTCTGAGCCGGAGTGGAGCTCTCTGTCCTTTACTGATCCAGCCTCTGGCCCATCCATCTGGCCCATCAAGAGTCACTCTCATTTTATAAGTCCATAAAACCTTTGAAGAATCAGTCTTAAGATATTTCTTGGCCCAGTCTTGACGTTTTATCTTATGTTTCTTGTTCAAAGGTGGTCATTTTTCAGCCTTCCTTACCTTGGCCATGTCCCTGAGTATAGCACACCTTGTGCTTTTTGATACTCCAGTAACATTGCAGCTCTGAAATATGGCAAAACTGGTGGCAAATGATATCTTGGAAGCTTCACGCTTGATTTTCCTCAATTCATGGGCAGTTATTTTGCCCCTTTTTTGCCCAACACGTTTCTTGCAACCCTGTTGGCTATTTGCCATCAAACGCTTCATTGTTCGGTGATCACACTTCAAAAGTTTCCCAATTTCAAGACTGCTGCATCCCTCTGCAGGACATCTCAAAATTTTGGACTTTTCAGAGCCCGACAAATCTCTCTTCTGACCCATTTTGCCTAAGGAAAGGCATTTGCCTAATAATTAAGCACACCTTATATAGGGTGTTGATGTGATTACACCACACCCCTCCTCATCACAGAGATGCACATCACCTGGTTTACTTAATTGGTAGTTGGCTCTCAAGCCTATACAGCTTGGAGTAGGACAACATGTATAAAAAGTATCATGTGATCAAATATTCATTTGCCTAATAATTCTGCACACAGGGTATAATCAACTCTATGACCACGTGAAGAATTAGTTCTGCTCACCACATTGGGTCTTTGTTCCTCTTTCTCCACGCACTGTGCACCAAGCGATGACGCCCCCTCTCTTAGCTGCGCCCCCCGTCATGGCCATTCACCTACGGACGTCGATTCTGGAGGTATACCTTGTTTTATTTTTCCACTTGGAGAAATTAGAACCGGATGGATAGAAGCCGCGCTGACCACAATAAGAGAAACAGAGTAACACACACACTCTGTTTATTCAGCCCATACTTTATCCACCTTTCTATTTGTCTGATGAAGGTCCCAGCTGTAGACCGAAACGTTACTTTGCATACCTACTAAAAAATTAAAATATTTTTTTTTTTCTCATCCGGAGTGCCGGATTACTACTCATGCTTGATAAAAGTTTCTGGGAACAGAAATGTTGCTGTGACTACACTATACATGTCTATTTTATACAAATGGAAAAGTGTGCTGCCTGCCTTATAGTCTTACGGTATCTATCTGCCTATCTATTTGTCTAAAAAATTAAATCAGGCTGCGCTCAAATTACAGAAAAAAAATGGACTTTTAAACGTTACGCCACGTGGACCAATAAAAGTCCACTTTTTTTCTAGAATTTAAGTGCTGCCTGATTATTTTTCTATTTATGGTATGTTTTTATTGTCCTAATATACTTAAATTGCTCATGATTAAAAATGTGACATACTTGTGTGAATAATTAACAACATACTAAATGCTATCCAACGACTCTGTACTCACCCACATGGTCCTGTTAGTGGGTGCCATTATTGGAGTTTATCCCGGTATAATACACATGTCAGAAGACATGCTCACTCATTGGTCCTAATACAGTGACGTGCTTGCGCATGCGCACTAATGATTTGAGCCAACCGGCGCCATCTTAGTAACTGGTAACTCGCATCTGTCTGCCCTCAGTTCCGCAGATGTGCCCATATGTTTTGTAGTCTTGTCTCTACCATTTAACAAATTCTTTAATATTATAATTATGGCTAGGCATGAATACGTGTAAAGGCTTGTGTTAAAGCCAAAACGTCACGTCACATTTGGGGCTGAATTAAAGTCCTCATTTTTTTTAAGCATTTGAAGTCTGTCTATCTATCTATCTATCTATCTATCTATCTATCTATCTATCTATCTATCTATCTGTCTATCTATCTGTCAGAAAAAACAATCACTGCAGCACTCAGTTACCACCAAAAATGTACACATGCTAATAAGCGGTTTATATATGAGGAAAAAATTTAAAAACTTACTTTTTTTCAAAGAACTCAATATTCTTATCTTTTTATTTTCTTGGGTTCTGGGTACATATATTGGCCAATATCTGCTTGCTCATCAACCACTCCACGGTGACCCCAGATCTGATGAGTCCTACGCTGACATCCCTGTCCTCCTTGTCCTCCCCATCCCACCTCCAAGTGGGTGGACACCATCTCAACCCACTTAGGACTCATCAGATCTGGGGTCACCGTGGAGTGGTTGATGAGCAAGCAGATATTGGCCAATATATGTACCCAGAACCCCAGCAAATAAAAAGATAAGAATATTGAGTTTTTTCAAAGAAATGTAAGTTTTTACATTTTTTCCTCATATATAAACCGCTTATTATCATGTGTACATTTTTGGTAGTAACTGAGTGCTGCAGTGAATTTTTTCTGGTTATTTGTTTCAGCATCGCAGCTTGCACCAGTTCACACTATATCTTGAGTGCTGTGCAGTTTTTTTCTATTTATTTATCTATCTATCTATCTATCTATCTATCTATCTATCTATCTATCTATCTATGTATCTATCTATCTATTTATCTATCTAAAAATAGCTGCAGCACTCCGGGTGAATGATGTAATCTGCCTTTATTCTGCCGTCATATACAGGGTATGGCTACGTTTCGGGCTCCCTCCCTTCTTCCAGCATATTCCAGCCCAAAATCCCAGGTATATATACACAATGGTCTTAATACATTGTAAAGCGCTGCGGAATATGTTGGCGCTATATAAATAAAGCTTTATTATTAAGCTTTATTATAATACATCAATTATTACATCAATTATTAACATCTTATTTTTTTCATATTTCAACAACCTGTGTTCATTCTATTACATGCGCTCCTTTTTACAATACTTTCCCATTACAGTCCTTGATATTGCTTATAAATATGTGTTCTTAATTGCCCTCCTGTAGCTCACCTGTCTTTCATGACAATTAGAAGATTTTTATTTAGATATTAAAACCTATGAGAGAAGTTATTACTCACCAGCGCCATGTGTGTGTGCTTTGTAGGCTTGGAGGAAGCAGTCTCTGCAGTTCCACCCTCTCTGCTGTGTATGGTTGCTATGGTCACAGGGAGATTGGCCTAAGCGCCATTTTGCACATGCGCACTAGCTCTCTCCTGTATACGAGAACCACTTTGACAACCACAAGATGGAGGGAAGTTGCTCTGCTTATACTGCACTTGTTTATAAAAGTGCTTGGTGCAAATATCATTAAATAATAGCGGTAATAACCTTAAAAGTGTTATAAAAGTTTAATTTATGTCAATGAGACTTAGTTTTAATAACATTTTCCATAGATCACTGCTCTTCCATTCTTTTACACAGCAACCCTTTTTGGCTCATTATTAACCCTTAGCAGGTTATTTGCAAGAGCACTATACCTTTATAAGAGTACCTCAGTTCACCTCAAGGTCTCTATATGGTACAGGGTAAAACAGCCACATTCATACAGCAGTGTCTATTATGGTTATTGTCTCACTAATTCATAGAAATAAATAAATACATATTAAAAGTGATATCATTTTTTTATTTTTATTTTTTATTTAAAGTGCTTTGGGTGATTACATAATATTAAGATCATATTAAAGTTTCTGATTCATAAGGCTCTTCTCTCAAGTGTCTTTACAAAAAATATATAATGAGTATAATTAAGTATTACATCGTACACAAATTGTCATTCTTGAAGCTGGGATCCCGGATGTAGCAGGACGGGAGCAGCGAGGACGGAGCACCGAGGAGCGGCGCTGAGCAGAAGACCGGGATGGTAAGAGAAGCAGTGGGGGGCCCTTACAAGGGGGGCGAGTGCCAGCATCTGGGGGCTGCTGGGTACCCCCTGGGGGCTGCTGGATACCCCCAGGGGCTGCTGGGTACCCCCAGGGGGCTGCTGGGTACCCCCTGGGGGCTGCTGGGTACCCCCGGGGGCCTGCTGTATAAACCCCCGGGGGCCTGCTGTATATACCCCTGGGGGCCTGCTGTATATACCCCTGGGGGCCTGCTGTATATACCCCTGGGGGCCTGCTGTATATACCCCCGGGGGCCTGCTGTTTGTACCCCCGGGGGCCTGCTGTATGTACCCCCGGGGGCCTGCTGTATAAACCCCTGGGGCCTGCTGTATAAACCCCCGGGGGCCTGCTGTATATACCCCTGGGGGCCTGCTGTATATACCCCTGGGGGCCTGCTGTATATACCCCTGGGGGCCTGCTGTATATACCCCTGGGGGCCTGCTGAATACCCCTGGGGGCCTGCTGTATACCCCTGGGGGCCTGCTGTATACCCCTGGGGCCTGCTGTATACCACTGGGGGCCTGCTGTATACGATACTACTGGGGCCTGTATACCACTGGGAGGGCCTGTATACCACACTGCTGGGGGCTGTATACCTCACTGCTGGGGGTTGTATACCTGTGCTGGAGTCCACCCTCGGCTTATACGCGAGTCAATAAGTTTTCCCAGTTTTTGGGGCAAAAGTAGGGGGTCGGCTTATACACGGGTCGGCTTATACACGAGTATATACGGTAATTGGGTTATGATTTTTTCATTTTTAAAAGCACTTTTACCTCTAGGAATTGTATCTCTTGAAGCTCATCAAGAGAATGCCAAGAGTGTGCAAAGCAGTAATCAAAGCAAAAGGTGGCTACTTTGAAGAACCTAGAATATAAGACATATTTTCAGTTGTTTCACACTTTTTTGTTAAGTATATAATTCCACATGTGTTAATTCATAGTTTTGATGCCTTCAGTGTGAGTCTACAATTTACATAGTCATGAAAATAACTCTTTGAATGAGAAGGTGTGTCCAAACTATTGGTGTGTACTGTATGTATAGCATATCTAGGCATATATATATACTACAAAATCGAAGCAGCACTTCAAAAATATATAAATGTAATATATTGCAGGAGTGACAGAAAGAATCAAAATACAGTACATTGCATTTTCAATCACGGTAGCCCTCAAAAGACTAGCAGTGCACAACATACGCCTTTTGGTCTGTGCCCCTGATCTTTTAAGACCTTAACAAAATCCCTGCCCTACTTAGTCTTTAAACCAAATAAAAAAAAATCTGGTTGCCGTCAGCTAACAACGTACTGCTTGATTATTGAGTTCAGGCTATAAGCAGTATGCAGTAAGCTTTTAATACCTGATCAGATGATGCTGCCTTAGAGGATTGCATGATGTGATAAATACCCAATTTGGCCGCGTTTATGAACAATTCATTTGGAGAAAGTTCAGCTGTTGAACACCTTGGCTGCTTACTTGGAATTTGGAGATGACTTCACATCTGAAAGTTGGTCACTTGTCATCTTTTTGTGCGCTTAATAGAACAATAATTCATAATAAATAACTTCCTCAATCAATTGGACTTGACAGCAAGAGACAAGTGTAAATTCAGGATGTGTAAACTGGTGGAAGTAAATATGTGTTAATTGATTGGCTGCTGGGAGGTTTATGGGGTTATTGATTCGGCGAGAGACAGAGGCCGCACGGAATAGTTCACACACAGGAGGCAGAATAATAGAATCTGTCATCAGAAGAGATCTAAGAGGACGTGTCTCATTGGTCCTACCCATCCCTGAAAAAAAGGGTTGCCAAAAACCAATGTCAAATGAATTGACTCGTCGTACCACCGGAAGTGATGGTATCATCACTTTTTTAAAATTTCTTGTAATTAGGCAATTTGTAGGACAATCTCTTTAAATTGAGAGTAGTGATGGGCGAGTCCTAAATTACTCAGAATCGCTTGACTCTAGCGAGTCCGAGCACGGGACTCGCTACTCGTTGCGAGTCTAGCGAGTCCAATGTTAATGAATGGGGAAGCGAGTAATAGCGAGTAATGTGCGATTTACAAATCGCAGATGTGTCTCGGAAGCTTCAGGCTCTATCTGCTACAATAGCTAAATCATGTTTAATAGGCTCCCGCTGTTACTTCCGGGGCCGCCTATTAAGCTCATTACATATTCACTGCACTGTCAAACTAACAGCCAATCACAGGAGCTCACACTCTGTGGGAGCCTCTGTGATTGGCTGTTGTAATCAGACTCGATTTTCTCAATCTGGACAGTGATTCTGCTTGGTTGCCATACACATTAGTGTATGGCAACTAACCTGGCGTTGTAGGGTGTAAAATAAATAATTATTTAAAAAAAAAAACGCGTGGGGTTTCGCAGCATTTTTAAGTCTAGCCTGATGAAAGCAGGCAAACTGCGAGCTGCCACCCTCAGCTTCTTAATTTCCCCTTGGCTGGCAAAAAAAAATGCGTGGGCTCCGCCCTATTTTCCATGCCAGCCAAGGTAAAACTAGGCAGTTGAGGGCTGGTATTCTCAGCGGGGTGGGGGCCCATTGCTATAGGGCCCCCCACGCTAAAGAATAGCAGCCCACAGCCACCCCTGAAAATGGCGCATTAATAATAAGCGCCATTTCCAGGCGCCTTACCGGGCTCTTCCAGCGGCCCTGGTGGCGGTGGCACGCTGGGTAATAAAGGGGTTAATACCAGCTTTGTTATACAAGCTGGTATTAAGCCCGAGATTCTTAATGTCAGGCCTGGTTTGACCCGGCCACTAAGAATCTCCAATAAAGGGTTAAAAAAAAACACCACACAGAGATAAATTATTTATTAAAAATAAAGACACAGACATCATTAGGGACTCCAACTTTATTACCACCACACATCCCTCCAAAGACCCAGGTCTTCTCTCTTCTTTCTTCACTCTTCTGTCTTCTGTCTTCCTTCTTCTTCTTGTTGAACTTATTCAGCTCTGCTACATCACACATCACACAGTAGGGGGCGGAAATGCGCTCCCCTGCTGTGTGATGAGTCGGTGAGGCTGTGAGCATTAAGCTGTGCCGACAGCACAGAGCCGACTCATTCATAAGCTGCTGGATTTAACTCCCTGCTTACCGATCACTGCAGCGCTGGTAAGCAGAGAGTTAACTGTGCTGTGACAGCGGCTGCAGTATGAGCAGCATATACCAGCCGCTGTCACAGCACAGTTAACTCTCTGCTTACCGGCAGGTGGATCGGAGATTTGGACATGCCTGATAACCAGTTAAATCCCACTGTCAATCTCTAAAGCCCCTGTCACAAGAGGCGACATCGCTGCCCATTACAAAGGCGACGTAGGGGCGTGGCCTATCGGCGGTGACATCGCCCCTACGTCGCTTTATGTAAAGGGGCAATTTCAGCTGTGCCAGGCGGTCGCCTGGTTTCAGAGCGGTGCTCTGAAACCAGGCGACCATCATGGGGCGATGTGCACACATCGCCCCATGTAACCGGGCGCCGGCGACTTGTCAGGTGATGGGAGCCATATGCTCCCATTGTCATGCATCACCGCTGGAGTCTCCAGACACCTCAGCGGTGATGCCGCCTGACAGCTCGCCGGCGCGGGGCTGGTGATGTCGCCCCATGTAAATGTGGGACAGCGACGCTGGCAGGGCGCCAACAAAGTGCGCGCACCCGCCGGTCGCCGCCAACATCCCCAGCCTCGTCACCTGGTGTGACGGGGGCTTAACAGTGGGATTTAACACTGGCAATGAGCGTGCCATTCCCAGCACCTATCTGTGGCACTGTGATGTAACTGCAGGGCGCTGATGGGTTGCCATAACAGCTAGGGGTCAGCTAATGAGTCCTGTGCCTGTTACCATGAAGCTGAAACAAAGAAGCAGGGGGGCGCTCATAGAGTGAAACCTGGTGGTCCAGTGGTGTGTAAACAAATGTAGATGGCTCAGCTGACTGGGTTGTGCGCCCCTGCACAATACCAGAGATCACTTAGGATGGAGCTCGCCAAGCTGCGGGGCGTGGACTTCCAATGATCATATGACCAGGTGATATCCTGTTAGGTCCTTCAGCTCCTATGTTCTCTGTGCCTCTGCTGCTCCTGCCACAGCCCTCAGAGAGGGAATGTGATACAGGAAAGGAAAAAATGTGGTCAGATGGAGGCCTAGGCATAAGGGAGAGGAGCACGGACAGTTTAGTGATACAGACCTTACCATGAAGTTACTGTGAGCGCTGGCTGAGCGCCGGCATTCACAGGAGATGATCATTTGTCCTGAACAGTGCAGAGGTCATCCCCCTTTTGCCTCATTGAAAACAAAACAATTAAAAAATACACATATTTTGCTGCACTGCATTCAATAGTGATCTACCAAAATATGACCCAATTGGTAAACTGCGTTATAAGAAATAAAGTCAAAACTCCAGAATTGCTGTTTTTCGATTGCTGCAAGAACAGAAAAAAATGTAATAACAGGTGATGAAAACATGATATATACCCCGAAATAATACCATTAAAACACCATCTCAGGGTGCAAAAAACAAGCCCTCACATAGCCCCAAATCACTAAAATTGAAAAAGCTACGACTCTTGGAAAGTCGTGAAACAAGTAAGATTTCTTATTTTTCAAAATTTCATAATTTTTTTCACCACTTAAATAAAATAACAACTATACATGTTTGGTATCTACGTAATCTTACTGACCTGGAGGATCATACTGCCAGGTCAGTTTCGTGGTAAAATGAAAGCTGTAAATACAAAATAAAAAAAGTTGAAAAATTTTGGGAATTTTTCTTGGGCAAGGAAGCAGGTCACCGAGAGAAGAGTTACCTGTCAGTCAGTAATGGGAAGCCGGAGGAGGGTGAGGAAAGAGGAAGAGACTGGAGAGCTGTAAGGACAGGGCAAAGTCCACTGCACTTGCATCTCTTTAGCATAAACATTGGACAGGGGATTTATCTAACACACTAATTGCTAAGGAATAGATTTATTCAGCAATACAGTGATGACTTAACATAGATGATATTAGTTTAGGGTACGAAAACCTGCTAAAAGGCTGCAATCTAATACATACTTGGCTAGTTGACGTAGTTTTGATAAAAACACACTTTTATCTGCTAGAGATCTATCAGTTCTCTGAAGGTAGAACTCTCTATAACCCCGC
This sequence comes from Allobates femoralis, assembly GCA_033576535.1. Classification (NCBI taxonomy): domain Eukaryota; kingdom Metazoa; phylum Chordata; class Amphibia; order Anura; family Aromobatidae; genus Allobates; species Allobates femoralis. The sequence goes on along the minus strand of JARQOC010000008.1, from coordinate 42,947,526 downwards.
CCACACCATTGATTGGTTGCTTTCTGTGTACACTGTACATAGGCAAAAAGCTGCCAATCAGTGGCAGTGTTTTTGTTGTGATTCTACTGACCTCATGAGTATGGAAGAATACATGGCAACAGGTTTGCTAGTCTTCTAGTGCTGATAAAATTGTGATTTTTATCAAAACTACAGCAAGCAGCCCTGTAGGTGACACATTGCTGGAATCAGGGTCTTTGTTTCTATACTATTCCTCTGATAGATTAGGTGTAAAAACCTTTAAATCATATCATAAGTATAACTAAGTAAGCTTACCAGGTAAGAGTTATTGATCTTTTTCCATATGGGTTTTTGAGGAGTACAGAAGAGCTGAAGATTGCGTTCTGGTGGTTCTGCTGGTCTTTTATAAAGGTCTGTTTGAGAACAAAACTTGACCCAACATCACAAAGCATTCACTGATCTCAGGGAGACCAGTCCAAGAAAACACTGCGGGCAGCCGGCTAAAGCGCTCAACACAGTGAATTCCTAGTTGCATTGCCTCCAGGGAATTAAGAATATGCAAATAAAATCTGTGGAGCCTCGATTAAGAGTCTTAAACACAGGATTAGCCATATATCCCTCCAGGGAAGGACCCAGCCGAGGGGTGGCTCCTTGCGAAGAACACCATAACCACCATATTAAGTCACCCTTTTAGTCAATATCCAGCTCTTTTACAAGCTTAGAGATATGACAAGGGAATACCAAGGTCAGGTATCCATCCACAGACAGCTGTTTTGGGCTGTTGCCCCTCATCAGTGTGGAGTAGGATTCTAGCTAGGTGGAAGCAAGGCCTGGTAGACCAACATCACAAAGCATTCACTGATCTCAGGGATCAGGAGGAGAGTGGACAGAGGACCCCGGGTGCCTGTGGACATCGGAGGGTGAGATCAATGCAGAGGCAGGGGACTCTGTATACCAAAGGGGGGGGCAGTGTGCCAGCAGGGGGCCTTTGTATACTGATGGGGGGCCGTGTGCCAGAAGGGGGGGGGCTCTGTATACCAATGGGGGGTCCGTGTGCCAGCAAGGGGGCCTCTGTATATCGATGGGGGGGCCGTGTGCCAGAAGGGGGGCTCTGTATACCAATGGGGGGGCCGTGTGTCAGCAGGGGGGGCCTCTGTATATCTATACATAAATTTAAATGGATAAAAACCACTGTTGCCAGTTATTACATGTACAATTCTTCGACAGAATTCCTTTTTAAATAGGATTTTAGCAAAAATATCGATCTTGGTTTTACAAAAAATCCTTACGTGATGGAAAAAAATGGAGGTCATTTTCGTAATCAGCCACCAAATTACATAAAAATCAGTGAAAACTTCTCTTGTATTTTTCAAAAAATTCAATTTTGCAGGGTTGTGTTATTGTCTCGGGGGAGTTGGTGTCTTCTTCTACACATATGTACATGATCTCTATATTTTACACAGAGTCTTATGCGTCACAAGCTGATTGGCTACGACAATGCCTTGAATTTCACTCCTTTTTCCTGGCTGTTGATTCCTCACTATATCCTTAACTTGGTGATACCAGGTTTCAGTTTTGCATAATTTTTCGCCCTTAGCTATTTAAATATTGATTATCAATTTTTACTGTGTAGTGTGAGTCATCTCGTTCACAGTAGAACTCATGTTTTATACATTATCTTGTATGTATTCATCCAATAAAGTTTAGATTTTGTAAAACACCATTTTAAGTCTTACCAGTTTTTGTTTAGGATTTCATGACACTTCTATTTACCAGGATTTTATGACATGGCAGCATTTAGATTCCTGTATTTTTCATATTTCACAAATTGCATTCTGCTGATCCCAAACATGAATAGACTTGTCTTGATTCTGCCGTGCAGTGTGTCTCGGACGCAATAAGTTATTGATAGGGATGGGCAAACTATACGGGTCCGTGACTGGGTTGCTCCGTTAAAGTAATCCAATAGTTAATACTCCTAATATACTTACTTGGTGGGAATTCTCTCTTCCTGGTGGGAGGCGTCGTTGCGTCACTTCCCGGCCACCATTTATCTTCTTGCCGTATGTGATTGGTTATTGTAGCCAGTCCTGTGACTATTCTCCCCGGAAGCCCGCAAGTGATACAGCGCCGCGGAACAGCTGAAAGGATAACACAGACCTGGTAAGTATAAACAGCATATTTATTAACCGTTTACTTGCTTTAACAGAGCAACCCCAGTCGCAAACCCGGGGAGCAGTTTGCCCATCTCTAGTTATTGACAATACAGGCTTCTTTCCTGGTTCTGAAAGGTGCTGGATTGCTCAGGTGTTCCATTTTTACTGTGATTGCTCTGCTACCTTACTGAGCATCTTCTCCCAGATTTCTGCCAGTGAAGTAAAGTGCTGTTTGACCCACACTCCTATGCCTGTCTTGTTCTAATCTCAGGTGTCTGACCCACAGACTGTTGCTTTATTTCAATTTTGTCTGTGCCCTGTAATTGTTATGATGGACTGTAACCTGAATATGCCTTAGTTGGCTCCTAGAATCCTCTTTCTTTATGCTCTCCTGGAAACCTGACTCTGAGCTGTTGCATGACTACGTCTCTGTCTACTCCCTGAATACTATGAGCTCTCCTGGAGCCTGACCTTGAATTACCTGACTTCCCTACTGTCTACACTCCTGTAAGTAGTTACTGTGTCACACGCTAGCTATTAGTAGTTACTAGCCTCACATACTGTAAATGTTGGATAAAATTGGCACTGGACTAGTCCCTTGTTCATTTCAAAGGCCAACTTACAACTATAGTCTATCTACATTGTTTTTCCAAGCAAGAAGGGCCGATTCACATTGAAAACTGTGTGAAAGCTCTTTGGCATATTCACACACAAAATCATGGCTTATAAGGAAAATTATCACCCAGATTGTCCCTCCTGAATGCCCTTTCACTTACCGCTTTGAAAAAATTGCCTGGGGACATTTGCATGATGTTTTAGATAAGGGTTAGCATTTATATGTAGACCATTTTTAAGAAAATATGGCAATATCCTGAGGGAGAATTATTGAAAATAATGAGGTTTATTAATCCCTTCAGCCCCGAACGAGTTTCCCGTTTTTTGTTTTCATTTTTTCCCTCCCCTGCTCCCAAGAGCCATAACTTTTTTATTTTTCCAACAATATAGACATATGAGGGTTTGTTTTTTGCGGGAGGAGTTGTACTTTTGAATGACATCATTTATCTTAGCATGTAGTGTGTAGAATACTGGGAAACAAATTCCAAGTGTTGTAAAACTGCAAAAAAGTGCAATTCCACAGTTATTTTTAAGGTTTCTTTATTTACCAAGTTCACTGTATGGTAAAACTAATCTTTCTCTAAGTAGTCTTTTGTTAGATTTGAAGAATGGCACATATTGTTCCATTCTGTACTGCAAGTAAAATTAGATGCCATATACCAAGATTAAGGTTTGAAACAGTGTCTAGACAAACCAACAGAATGTGTTTGTATGGCTGGGTTCACACTGGCGTTCCCCTCCGCAGTGTTCTGCGGAGGGGAACCGCCATGTGAGCGCAGCCAGCGCAAGCCCCTATCTTTATAATGGGAGCGCACGGTGCTGAGCTTGACTGTGCATGACGGTGCGCTCCCATTCACTGCCATATGTGATTTGTACGCAGGCGGACGCCTGCGCACAAATCACACACTCTCCTCCACACCAGGAATGCAACACGTCGCGTCCCTGGTGTGGAGGAGAGTGTGTGATTTGTGCACAGGCGTCCGCCTGCGTACAAATCACATATGGCAGTGAATGGGAGCGCGCAGTCAAGCGCAGCACCGTGCGCTCCCATTATAAAGATAGGGGCTTGCGCTGGCTACGCTCACATAGCGGTTCCCCTCCGCAGAATGCTGCAGAGGGGAACGCTAGTGTGAACCCAGCCTATGACATTAGGCTACAAGCCAGTCATTGAGTAACTGGTGTCTGTTGACCTCACACCACCATTCAACAAAAAAGGCCATCATGGTTTCATAATTTCATTGTTTCCCATGCTATTAAGGTTGAAAGTAAACTATAAGTATATCTTCTTCAACCCTAAGTGTAACATGGAGCAGAACAGGATGGAAATACAAGCTGGAATGGAAGTCTTGCCTGTTCTGCAATCAATTCTGCTTTTGTTTTGGTTCCAATGATAGGTAGAGATTGATCTTGAAGTCACATGGGTAACACCATGATGAGAATGTGAAACTGTCGTAGGTGCAATTTTTTAACACAACAGTGCAAGACTAGACACCAGTCTGGGAAGTCAGTGATTGGTAATAGCAAAATAAGCTGCCAGAAGCGGATCTTGATTATTTCCTTGCCCAAGTGCATTCAATGTGTCAGAACATTCTTCAGGAAACTATTAATAAACTAATTGACGTGTAAAGGCCGTTTTACACACACCAACTTCTGTGTCCAACTTCTGAACAACTTACTGGTTGCAGTGAAATCATGGACACATTGTTCCATTTTGTGGCTGTGTACAAATGGAGCAATGTGTCCATGATTTCACTGCAACCAGTAAGCTGTTCAGAAGTTGGACACAGAAGTTGGTGTGTGTAAAGTGACCATAAGTGTCAGGCTGTGGTCACACATAGAAATCCGTTTTTGGAAGTGATTTTCATCACCAATCCGTTTTTTTTCTGGGTGCTTTTTGAGCCTCCTGCACTCCTGAACGTTTTTGGAATTTTCATTAAAAAAACGCATGCGCGAACGCATGCGCAAACGCAAGTGCGCGTTTGCATGCGTTCGCGCATGCGTTTCCCATAGGGCCCCATGTTAAAAAAAACGCATGAAAACGCATGCGTTTTTTAACTGATGCCAAAAACGTTGCATGCAACGTTTTTGACTCAAAAACGGACAGGGCAATGTTTGGAGCTCCATAGAAAAACGGACAGGGTGCTTATTACACCCAATCCGTTTTTCTGTCAGTTTTTGGACTTAGAAAAAAAAATGAGAAAACTGAAGCCAAAAACGGACTGAGGGCTTATGTGGAACCCCAGCCTCAGGGATTTCTGCTTGTGGACTGATATTTGATACTGAACAATTTAAGATATTTTGAACTGTTGTTTCCATGTTTTCCATCATTTGCATGTCATTAACATGTTTGTCATTTATTCTGACTTTTACAATTCCATGACTTGTCCTTCTTGGTGTTAAAGATTCAATGTTGAGAGTGTATATTCCCATTAATGCACATTTTTTGCCCATTTTACCTTACTGTATCCCAGAGTGGATTGCTGTTTTTAACAGAGATGGATTGACACATTGACAAGCTGCTTTGTCAGCACTACATACTGAAGTCTGATCTCCCAGCAAGTATAATTTTAGCAACATCTTCTTTATGAGTACAAATTGTCGCTTCTATTTTTTGTTCGGGATCGATGTTACAACTATGCAACATATTTCTAAGCATAAAATTGATAGAATAATGTTTTTTTCTGCGAATTATGGACTGTGTATGGCAGCTAGATACCAAAATGTATAGATTTGGTAAAAACAAGTACCACAAATCATATTGATTTCAGAGTTACAATCTTTGTCCATTAAACTCGTAGATAAATACCTTTGAAAGCAGAGATTTCAAAATGGGGTCACTTCTGGGTTTGCTAGAGAGGAGTGGGGTCTATAAAATAAGTAAGTAAATCTATATATAGTAAGATGGCAACTGGTTATACTGTAAATGTCTGGTATGTGTCTTAAAGGGAACCTGTCACCTGGATCTAAGCCCCTACACTATCACTACCTGTCCCTGCACCTTCCTAGCTCCTCCCTATCTATCCCTCTCTGAGCTAAATCCACCCTATAAATCAGCAGAACAATAACTTATAACGTACAGAAGTCCCTGAGGCTGGGGACTGAAAAGGCGGGCCCAAGCCCCATTCTGCCCCTCCTCGATGCAGCAGCACACGCCCCGCTGGGCGGTGTTATTCTTTCTTCATCGCCACCTCCTCCATTTGGAATCTCCCACCCACTTTACACTGTAAGGTAGCGGTTAGGATCGTCATGACAGAAGGCAGTGACTCAGGTATTTACTCACACAGCACACAGTTTAATGGTACAGTTGAGGTATTCACAGACCTCCAGGTTCCTGGGCGCAGCCGAGTACAACCTCATACAATCCCAACAGCTGATATAGAAGCTCTGTAACTTTTCCCGGGTAGGCTGTGTTAGGTCAGCACATAATCTTTCTCTCCTCACCGTCCGCTCATTAGCCTCATGAACGTCTACTCTGAGAGAGCTCACAGGCTGTGTTAAAACTTCACACAGCTCTCTACACAGCAGCTCCTGCTGCTGTCCTGACACACTGCACCCCCTTCCCACAGCCCAGGGCAGCTCATATCATCTCCTATTCACCCGCACACCTGGGTGTCAGTGCTTTCAATAAGCACTCAGCTCCAGTATCAGCTAACCCTGTGTGTGCTGCTACCGAGCAGAAGATACAATCTCCTATATTCTGTGTCCCGGTCAGGGGACACATCGAGGTCGCATCACCACAACATAATAGGTGTAAAGCAGGCGGGAGATTCCAAATGGAGGAGGCGGCGATGAAGAAAGAATAATGCCGCCCAGCGGGGCGTGTGCTGCTGCATCGAGGAGGGGCAGAATGGGGCCTTGGCCCGCCTTTTCAGTCCCCAGCCTCAGGGACTTCTGTACGTTATAAGTTATTGTTCTGCTGATTTATAGGGTGGATTTAGCTCAGAAAGGGATAGATAGGGAGCAGCTAGGAAGGTGCAAGGACAGGTAGTGATAGTGTAGGGGCTTAGATCCAGGTGACAGGTTCCCTTTAAAGGTGGTTGTCCTCAAACTGGAACGTCTGCCCTGGTATTTCAAGTGCCAAAAGTCTTGAAATTATAAACCTGCAAAGGAAGCAAGCGCAATAGGGTCTTATCGTTTTAAGCACAGTGTGACTATGAAGCCGCTATCAGACACTGCTCACCTTTTTTGGTTGTGTGACCCACAACCAGTATGAAAGCAAATAATAGTAGCTGCTGCGGAACACACTTCCACTTGCAACGTGGTGGGGTAATCCAGAGATTCAAAGGGACGGTGTGGTCGGTCCGCGCTGCTACAAAGAACGCAAACTCCAAGCTTGTGTTATTCGAAGTTTATTGGATCCATCCAAGGCTTTTCAGAGCCTGCTATGCTCCTTCATCAGGGATACCAGCATGTTTAACTGTGGGGATGGTGTTTTGAGGGTGTTGCTTTTACACCAAACATAACGTTTTGCATTGTGGCCAAAAAGTTCAATTTTGGTTTCATCTGACCAGAGCACCTTATTCCACATGTTTGGTGTCTCCCAGGTGGCTTGTGGCAAACTTCAAACAAGACTTTTTATGGATATCTTTGAGAAATGGCTTTCTTTTTGCCACTCTTCCATAAAGGCCAGATTTGTGCAGTGTGCGACTGATTGTTGTGCTCTGGACAGACTCTCCCACCTCAGCTGTAGATCTCTGCAGTTCATCCAGAGTGATCATGGGCCTTTTAGCTGCATCTCTGATCAATCTTCTCCTTGATTGAGATGAAAGTTTAGAGGGACGGCTGGGTCTTGGTAGATTTGCAGTGGTCTGATACTCCTTCCATTTCAATATGATCGCTTGCACAGTGCTCCTTGAGATGTTTAAAGCTTGGGAAATTTTTTTGAATCCAAATCTGGCTTTTAACTTTGCCACAACAGTATCACGGACCTGCCTGATGTGTTCCTTGGTCTTCATGATGCTCTCTGCAATTGAAACAGACCCCTGAGACTATCACAGAGCAGGTACATTTATACAGAGACTTGATTACACACAGGTGGATTCTATTTATCATTACCAGTCATTTAGGACAACATTGGATCATTCAGAGATCCTCACTGAACATCTGGAGTGAGTTTGCTGTACTAAAAGTAAAGGAGCAAATAATATTGCACGCCCCAGTTTTAAGGTTTTTATTTGTTAAAAAAAAGTTGAAAATATCCAATACATTTCGTTCCACCTCACGATTGTATCCCACTTGTTGTTGATTCTTCACAAAATAATTAGAATTTATATCTTTATGTTTGAAGCCTGAAATGTGGCAAAAGGTTGAAAAGTTCAAGGGGCCAAATACTTTCACAAGTCACTGTACCTCCACCCATAGGTCTGGCTCATATTCCTTAGTGCTGACTGATTGTTTGGCATATGGGACTTTGTGTTTGGAAGCCGCAGACTTCCTGGATGTGTTCACTAACACAAGTCAGTGAGTGGAGCCCGCCATAGCTCCTGAAACTTAACCTCTAGGAGAAGGAGCCTCAGAGAGAAGCTGTGTGAGTACTAATCGGGGTCAAGGTGAATGGAGGTTGAGATCCCTCTAGTAGGAAACTACTGTGGAGCTGAGCATCTAAACCTGAGTGAGTGAACCCGCGAATGAAATATCACATGTTGTGTTCTTTTACCCCTTACCAAATATCTATTTTCTGTTTTAATTTTCATTTTTTCCTCTGCTTCTTCCAAGAGCCATCACTTTTTAATTTTTCCATCATTATAGACATATGAGGGTTTGTTATTTGTTAATTACATAATTTCTTTTACCATATAGTGTACTAGAATTTTTTTGTATTTGTTTTTATTTAGCATGTTCACTATATGGTAAACTGACATGTCGGTATGATGTGGGTTGATGCGAGTTCGTAGATACCAAACATATATACTTTTACTGTTTTGTCAGTGGTGAAAAACCTGCAGATGTTTGTTAAAAAAAAAGTAAAAAAAATAATTGTAGTTTTTCCATATTTTATGACCCCCTATTGTTCTCACTTTTCGGGATCTGGGGCAGTGTGATTTTTAATTTTTTGCGTCTTGAGCTGATGTTTCTAATGATACTATTTGTAGGTAGACGTGCTGTTGTGATTGCCTGTTATTGCATTTTATTGCAATGTCCTGTGAACCAAAAAAACTTAATTTGGTGTTTTTACATTTTTCTGATTACCGATCAGATTGATTGATTTTATATTTTGATAGATTGGGCATTTATAAACATGGCAATACCACACAAGTATTTTTTATTTTTTTCAAAGAGGCAAAATGATTATTTCAACTTTATATATATATTAAACTATTTTTTTTTCACTTTTTAATTATTTCACTTGCCCCCTTAGGGCACCTCAACTTCAGTGTCCATTTGCTTGTGCTGTACAGAGCCATAATGATTCAAGCCACTGCACAGTAGAAATTATTACCTCCAGTGAATGCTGGCACTTAGCTGACATTCACAGGAGGTATGTCATCACAACACCAGGGATCATCATCTGACCCCTTGCTGACATGGCAGCACATCGACACCCTGTGATTGCATCATAGGGTCGACGATGGTGGTGGGAAATAGCGAGATTGCAGCCGGCACATGTTAGATTGCGCTGTCATAGTTTGACAGTGCAATCTAATGGGTTAACAGGTGCTAGCATATTTTCAATCCACCCGCACCTGTTAGTTACACATGATGGCTGATCAGATCAGCTGACATGTATAGGGAATGATATGTGCTCAGGGCACATCAAAGGAAGGGAGTTGACCCAGGACATAAAGGTACATCATTAAAGGGTAGCTGAGGAAAGACATTTTGTTTTCTAATGTCTGTTTCTTCTTCTTTATGTATGGCCGAATAAATAGTCCAATCTGAACCAAATTTGGCACATAGGCAAATCAGACACTTAGAAAAATATTTCACCAGGTTTCAGTCCTCCATATTTGCAAAACAAACAAAAAATAGAATACAAATTAAAAGATTAATTTAAGGGCAAACCACTGGACCAATCTACCCCAAATTTGGCATACAAAATATGTTGGCATCATATTAGTAGAAAACTATGTTTTTAACTACACGCTGAAGAAATAAACAGTTAATCCACATAGATCCTATGCAAAGCAGGGTAATTCTATTAATATCCTATATACTGCATTTATTGTAAAAATTGGAAGTGTAACTGTTAGGCTACTTTCACACTACGATTTTGCTAAATCCGATGCTGTCCGATGAAAATCGGACAGCATCGGATCCGATTTAGCCCCCATGTTCTCCAATGGGGAACGGATCAGATGTGCACTTAATGGCTTCCGATTTGCATCCGATCTGATTCTGTCCGATTCTGTCCGATTTCTTTCAGGAGCCAAAATCGGAGACTGCTCCGATTTTGGCATCCGGTTTAAAAATCAGATCGCATCAGATCCGATGCGATCCGATTGAAATAATATGGGAGTCTATGGGGGATTGGATCGGATAGAAAATTGGATCCGATATATGGATCCGATTTTCTGTATTAAGCATGCTCAATACCCTAGACTATTCCCAAAACCTCCCACAGCCATTTAAATCGGATCCGATAAAAAATTGGATCGGATGGCATCCAATGGCATCCGATTTTGAGCATCCGATGCTGTCTGATTTTCATCGGACAGCATCGGATTTAGCAAAATCGTAGTGTGAAAGTAGCCTTACTATACATTTTTTATCTATAAAATAGACATTGCAAGTAGATGCCAGAGGTGATGCTTCAGGTCCCACCAATTGCTCTAACTAGGCTCTGCAGCATATACCGAGATTAGTGTATTGGCCTATAGGGGTTTTCCAGTCTTGTAAATGTCTCCAGACACTGTATGTGACTGCATACTTCTAAATCCTTGTGGTGCACACAGCACACTGTCAGGATTCTTCGATTTGCATATATGTGGTCGCATGCCAACTAGACATTTTAGGCCTCATTTAGTGTAAGAGATTTGAGCAAGCCTGCTCATGTCTAGTGAGAATATAGCTAGAATAACGCACATACTTCAGTAACATGATCAACCTTTCTTGGCCGTTACACAGGAGACTCTTGACAGCATGTCGTGTGCGCGCTTTAAGGATTGATTTCATTAGTCTACAGTAACATAGGATGACTGCAGACTTTCAACATAGAGTCCCTTTAATAGCAAGTATATGGATAATCACTCCCGATACCCAGTTTGTTCCCACCCTCCACATATGGATATTACATATTAGTCTAAGAGTCCAATTGATATTAGGGACCAATATATTCTGTAAAAATCTACAGAATATTATGCCTTTGTATATTGGAGATCATCGACTTGTTAAACTAACAACATGGACTCGAGATGCTCAGTCACATCACCGTATCCTCTATTTTATGATTAATACTTAAACCTGACATTGACTCCAAATGAAATAGCTATTTGAAAAGTAAATTGTATTACTTTTAGACATAGAGACAAACTCATTATTCTAAATTGGATTTCAGAGAGAAGAACAAGTTTAGACCAAAAGAATTATCGAAACAAACTATGTAATGAACACATTATATTAAAAGCATGAAACAGACGAAAAAAACTCAATTTCTAGGGAAAAAGATAAGTTAAAAAATGTTTGTACCGTTTTAGCCAGTAGACAGAAAAATAGAAGAATCTGAGAGTCCTCAGTGGTTGATACCTTTTAATGACTAACTGAAAAGATGGTAAACATAGCAAACTTTCGGGACACTGTGGCCTCTTCATCAGGCTGATAATGACACAAATTCTGAAGATACACATATATATACATATGCAGGGTAGGATGATGCAGTAAATACGAAAGGTGACATAAAGCATAAAAGTCAGTCTTGGGAGGGGGAGAGGAGCTGGGGAGGTAAAATCAAAGTTCTGAGATAAGATTCACATATTGTATTATTGTTCTGTGATTGGTGGTTGGTTGAACCTAAAAATTCCTCAGTGAATGTAGAAAGCCATAAATCCATGTGAGACATTTATTCCTGCTTTAAGTGTGTCAAAGGTCATCATCAGTTTATATGCCCACAATCTTCTGTCTTGCTATGATCTGAAGTTACCTTTTAGAATTAGTATTTTCAAATCCAACATTTTGTGATCAGGCCTACAGAAATGCTTAGGCACAGGTAAGTCTCTCCTTCTTTCCTTTATTGTATGGCGATGAGAGTTTATCCTGGTTCTGAGTTGTTGCCCTGTCTAACCTACATATGGATTCCCGCTTACACATTTAGTACATATAACTAAGTACACCACATTGCTTGTGATGCAGCTGAAGTTACCTGGGATCTTGTAGTCCTGATCTGTGCTGGGAATCTTTATCTTGTCCATTGTCATTATGGATAGATAGGTTTTGCACCTGTTCTGGTTGCAGGGAAAGGTTCCTGTTGCTGTTGGGGAGGATAGTGAGCTTATGACAATGATGCTTTTTAGAATCTGTGGCTGCCTAAAACACAGAAGTGGGGGGTCTGGAAATATAGATTTTAGTCGGGCATCTTTTTGTAGTAGTGGTTGTAGTTTCCGTGCTGCTCCTCTTAACATCTCCAGATTTGGATTGTAGGTAACTCTGTTTTCTTCTCTAGTTCTGTAATGTAGGAGATGATTCCTTGATGTTCTGGTGGCTCTTGTAATCTGGTTCTCGATTGCTCTTGGATGGTAGCCCTGGTTCAGATAGGTCTTTCTGAGGCCCTCAAGGTGATTGTCTCTATCTGTAGGGTTGGAACATATCCGGTTGTATCTGATGTCCTGACTGTACACATTAGAGTTTTTTATGTGTTTTGGATGAAAACTGTCCCATCGGAGATATGTTGGACGGTCAATTGGCTTCCAGTACAAGGATGTCTCTATTTCATTGTTCTGTAGCTTAATGATGGTGTCCAGAAAGCTGATTTCAGTGCAGGAGTAGATGAGTGTTAAGTTGATGGTGGGATGAAAATGATTAAACTGTTCATGGAACGTCTTCAGCTGTTGTCAGACTCCGTCCAGATGATTAAAATGTCATCAATATAACGGTAATAGGCCAGAGGCCTTATAGGCCAGAGGCCTGATAGGGCAAGAGGATGAAAAGTCACTTTCAAGCTTGGCCATGAAAAGACCTGCATATTGTGATGTTATTTTGCTCCGCATTGCTGTGCCAGTCTCCTGTAAATATATGTTATTGTCAAATGTAAAATAGTTGTGTGTGAGGATGAATTTTACATGTTTCACCACAGAATCGACATCAATCCCTGTGTTTTCCAGGAAGACTTTGCAGGCCTTTAATCCATCCTGGTGTGAGATATTGGAGTACAGAGATTCTACATGTATGCTGGTGAGGATGGTTCCTTCTGGTTAGGAACCTATTGCTGACAGTTTATTCAATAGGTCAGTTGTGTCCTGAATGTAGCTGGGTGTCTCTTTTACCAGGCACCCTCTACCCACACAGAAATTTGTTGGGTGGGGGTGCCCACACATGAAATAATTGGTCTTCCAGGATTTACTGATTTGTGGATTTTGGGCGCCTGTAAAAAGTGTCTATTCTTGGACTTTCTGGTATCAGGTCATCATCTCCTAAGGATATGTCAGGTAGACCAGAGACCAGCTAGTTCATTTCCTTGTGATAGTCCTGTGTGGGTCAGACTGCAATTTCTTGTAGTAGTGTGCGTCCATCAGTTGTCTGTTTGCTTCCTTCAGGTAGTCAGATTTGTTCATCATGACTATAGCACCACCCTTGTCTGCAGGTTTAATGATGATTTCTTTGTTGGTTTTCAAAGACTGAATGGCCCTTCCCACCTGGGCATTGATGTTGCATGGTTGTCTCTTGTGTGTTTCTAAGATAGTGGATTTTATAAAATGTCTGAAAGTGTCTATATCTTTATCCAAATGGGGGTTGCATCCAGGTCCAGGTGATCAGGTTGACCTTTTCTTGGTTGTCAGGATTCCTCTTCCTTCAGTCCAATTAGGTTCGGAATCCTCTTTGTTACTGTAAAATTCCCTCATGTGTAGACGGGGTAACAACTCAGAACTAGGATGGACTCTCATAACCATACAATAAAGAAAAGAAGGACAGATTTACCTGTGCCTAGGTATTTCTGTAGACCTGATCACATAATATTGGATATGAAAATATTAATTCTAAAAGGTAACGTCAGATCACAGCGAGATATAAGGGTGTGGGAATATAAACTGATGATGACCTTTGACACACTTAAAGCAGGAATGAATGTCTCACATGGATTTATGTCTTTCTACATTCACTGAGGAATTTTCAGGTCTCAACCAAACACTAATCATAGAACAATAATACAATCTGATATTACCTGATTTTACTCTGATTTTACCTTCCCAGCTCCTCGTCCCCTTCCAAGACTGACTACTATATTCTGCTTTATGTCACCTGTTGTATTTACTGCATCATCCTACCCTGCATATGTATATATGTGTGTGTCTTCAGAATTTGTATCATTATTAGCCTGATGAAGAGACCTTAGTGTCTCGAAAGCTTGCTTTGCTCTTCTTACCATTCTTTCAGTTAGCCATTAAAAGGTATCAACCACTGAGGACTCTCACATTATAACATTTTTCTAAGGGAAAAGGGTATAATTCTTATAGACAATCAGCAAAACTAAATATTTAATATTCCCTCTACTCCTAAAATACCCAAATCAGTGATCATGGTTCAACTTTTTTATGTATAAACACAAAAAAGAATCATATAGTACAATAGCCATTCAAACAAAATGTTTTATTCTCATACATGTATTTCCTTTAAGGGAAATAGAGAAAAAATTCAAGTGGATACTAATTCCTAGGAAGTCCTAAAAGCAGTTGACCACCACTAGGATACCCATTGTAATTCTACATGTAAAATAATAGAGCTCATACTCACTTCCTGTGATGGTGCCATTTCAGCGCTATCAGTAATCGTAGTTTCGGGGCTCTCATGACACTGTGATGTCACAGGAGCCGCATGTCCAGTCACCGCCGGCTTCTATCTCTTCACCTTTAGACCAAATGAGATAATCAAGAGGAAGTGACGCTGCCGCTGCTGCTCATTTCCTGTTTATTGTCAGCATAGTGCACATGCACGGACGGTTTTTGGCCTTTCCATGCGCCTGTGCGATACAATACTGTGCTCTGCCCTCAGCAGGGCCGAGAGGTGTGCGGCGAAGGAATGCAATGGAGAGCAAAGTGTGGGGGATGCAGGTTGTGTCACCCACTAGAGTAGAGAAGGTTGGAAATCATAAGAAGAAAGGAGGCACCAGATCAAGACCATCAAAGCCAATTGGACTGGACCACCACTCACATGAGTAAAATAAAAGCTGCTTTTTTTACAATATACACATCGGCCTGAGGACTTATATATAGTATTCAAGAATTCTGTGTTTAAGGCCTTACTAATTGTGGCCATACCTTATATGCAGAAAAAACAGCTGAAAAGTTCACTCTAGGTGTGTGGCACCCCGCAACGAGTGCGTCACAGGAGGGTATTGCAGCCAAGACAGCAGCAGCAATATTCTCCAACTCAGCAGTCACACGGTTAACTCAGAGATCCATACCCTACATGCATCATCAGCATAGAGGGCCAATCAGGTCCTGGTGGGCGGAGTGTAGTGGTAGAGTGTAAGGAGAACTGACTTGGCAACGAAGGAGAGAGGAGCTAAACCAACGAGCTCTGCAACCTAGGAGAGGGGGCCTGCACAGTTTCGTGCAGCCACCTGGCCATCACCCCGGTTGAGCGCCATTATTCCTGGTGCCTTAACAACCGATCAACGGCATCTACATGCGGGTCCAAAAACATCCCGTGCCCATCTACAGCCGGTTTGCTGGTACCGAAGCTAGTAGTAGTTCAGCACTGCTATGCGAACCAGAGGAGTGGAGGGACCGCTTTACAGGAGCACCCCACCACCGCCACACACAGTCGTCTAGCCAGCGGTGTACCCACCAAAAGGACCCAAGGCTCCCCAAAACATCCGGAACGTATACCCCGGATAGGGCATTGAAGCAGCCTCCTTGTACCCGACCTGGCATTCCTGGGCGACAACGGCACACAAATAGTTAGAATGGAGGAACACCGCGGATCTCTGAGAAACACTGGTCATTGCTAAGTCCACCCGGTCCACTACCCACCACTGTATGCCATATACTGCTTGCTGGTTACAGTAAAGAACCCGTTACAGAGACTTCCAGTGTCCGTGCTTTCTTATGAACTGTCTGTCTCCGCGCACTAAAGTAACCGCAGCTGCCTCAGAAAATCCTGTGCGGCTCCTGGCTCCGGGGATCATTGCTCAGCCTGTGGGGAGTGTTCCATCTTGCTGCATTCCATCCCCCGGAGGCCCCGCAGCGCCTGTACAGTTACCGGAACTCTCATAGGTGGCGTCACGAAACAAATTAACCCCTAATCTGTTCACCTAACGATGTCTTTATTTGATTTGGACCACCGGGCCCCACTACCGGCGGCGCGGTCCATCCGTGACAAGGAGGAAGAAGAAAACGCCTGTCCCTCCGGAGGCCCGGCCACGGTGAGTCAGATGCTGTTACACTTTGAAGTATTTATGGCATATCCTCTAGATACCTACCTCTGGGACCCTCACCTATGGGGAAATAATGGTCAGGTAATTAAGTTTGCTGTCTGCTACAGAATGTTCAATCCAATGGGCAGCTCACTGCATTTGACCATGGGTCAAGTACTTTAAGTTTATAGGAGTTTTTAAAGAGAAAATACAACAAGGACATAAATCAAAAAGAACAATAAAAAAACTTACGAAAACTCTGATATCCAATTGCACTTAGCAGGACACAGTAGGTCCAGTGATAGAGGCAACACAAGTGCATAATACTGGTGCACCAACCACTCTCAATCGGCCATGACATGGCGTCAGTCAGACATGCAGGAATGATGCAGAGTGTCTGTATGCAAACTATTACTCATGCCCATACTATTAAATCAGGCTGGCTGCCAAGCACTATGTATATGCACCACACGGGACAGATGCCCCAAGGGGCTCAAATGCATCCTGCATAAAGATAAAGAAAGTGCAGAACAATTGACAAATGATAATGTGAGGTATTGGTGGGTATTTTGGCAAAAACACGCAAGCTTGTAACCCACATCAAGCATTCTCACACATATATGAGTGTTGTGGTAGGTTAAGAGTGATTGCTGCTTTGGTATTATGCACTTGCCTTTATCACTGGGCTTACTGTGTCCTGCTAAGTGGAGGGGACATCAGATTTTGGTAAGTTTTTAGATTGAGTTTTTAAAAGAGCTGACTTGTTCTCATGTGATAAGTGTGGCGCCCCGGTGGTCACAGTTGGGGTACTACACCCATGAATGATTGTGTGGTTATCCCTGTCACAGTGGAATGTAGGATTTATAGGAGGATCGCATCCTAGCACTCCCACACACCCACCTAGAATAGATGGTTTTGGGCCCATACCCTAGGGAAGGAGTTAGGGGAGGAGGGAGGACACACAGTGAGTTTTAGTCGGCACTGAGGAAAGACGGAGAAAGGAGAGCCTCTGAGAGAGAGAAAGGAGACTTCCAGAGAGGGGGCTTGAGAGAGAAAACAGGCAGCCCAGACTAAAGGAGGGGAGCCCCCGAGCATCCATACTCAGGGAGGGAACCCTGGTCCATTTACCGGAGCGCTGGTTCCGAAGACGCGGCACATGGAGTTCAGCCCCTGAGCCATAACACCGGAGGTCGCAGGTCTGTCTAAGGCTGAAGGCACATCATCCGACATGATCCCAGTGCCTCGCACGAGTGCAATGCGAGATAAACTCGCATTGCACAAGGACAAGTGATTTTCTATGATGTCGGGCACACTGGTGCGCATTTTAAGCATTGAACTCGCAAAGCGAGTTTCAGTCGCGGCAGGCTGCGACTGCATGCCAGTTGCACGCAAGAGCTACCAATAGAAATCAATGTTGTGATCCCGGCTGTGATCTCTGTGACAGCCGGGACCTGTGTGCGGCTTCCCCCGCCGCGCTGCTGGCGTTGGGGACGGATGCCCTCCCCCTCCTTCAGGCCTTCCCCTTCTCAAGATGGCCCCCACCTGTCACTGCCCCCCACGCCCGATGCCGGGACCTGATTGCGGCTTAACCCGCCGCGATGACCTACCCCTCCTCTGGCCTCCCCCTCCTCTGGCCTCCCCCTCCTCTGGATGGCCCCCACGATGTCGGGTCTGTTTGCGGCTTCAGCCGCCGCGCTGCTGGGGACAGTGGCAGTGGCAGGGGCGGGGGCGGATGCCGATGACCTCCCACTCCTCCCCCCCCGATCCCCGTGTTCGGTCTCACCGCTCCTCGATCCTCGTGTCCGATCCCGCCGGTGTAGCCGCCGCTCTGCCTCCTCTCCTCGCTGGAACGCCCCTCCTTCAGTGCTGCTCCGTCCCGAGGTAAGTACCGTATGAATGAATGAATCAATCAATGATTGAATGAGTGAGTGGTTTTGTGGGTGTGTGAATGCGTGGGTGTGTGGGTTAGTGGATGTGTGGATGTGTGGGTTAGTGGATGTGTGGGTTAGTGGATGTGTGGATGTGTGGGTTAGTGGATGTGTGGGTTAGTGGATGTGTGGGTTAGTGGATGTGTGGGTTAGTGGATGTGTGGATGTGTGGTGCGTGGGTTAGTGGATGTGTGGGTGTGTGGATGTGTGGGTTAGTGGATGTGTGGGTGCGTGGATGTGTGGGTGTGTGGATGCGTGGGTTAGTGGATGTGTGGGTGTGTGGATGCGTGGGTTAGTGGATGTGTGGATGCGTGGGTTAGTGGATGTGTGGGTTAGTGGATGTGTGGGTGCGTGGTTAGTGGGTGCGTGGGTTAGTGGGTGCGTGGGTTAGTGGGTGCGTGGGTGTGTGGGTGCGTGGATGTGTGGGTGCGTGGGTTAGTGGATGCGTGGGTGCATGGGTTAGTGGGTGCGTGGGTTAGTGGATGTGTGGGTGTGTGGATGCGTGGGTGTGAGGATGCGTGGGTGTGAGGATGCGTGGGTGTGAGGATGCGTGGGTGTGTGGATGCGTGGGTGTCTGGATGCGTGGGTGTCTGGATGCGTGGGTGTGTGGATGCGTGGGTGTGTGGGTTAGTGGATGTGTGGGTTAGTGGATGCGTGGGTGCATGGGTTAGTGGGTGCGTGGGTTAGTGGATGTGTGGGTGTGTGGATGCGTGGGTGTGTGGATGCGTGGGTGTGTGGGTTAGTGGGTGCGTGGGTGTGAGGATGCGTAGGTTAGTGGATGCATGGGTGTGTGGGTGTGTGGATGCGTGGGTGTGTGGATGCGTGGGTTAGTGGATGCGTGGGTGTGTGGGTGCGTGGGTTAGTGGGTGCATGGGTGTGAGGATGTGTGTGGATGCGTGGGTGTGTGGGTTAGTGGATGTGTGGGTGCATGGGTGTGTGGGTGCCTGGGTTAGTGGGTGCGTGGGTTAGTGGATGTGTGGATGCATGGGTGTGTGGATGCGTGGTGTGTGGATGTGTGGGTGTGTGGATGCGTGGGTGTGTGGGTGCGTGGGTGTGTGGGTGCGTGGGTGTGTGGGTGCGTGGGTGTGTGGGTGTGTGGATGCGTGGGTGTGTGGATGCGTGGGTGTGTGGGTGCGTGGGTGTGTGGGTGCGTGGGTGTGTGGATGCGTGGGTTAGTGGATGTGTGGGTGCGTGGATGCGTGGGTGCGTGGATGCGTGGGTGTGTGGGTGCGTGGATGTGTGGGTGCGTGGGTTAGTGGGTGCATGGGTGTGAGGATGTGTGTGGATGCGTGGGTGTGTGGATGTGTGGGTTAGTGGATGTGTGGGTGCGTGGTTAGTGGGTGCGTGGGTTAGTGGGTGCGTGGGTTAGTGGGTGCGTGGGTGTGTGGATGCGTGGGTGTGTGGGTGCGTGGTTAGTGGGTGCGTGGGTTAGTGGGTGTGTGGGTTAGTGGGTGCGTGGGTGTGTGGATGCGTGGATGTGTGGGTGCGTGGATGTGTGGGTGTGTGGATGCGTGGATGTGTGGGTGTGTGGATGCGTGGGTTAGTGGATGTGTGGGTGTGTGGATGCGTGGGTTAGTGGATGTGTGGGTTAGTGGATGCGTGGGTGTGTGGGTGCGTGGGTTAGTGGGTGTGTGGATGCGTGGGTTAGTGGATGCATGGGTGCGTGGGTTAGTGGATGTGTGGGTGTATGGATGCGTGGATGTGTGGATGCATGGGTGTGTGGGTTAGTGGATGTGTGGGTGCATGGATTAGTGGGTTAGTGGATGTGTGGATGCGTGGGTTAGTGGGTGCGTTGATGTGTGCGTTGGTGGGTGTGTGGATGCGTGGGTTAGTGGATGTGTGTGGGTGCGTGCGTGGATGCGTGCATGGATGGATGTGTGACTGCATGTGTGGGTGTGTGCACGAATGGATGTGTACATACGTGGATGATGGGTGGATGGATGGATGCAACAAGGTATCAAGTGTCCTCTTTTAGTCTCAGGGATCATAGTCATGGTGTACTGTATGACAGATCATTTTCATACAGTGCACCATAACTCTGACCCCAGAGGCTGTATGAAGAGGACACTTGATCCCTTGCTGCAATCTCTGGAGCAGAGGCGATCGAGCATCGTGGGACCTTCGTTGTGGACTACGTCGGATCTTTCTAATAAAGATGGAGTCTGAATTTTGTTTGTTTTTTTTTCCAAATAAAAAGATTTTTCTCTGTGTGTATTTATTGACTACTTACAAGAGATTCCTAATGGCGGGTCTAACATTGGCCCAATATTATGAATCTCGGGCTTAGTGCCAGCTGCCAATAAAAAGCTGGCATTAACCCCTTTATTACCCAGTTTGCCACCGGCACCAGGGCAACTGGAAGAGCATGGGTACAGCGCCAGAAAATGGCGCTTCAATGAATGCGCCATTTTCTGGGGCGGCTGCGGGCTTCAATTCGCAGCATGGGGGGCCCAGAATGCTTGGGCCTCTCCATGCTGCGAATTCCAGCCCCCGGCTGTCTAGTTGTACCTGGCTGGACCAAAAATGTGGCGGAGCCCCACGTAATTTTTTTTCTAGAATTTGTTCTAGAAATAAAAAAATGGGCTTCGCTGTATTTTTGGTTGCCAGCCAGGTACAACGAGGCAGCTGGGGGTTGGTGGCAGTCCGTAGCTGCCAAGTTGTACCTGGCTGGACCAAAAATATGGCGAAGCCCCACGTCATTTTTTTTATTACTTCTACCAATAAACTGACATGGAGCTTTGCCATATTCTTGGTTGCCAGCCAGGTACAACTTGGCAGTTGGGGGGCTGCAATCCTCATCGTGGAGAGATCCAAATGTTGTGGGCCCCCCCACGCTGCAAATTGCAACCCACAGCCACCCCAGAAAATAGCGCATTCATTGGAGGTGCCATTTTCTGGTGCTGTACCCCAACTCTTCCAGTTGCCCTTGCGCTGGTGGCAATGCTGGTGGCACACAGGGGCTCTCCATACGCAACATGGTGTCCGTTAACAATTGTTAGCGGACACCATGTTGCGTATGGAGAGCCCCTGTGTGCCTAAACATTGAAGCTCCCCCAGAAGTGACCCCATTGACAAATGAGTGGCAGCATCTGGATTTGTTCCTTGGGGGAGTCTAGTTTCCAAAATGGGGTCACTTGTGGGGGACCTCCAATGTTGAGGCACACAGGGGCTCTCCATACGCGACATGGTGTCCGCCAACAATTGGAATTGTTAGCGGACACCATGTCGCGTATGGAGAGCCACTGTGTGCCTCAGCATTGGAGCTCCCCACAAGTGACCCCATTTTGGAAACTAGACCCCCCAAGGAACAAATCTAGATGCATAATGAGCACTTTGAAGCCCCAGGTGCTTCACAATTTGATCCGTAAAAATAAAAAAATAAGATTTTTGTGGAAGAAAAATATTTTTTTCATTTTTACGGATCAATTTGTGAAGCACCTGGGGCTTCAAAGTGCTCATTATGCATCTAGATTTGTTCCGTGGGGGTCTAGTTTCCAAAATGGGGTCACTTGTGGGGAGCTCCAATGCTGAGGTACACAGGGGCTCTCCAAACGTGACATGGTGTCCGCTAACAATTTGAATGGAAATCAGCTCAAATTGTTAGCTGACACCATGTCGCGTTTGGTGAGCCCCTGTGTGCCTCAACATTGGAGCTCCCCCACAAGTGACCCCATTGACAAATGAGTGGCAGCAAATCAGTGCAGTTTTGACACCAGGAGAAGGGTGCTAGTTTGTCGGATCGCAGTAGGAATGAAAAAATCTCAAACGCACCACACTAGCACCACACTAGCACCACACTAGCACCGCACTAGCACCGCACTAGCACCCCACTAGCACTCCACTAGCACTCCACTAGCACCGCACTAGCACTATTACACGCATCAAACTCGCATCAATATCGCGCTTCAAAAACGCGCCGTTTTTGAGGGATCAGTGTGCCTTCAGCCTAACGGCCACAATGCAGATTCTTGGACAAAGTTAGGGATGGGCGAATCTACTCGCTAGGACTCGTTACTCGGCGAGTAGTAAGAGACTCGCAGGACTCAGTACTCTGTGAGTTTCCCAGTGATTACTCGCACGAGTCCAATGCAAATCAATATCAATCCTAGTTTTGTCAGAAACGCTGACAAAACTAGGATTGCCATTGTTTGCATTAGACTCGTGCGAGTAATCACTGGCTACTGTGCCAGTGATAGCAGGGAAACTCGCAAAGTAACTGCTGTTTCTTTGCGAGCTGAGTCCAGCTGTCTTCTCTGTGCAGCTCCAGGGTCCTAGAGCCCGCCTGCTGACTGATGTAGCAGTGCTGAGATTGTTCTCAGTCTGCTCATTCCCTGTGCATAGACATCTATATTTATGCACAGGGGATATAGCAGAGAGGACATCGCGTTTTGGACTGCGTCGGACGGAAGAGGATTTTTTTAATTAAAGATGGAGTCCCTAATGGCTTTTTTTTTTATTTCAAATAAAAAATTTTCTCTGTGTTGTGTTTTTTTAACCCTTTATTGGAGATTCTTAGTGGCTGGGTCAAACGTGGCCTGACATTAAGAATCTCGGGCTTAATACCAGCTTGTATAACAAAGCTGGTATTAACCCCTTTATTACCCAGCGTGCCACCGCCACCAGGGCCGCTGGAAGAGCGGGGTTCAGCGCCAGAGGATGGCGCTTCAATGAACGCGCCATCTTCTGGGGCGGCTGCGGGCTGCAATTTGCAGCGGGGGGTGCCCAGAAAGCTTGGGCATCCCTGCGCTGCGGATTCCAGCCCCCAGCTGCTTAGCTGTACCTGGCTAGACATAGAAATTGCGCGGAGCCCCACGCATTTTTTTTTTTATTATTTAATGAATTTCAGAGTCAGAGGCTCAGAGTCAGAGTCTCGGAGTCGGAGTCTCCTCAGAGTCGGAGTCTCCTCAGAGTCGGAGTCTCAGAGTCGGAGTCTCAGAGTCGGAGTCGCCTCAGAGTCGGAGTCGCCTCGGAGTCGGAGTTGTCTCGGAGTCGTCTCGGAGTCGGAGTCGTCTCGGAGTCGAGTCGGAGTCGGAGTCGTCTCGGAGTCGGAGTCGTCTCGGAGTCTGAGTCGTCTCGGAGTCGGAGTCGTCTCGGAGTCGGAGTCGTCTCGGAGTCGAGTCGGAGTCGGAGTCGGAGTCGTCTCGGAGTCGGAGTCGTCGTCGTCTCGGAGTCATCTCGGAGTCGGAGTCGTCTCGGAGTCGGAGTCATCTCGGAGTCGGAGTCGTCTCGGAGTCGGAGTCGGAGTCGTCTCGGAGTCGGAGTCGTCTTGGAGTCGAGTCGGAGTCGTCGTCGTCTCGGAGTCGTCTCGGAGTCGGAGTCGTCTCAGAGTCGGAGTCGTCTCGGAGTCGGAGTCGTCTCGGAGTCGAGTCGGAGTCGTCTCGGAGTCGAAGTCGGAGTCGTCTCGGAGTCGTCTCGGAGTCGGAGTCGTCTCGGAGTCGGAGTCGTCTCGGAGTCGGAGTCATCTCGGAGTCGTCTCGGAGTCGGAGTCGTCTCGGAGTCGTCTCGGAGTCGGAGTCGTCTCGGAGTCGGAGTCGGAGTCGTCTCGGAGTCGGAGTCGTCTCGGAGTCGGAGTCGTCTCGGAGTCGGAGTCGGAGTCGTCTCGGAGTCAGAGTCGTCTCGGAGTCGGAGTCGTCTCGGAGTCGGAGTCGTCTCGGAGTTGGAGTCGTCTCGGAGTCGGAGTCGTCTCGGAGTCGGAGTCGTCTCGGAGTCGGAGTCGTCTCGGAGTCGGAGTCGTCTTGGAGTCGGAGTCATCTCGGAGTCGGAGTCGGAGTCGTCTCGGAGTCGGAATCGGAGTCGTGTCGGAGTCGGAGTCGTCTCGGAGTCGGAGTCGTCTCGGAGTCGAGTCGGAGTCGTCTCGGAGTCGGAGTCGTCTCGGAGTCGGTGTCAAAAAATGTGTGGGGCTCCGCGCAATTTCTATGTCTAGCCAGGTACAGCTAAGCAGCTGGGGGCTGGAATCCGCAGCGCAGGGATGCCCAAGCTTTCTGGGCACCCCCCGCTGCAAATTGCAGCCCGCAGCCGCCCCAGAAGATGGCGCTTTCATTGAAGCGCCATCCTCTGGCGCTGAACCCCGGTCTTCCAGCGGCCCTGGTGGCGGTGGCACGCTGGGTAATAGAGGTTAGGGCCAGCTTTGTATTATCAGCTGGCCCTAAGCCCGAAATTTATGGCGGTCACGCCAATATTAGACATGACCGCCATGAATTTCTATTAAATTGTTTTAAAAAAAACAAAACACAGAGAAATTTTTTTATTAGAAATAAAAAAAAAAGCCATTAGGGACTCCATCTTTAATTAAAAAAATCCTCTTCCGTCCGACGCAGTCCAAAACGCGATGTCCTCTCTGCTACATCCCCTGTGTATAGATATAGATGTCTATGCACAGGGAATGAGCAGACTGAGAACAATCTCAGCACTGCTACATCATCTCTGTGCACAGACATTCATGTCTGTACACAGGGAATGAGCAGACTGAGAACAATCTCAGCTCTGCTACATCAGGCAGCAGGCGGGCTCTAGGACCCTGGAGCTGCACAGAGCAGACAGGACTCTTCTCTTATCTGTGCGAGTTTCCCAGCGATTACTTACAAAGTAAACGAGTCCAATGCAAATAAATGGCAAAACTAGGATTGCTTCAGGCTGAAGCTTCCGAGACACATCTGCGATTTGTAAATCTCACACTACTCGCTATTACTAACTTCCCCATTCATTAACATTGGACTCGCTAGACTCGCAACGAGTAGCGAGTCCTGTGCTCGGACTCGCTAGAGTCAAGCGATTCCGAGTAATTTAGGATTCGCCCATCACTAAACAAAGTGCTTCAGTGTTCGCGCTGCTGCCTCTGAGACCAAAAGAAACACAGACACGGGAATGTCTGGTTCAGCTACAGCCTTTATTTTCCGACGCGTTTCGGAGCCTCCTCCCGAGCTCCTTCCTCAGGGAACATCCATAGCCATAAGCCATAACACCGGAGGTCGCAGGTCTGTCTAACGGCCACGACACCCTGTCAGAAAGGAAACTACTCACACCAGGATAACCCACCGGGAGCTGTACCATCTCGGCTGCTGTACCATCGCCTTCCGGAGGTCTGAAGCAGCGCTGGCGCTACATCACCAGAATCTGCGGGTGGTCTCACGATAAACTTAAAAACTTTTATTCCCATATCAACTACCCATTTTAGTTGACTACCAGGGCCACGGGTCTGGGCCGGCC
This sequence comes from Allobates femoralis, assembly GCA_033576535.1. Classification (NCBI taxonomy): domain Eukaryota; kingdom Metazoa; phylum Chordata; class Amphibia; order Anura; family Aromobatidae; genus Allobates; species Allobates femoralis. The sequence goes on along the minus strand of JARQOC010000008.1, from coordinate 42,922,138 downwards.
ACCAGTGACATCCCTACCGCAGCAGAGGACCCAGATACCCAAGTCCCCATACCCTGGGCTAGTCAATAAGCATCTGAAAAGTTTTTGCCCCACTAAGTGATGAAACAGCAGTAGCATTTGTAGTAATATTCAAAAGTAATTCACAGAAAAGGACATAATTTAAAAAAACCTCACAGATAACAGCCATAAGGTCAGATACTACTGTATATACTCGAGTTTTAAACTGAGTTTTTCAGCACACTTTTTGTGCTGAAAAGTGCCCCCCCTCGGCTTATACTCGAGACAGTGTTCAGTGTTTGAAGGGGAGGAGACTGGAGGCTGGAGGAGGCAGTGGGAGGTCACGTGTCCCCTTTCATTAGTGAAATGTAATATTCACTGCATTCTCCCCGCCCATCACCTCTCAGTGATGAGGCTGGCGCTAGCAGGTGGGCAAGCAGGGAGTGTTGCATATTACATTACACTTGGTATAGACCCCCTAACACAGTATGTAGCACCCATGCTGCCACACACAATAAAATAATAAACAATTTAATTTACCCTCCATCCCTGTCCTATAGCATCGTCTATCCTCTGGTCTTCCTGTCTGTGCTGACATCTGTTCAGTGGGCGGTGCAGCAGAGTGACATCATCATTGCGCGCGCTTCTCACATTATGTCACAGACAGGAAAACTGGAAGAGAGAGAGAGTGCAACAGGAGAGCGACGGAGGGTAATTTAAATTGTTTATTATTTTATTGTGTGTGGAAGCACGGGGGCCACATACTGTGATGGGTGGCCACATACTTTACTTGATTCCTAACATCCTGTGGAACGACGTTTCGGACCTTACATGGTCCTTTATCAAGTACTTGCCACAGGATGTTTGGAATAAAGTAAAGTTGGACTAACTGCACCCTTGTCGTGAGAGGCGCTGTTTTCTTCTTCTATTGATAATGTGAGTATCCAGGTTGGACTCCCTGGTTTCGAAACTTGTGCCCATTGGGACCATACATTACTATATGAAGATATAGAGGGCCCCTGAGATCCTAGGTGCTGTGAACCACATTTTGTTTTGGGTGGCCACATACTGTGATGGGTGGCCAGAAACTGTGATGGGAGTCCATGCACTGCAAAGGGTGGCCACATACTGCGATAGGTGGCCACAAAATGAGATAGGGGGCCACATACTGTGATGTTAGTTATCTACAGTGAAGGAGTACTATATAGAGTGAAGGGGGCTATGTACAGTGATGGGGGAGCTATATACTACGATGGGAGGCTTTATACAGTGATGAGGGGCTACATACAGTGATAAGGGGGCTATATACCAGGATAGGGGACAATATATCAGTGATGAGAGGCTACATACCAGGATGAGGAGCGATACACCAGGATGAGGGGCTATATGCCAGGATGGGGACTATGTAGTAGGATGAGGGATGATATACCAGGACGGTGGGCTATGTAATGGGATGTGGGGCTGCTTCATTTCCCACCCTAGGCTTATACTGAATTCAATAAGTTTTCCCAATTTTTGTGATAAAATGAGGGGCCTCATCTTATACTTGAGTATATACGGTAAATGCAGTGGCAGGATGCAGCCGTCATGCATGCTAAAGGCAGTAACAATACAGGTGCAACATACCGATGCAACAACCACTCTCAGTCTACCATAACATGGAGGGGGTGATTGCTCGTTGGGTTTATAAGCGTGTGTATTTTCGAAAATTGCAATGCCTTACATCATTATTTGCATTTTATATTATTTTTTATTGCACTTTTTTATTTTTTATCTGCATGTTGGATGCAGCAGGGCCATTTTAGGGTGTCTGTCCTGCGCAGTACATGTATATTGTGTTGGGCAGCTCACCTGGTTGAATAGAATTGGTGTGATCAATAGGCTGCATACAGACTCTTTGCATCACAAGCACCTGTGTGACTGACACCCTATGGAAACCTTATCTGTGTGCATGTAAAATACCAATCACCCCCTCCATGTTATGGTTGCCTGAGACTGGTTGTCTCATCGGTATTTTACATCAGTGTTTCCCCCGCCTTTATTATTGGGGCCAGCTGCATCCTGCCAGTGCATTCAGTATCTGACCTTATGGCTATTTTCTGAGTTCATTAGTAGAAATAAAAGAAAATGTAGGACATACTTTAGGCCCTGGAGCCATAGTTGAGGGAGCTCCCTCTATCACCCCAACATGATATACAACATAATTCTTGGCTTCTGGGTTTGCCGTAGATAAGTGTTCCCCAACTCCAGTCTTCAGGAGTAATCAACAGGTCATCTGGTGAGATATTCATGTCAATAGCAGCTTTAATAATATATTTACTTCAATAATTAATAATGGTCCCAAATAAAAATACATTTCAAGCCATAAAGTAAATATCTCACAGTACCTGATGATGGGGCATCACGGCTTGTGTTCGTCTTTAATTATGACTTTGATATCAATAATACTATATTTTATTCTTATACAAAATAGAAAACCGGCTAATTCCAAAGAGTACACTTAATTGTTCTAGCAATTACATACAGGTATAGACAGAACAATAAAAGAGGGATCCTCCTCATACGTCAATAAAATGGACTAGTACATGAATGCGGTTGGTTAATAGATGAGAAAACATTACTTGACACTCCAATTTAAACTATGTTATTAAAATTTTATATATTATCATATTTCTTAGATTATAAATCATATAGATTTTGTCCTAAACATAAAAATACTCTACTTTTTAACACCTTAAAGGGTTTGTCCACTACTAGGACAACCCCTGATTCCACTTGTATCCTGACGTTAAAACATTGTGACGTCACACGAGCCCCGTGTCCAATCACTGCCGACTTCTCTCGCCATGCCTTGGGCCCAAATGAGCAATAAACAGGAAGTGAGCGCTAGCCACATCGCCACTTCCTGTTCATCAACTCTTTAGGATCAAAGGCGTGGAGAGAGACGTTAGCAGTGATTGGACGCGGGGCTCGTGTGATATCAAAATGTCACGTGAGACCCGAACCATAATTACCGACAGCACTCGGCCAGAAGCAGAATCTAATAGGCTGCCTGTATGACGATTTCTACGTAATCAAAAAGTGTGTAAGTCCCATTGTGAGACTAATCAATATCTGAAAAAGAAAAATCCATTTTTTATATCAAAACAGGCAAAATGCAACAGAAAGTTCTAAATATGATTAATAATCCAGCAGCCAAGATGATTACACTATTTGTCACGGGTTTGTCAGGAGGCACGGATGAGACTGTAGAGGTCAATCGCAGAAGGTCCCAACGTTTGGCCAAACAGTCCATATCCTAAATAAAAATATCTGTCGCTTTAAGAGGCATTTCCATTTTAGTTAAAGCTGGAGGTCACTAGGACCAAGCTGATTCCTTACCTTGGAGCTGCCTAGATACTTCCCTTGATTCAGATAATGCACTGCTGGTGGTAGCCTCAGGTGTTCCTGATTGTTTCTTGGATCAAAGCAGTGCTTCTTGGAGCCTGCTGATTTGGTGCTTGGATCTGCTAAACCTAGGTGTATCTCTTCCCACTTTGTATGTTTTCCTTGTGTTTTTTCTAGTTGCTAGCCGGGTTGACTAGTGTTCACCCGCTCTGAGCCCTATGTAGTGGTAGTCCAGGGATAGTCAGGGAATAGGTATCCTGGCGGCGACAGTTGCGGAAACTGTATAGGGATGTTAGGGGAGCCAAATGTCAGCGCTAGCTGTTCTGGGTGTCACCATCCCTCCTTTTTGCCCTTAGCATCAGGGACTCCTTTCCCCTCCCCTGTTGTCATCCAGCACTGGGTGTCTCCTTATACCCAGCGTGACATTTTGACTATACTAATTTTAGTCCCTCAAAGTAAACTATATAAACATGAAAAAATAACAAATAATGCATACATGGCTTCATGCTTAGTTTGTGCTTTATACCTTCTAAAAAAAGGTAAGCAGTAGTGAAACAAAAATCTCATTCTCGCCAAAAATAGTACAAGTGGGAAAATCATTTTGAATTAAGCTTGTGTCCAAAAAAAACAAGTCCTCAAGGAGACTCATGAGCAAAAAAGAAAAGGTGAGATCCACTACTGGGTGACCATATGTCATGCTGATTCCCTGTTTTCGCAGACCTTCGAGGGAGGGGGTGGCCCATTGGTTTTGTTGGAGATCATTTTGCATTCCAACTCTGGCTGGTCCTTCGTATGCCCTATCCACATGGCCATCATGGTGGCTCTATGTTTAGCACTGTTGCTTTCCTGTATCAATGTCCTGGCTTCAAACCTCGTAAATGACATCATCTGCAAGGAGCCCGTTTGTTCTATTTGTGTTTGTATGGGTCTCCTCCCTGTGTTTGTGCAAGTTTCCTCCAACAGTTCAAAGACATATTGTTAGGGAATTTAGATTGTCCCAATGGGGTCAATGATAAAATTGTCGGTGATCTGCTATGGAATATGATGGCCCTATGTATATAAATTAAATAACTCTGGCATCCAATGATAACTTCCAGGATTTGATTTTTTTATTGTGGTGCCTTACCTTATGAAATCCAACCCTCTCCAACATACCCTTGTGGTAATATAGCATCTATCGTTTTCTTTCTTTATTGAAAAAAATAGAATGAATACTTTCTCTGATTCAAACATTATTTCCATAAACTCTTCAGTGACAAATATTTATGACGCATTTTAGCCTTCATCTCAAAGCCTTTCTCAAATGTGTAATGGATCATGAGCTGATCCAAGCCTTCGCCATGCTTTCTTCTTCCCATCATTTTGGTGCAGGTTGATCTCAGTTTCTCCTGACCCCTGCTACTTTTTCATAACTGGGTGGCTCCTTTAGATGTTTATTCCATCTAAAGAAGTCTAATCCGGCTATTCTATTTTTCAGGCTGAATAATGGTTTTCGCTATTTTGGTGAACCCTTTATATTTGCCCTCATGAAGTTGACATGCCCACTCCAGGGTCGGGGGTACTCAGGAAACCAGTCAGCAGTTGTTCTTTACTCCCGGTTCTTTTCACGGGTAAGAAGGAAAAGAAGCGCACATAGAGTAATACCTTCGGGTTTGATGGTCACACGGACTCCCACAATACAGACTCACCTGGTCTGGTTGTGAATGGTCACAACTCCCTTGGACAAGCACATATGGTCGCAGGCTCCCGGCGAGAAGTAAGGATCCACTTGGACAAATTCTTTTCACGGGGACAGACGGGGCCGAGACCTGGTCCCGTGACCCTGGCAGTGCCATTTAATAAATAGGGGTAGATGACGAGGGATGACAGGGAAAAGGGGTATTCTATTCGTGACACCACCTGCAGTATTCGGCAAGGATAGCCACAACTGCTTCAGAACCTCTGGGGATGGTGAGCGGCACCTTGGATGCATCCACTACCTGCAGGTTGAGCGCGGTCCCCAGGACAGCAGGATGGAGGAGTCAGTTCATACTTTAGCAGATGTTTGTTAGGTCATCAGCTCCCCGGTGTCTCATGCGACCCATGCGGCCGGTGGTTGACGCTAAAGAAAGTCTCACACACCACAGCGGGAGTTCGCCGGGTACTTCCCTTGCCAACCTCCAGTTCACCGTTGTCTCCAAAACCAGGTCAGAGCAGTCGAGCCTTGGTTGGTGTTCCTTCCTCTCTTACTAGGTGTTTCTGTCTCTGGTGGTCCCTCAGCACTATAAGATAGTCTTACCACTCCTCTCAGCGCCTACACAGCACTGAGCTTAGGTACCGACAGCCACGGGTGCTCAGTTGTACCCTTCCAGGCACTGCTCCCTAGTTCGGACGCCTTCTCCAAGTTGTGTCGGGTGTTCGGCCACAGCTCCTGTTAGATGCTTGGGTCCTCTGGTTCAACGGTTTGGGCCTAAGTCATCCGTGCCTTGTTCAGGGTCCCAGTGTTGTCCACCAGCCCCTCTGTCTTGCCAGACACAGGCGTACGTCTCGTTACATACCCCAAAGGCTCCTTTCCTCCTCTACACCTGTTGGTCTTTCCCTCCCAGGGCAAGCGTGGTCGTACTCCAGCCCACGCGAGTCAGCACCACACCGTCTCCTACACTCCCGATTTCCACTCCTTTCTCTCCGATGTTCTCAACTCTTCTCTCTAACTCTACATTTTCTCTCCTGGCTGTGCTTGGGTCATCCCTCTTGGTCAACCCACTGTCCCAGGGTCCTAAGTATTGTGTGTGTGTGTGTGTGTGTGAAGCTCAACTGCACCATCCCAGTACCTAGAGAACAGAGTCACAACTCAATTGGTAGTTGAGCAGTGCAGTACCTCTGGTGGTGGCCTTCCCGGTGGCACGCCACAAAGTGCTCTCCTTATGGTAGATTTAGGTACTGAAATCCCTACCTTCCTGAAGAGTGATTTTTCCAAGGTGGATGTTGTATAGGGGTTTTTCTTCACCATGGAAAGGATTCTGTGGTCATTCACCACTGTTGTCCTCCATCGATGTCCAGGAAATTTTGAGTTCCGAAAGTCTGCGCTCCTTTTTTTTCAGAATTTACCAAATTGTTGATTTGGCCACTCCAAACATTCTGCTATCATCTCTGCTATCTTTCAACCTAATGGTGGTCTCTTTCTCTCCTATTGAGAGCTGTATGTATCTCACTTAACTGAAGAAGAGGTAGTATATCCTTGAAACTTGTTTTATTGTTTGATATAAAGTAAAAAGTTTATAAGAGAAATAAAAGATTTCTTCCATACACCCTAGAGATAGACATTGCTTTTACATGGAGAGTCAGAATCAACTACCAATCTTTTTATGTTTCGAGTGCAAGATATTATATATCCCTGAAACCAATATTTTTCATCTACACTGTTCTCTCTGGCATTTTATAAATTGATACACATTTCCTGTAGCTAATGTGGTTACTAGAGAGGCCCTGTATTATGGTTAATCGTGCTTTATAGCGCAAAACCGTCTTCCTCTATGGTCCTTAACAATCCTTTCTATTTTACATTTAACAGTGTTTTGAAGTTTTGACTCTCAGGCTTCACATCTCACCATCCACTACAGCTTTGAGTATGAGACTACCTTCTTTTTATAGACAATCATCTTGGCTATCTCATAAACAGGGGCGGATTGGCCCAGGTGGCAGGGGGGCAAGTGCACCCCAGGCTGGTGATATTGGCCTCATCTAGGGCCGCCCCCATACTGAAATGGGCCGGTCCGGCTCCGCTTTGCGGACCCAGTTGCTAACTTCACAGCAGCCGACCAACATACCAGCCGACGTGCCGGGCAGCGTGGTAATTTGGCCGCTCATCATCTCTTGCCAGTACCCCCCCGCTCCTTACCTCAAGGTGCACCAGCCCGCCCCTGCTCATAAATAAATGTGACTTGCAACTATTTAGCATATGATCAGTTCTGCAAATTCTTGTGATGTCACTGCATTGTTACTGTTTTGCTTCTGGTCTTTGAAAAATCTTTCATTACTGTATACTACAAGTTACAACCTGTTCTCACATTCCCTAATAGTTCAGTGTGTTATTAAGTTGATTCCCAAGTGAAAGTCAGTGGTTCAAATTAAGGAGCAGCCGTGAAGATTCCCAAGAAAAGAGAAACAGCATCATCCAGCTCATCGAAAGCGGTCTATTCTCTTGGCCAAGAAGATTGCCAAACTGAATCAGGTGCCATGACAGTTGGAAGAATGCAACATGAAGTCTATCCATCCATTTAAAAGCCAAGAAGTGGACATCCAAGGAAAATATCAGCGTCAACAAGTCGGCTCAACACAAGGTCTATCACTTCTGGCGACATACACAGCAGTGAATGCGGCTTATATGCTTTCCTATTAGTAAGATCACAGACATCCATGCCAGCACTGTGTGATACACGTTACACAAGTCTGGAATGGTGGTCCGAAAAAAGGTAACAAAGCCTCGACTTGAATAACGTGAAAGATACCATCAGCTCAAGTCTGCAAAAAGGTATGAAATGTGGACAGTAGAAGATTGGATTAGGAGCAATGAGGAGAAAGTCAATAGACAGCTCTGATGGGTGCAAATGGGTCTAGAAGAAGCAAAGGAAAAAGGGTGCTAACAAATGAAGAACCTGAAGAATCTGTCAAATTTAGTGGAGGAAGTCTGATGATATGGGGTTGTTTCACAGCAAAATGCATTGGATACTTAACCAGGATCAATGTTGAGCTATAGTATATGTGAGTATCCTAGAAGGCAAGACACTTTATACACTCAGATAATATAGATATGAAAAGGACAACTTGCTGTTCCAGCAGGACAATGACCTGAAGGATACATCAAGATTAGCAAAGACATTGGCTAGGGTCACACTTGGAAGTGCAATTACGTTTACTGCATCCAGATCCGGATGCAGTAATCGCAACTGCCTTCAGACACATTTTGGCTTTAAAATGTGTTCCTAAATCCGCATGCGGTATCCGGATTGCACCTTAATGTTGAATCTGGTGGCCGCATGCGGATCTTCCCAGGCTTTCCTGCTTGGTATTTGAGGCGGGGAATGAATTCGGCTAAAATCGGATTCTCCCGGATTGTCCCGGATTCACCCGGTTCCGGCTCAATCCGGCGCTCATTGACTCCTATTTTATTGTTTGCCGGATTGCGCCGGATCCGGGTGTATCAGGGGCAATCCAATTTTGTCCATGTTTTGTGCTGTGTTTTACGATCCAGGTGCCGCAACCCGGTTCCACTGACATTTGCGTTTGACATTTCAAAACCGGAATTCGGCTGAGAAAACTGAGCGAAAAACCGTTGCAAGCATGATTTTTAACGCAGCAACGGAAACTGGAATGCGATAACTGGATATCAAGTTGTGCGAGCCTGCTATAGAATGGTCTCCTATGGGCTGCGGATCCGGATTCGGTTTTGAGAATTTTGATACGTCAAAACCGGATCAGGTTCTGCAATCCCGAACGCAGATGTGACCCTAGCCATTGTTCAATAACAACTAGGTAGAGTAGCTAGATTGACCCCACAGTTCCCAGATTTAACTCAATAGAACACTTGTAGATTAAGTTGAGGAAAAAGGCGTATAAATACCCAAATGAGTTGGCTAGTGTGCACTAACATTGGGAATGTGTAGAAGAGACCTGGAATCAGATTTTGGTCAAGACATGCTTGAATCTGATTGAGAGCTGCCCGGAAGGATTCAGGCAGTGCTGAAAGCCAAAGGTGGTTTTCCAAAATACTAACAAATTAATAAGATTTAAATTTGGATTAGGAGCAAAACAGTAACAATGCAGTGACATAACAAGAATCTGCATAGCTAATCATATGCTAAATAGTTGCAAATTAAATATATGTATGAGATAGCCGAGCAGATTGTCTATAATATGGAGGTAGTCTCAAGCTCAACGTTGCAGTGGATGGTGAGATATGGAGCCTGAAATTCAAAAGCTCAAAACATTGTTACCCTTTGCTCATTAGTGTATATACATTTTCTAATGTTGTCTGCTCTAGTTCATGATGTGGTTTAATAATGAATTTGACGTTTCAAATGGCTTTTTCTTTGTCACGCATTCAATTTTTGTATATTTAAGATTTCTCCACTATTACAAGACATGGCACAAAAGTAGTATACAGTATGATATGATTTGTATGTTTTTTCTACCTGAGTCCTTAACAATCCTTGGTAGAAGAGAGGTTGTGTAGCAGAACTCAAGTAATACAAAATGCTGTTGATCTCATGATGGTGGACAAAATATGCAAGATTCAGCAAAACTTGAATAGAGGCAGGATACAGTTTTACTGTATGGTCTGAAAAAAAGAGGTACTAGTTACACAAATTACTTCTGTGTTGAATAGGTATAACATCCATGTCTGGACAAGCTCCTACCACTTCTGGACCTGTCTCTGGTTGGTGCGACAATGGCTTCATAGTTACGGCACGGCAGGATGGGCCTCTTTCTGTTGGTCTCTAGTTCTGCTGCGACTGGTGTCCCTCCATGCAGTTTTCCTTCTTCTCTTTACCAAGCTCATTAGTCTGATATAACTATTGTTTTCCTAAGGGTTCCTTCTTATTCAAACCTTTAGCATCAGTCCCTGGCTGCCAGTTATGCTGTAGTTTATACTACTTCAGGTTAATCACATTCTATGATTCTAGTGAATAGTTACTTGATTAGTAATCATTCTTCTGCTTCATGATTTTGTCTTTGTACCACTTAGTTCTGATCGAGCCACCTGACCATTTCTGCCAGCTAACTCCACCAACCAGCAGCAACTCTAAGGACGTAACTCGGGTTCCCTGTGTATGGCTAGGGTCACACTTGGAAGTGTAATTACGGTTACCACATCCAGATCCCAAGTGCCTTCAGACACATTTTGCCTTCACAATGTGTTCCTAAATCCGCATGCGGTATCCGGATTGCACCTTAATGTTGAATCTGGTGGCAGGATGTGGATCTTCCCAGGCTTTCCTGCATGGGTTTTGAGGTGGGAATGAATTCGGCTAAAATCAGATTCTCCCGATTTCACCCGGATTTACCCGGATCCGGCTCAATCCGGCACTCATTGACTCCTATGTTATTGTTTGACGGATTGCGCCGGATCCGAGTGAATCCGGGTGAATCTGGGTGAATCTGGGACAATCCAATTTTGTCCGTGTTTTGTGCTGTGGTTTACGATCCGGGTCCCACAACCTGGCTCCACTCACATTTGCGGTTGACATTTCAAAACCGGAATACGGCTGAGAAAACTGAACGAGAACCGTTGCCTGCATGATTTTTACCGCAGGCATCAAAACCGGAGCTCAAAACCGGATGAGGATCAGGATCTGCAATGCCCTGCCGCAAGTGTGACCCCAGCCTATGTCCAGATCCATGTACAGAGGTTAAAGTGTGGAGGACAGGACTCACCTAGGAGGGAATATGCAAATTCAATTTTAAATAGGTTGATTTCAAGGATTTTTTAAAATGTAATAAAAGTGGAAAGTAACTAAGAATAGATATTCCTGAAAATGAGCCAACTGAGGGAAACTTAGAAGATATACAGTACATGTAATGAAAGGGGTTGGACTTCTAGACAATTAAAGGGAACCTGTCACCAGGTTTTTGACATTCCATCTGAGAGCAGCATAATGTAGAGACAGAGACCCTGATTCCAGCGGTGTGTCACTTACTAAGCTGCTTGCTGTCATTTTGATTAAATTACTGTTTTCTTTGCTGCAGATTTAGCAGCTCACGAATGTGCTGGACTACTTAATTAGTCCTTCAATGACAATCTCCAGCTGATGAAACTATGATTTTATCAAAACTACACTAAGCATCCCAGTAAGTGATACATTCCTGGAAGCAGGGTCTCTGTCTCTACATTATGCTGCTCTCAGATATGATGACAAAAACCTGGGGACAGATACCCTTTAAGATAGTAAAAATAGATGATAGGCTCCAGTTTGGGAGGTGATTCATATGAGTACCTTTACTGTATCTTGGAATGGATTGGGGCTGCATGACAAGTTATAAATTATAATGTTAGTCTACCTAAAAGACGTCTGCAATGAAAGTTCAATAAAATGTAATATCATGTAATGAGGGGAATCCAGGGCTTACTATAAATACTAACTATCAAAGAAATACCCTTCTTTCATCTTCTGAATTGACCTTTTCTTCTCTTTTCATAGATAAAACCTGTTTTCCCATTATTGAGATGGGAGAGACAGTTGGTGCTTATAGTGTTCTATGTAGAGGAGAGAGGAGGGGCCTGAAAAAACAGATATGGTTTATGAGCACCAACTGTAATGTCATATCTCAATAATGAGGACATCTATAAAGACATATATGAGAATTTTGAGAGTGAAAGACCAGTTCAGTGGACGAAAGGAGCACATTTCTCTGATAAGATTTATTGCAAAATTTCATTTTTTCACTTACACTATTGATTTATGAAAAAAATTAAGATAGCTACACTTTAACGGTATTTCCGCTATTATAGACATAATAATGCATACAGTAAGATAGCACATTACTCACTACTGCTTACTGATGTTCTCTTCTGATATATCTTTTGTCCAACGACCTTGAAAATCAAGCAATGGAGAAATGTTACCAGTGATTTTTTTTCTTTATACAATGTTACAGTTCAATACCTGAACTGAGCTACCCTGTACTATTCAGTAGCAATGGTATGGAGTTATACTGCAGAAATATGAAAATTAAAAATAAATAAATTATTGTGATAAACTCTATTATTGCGGTATTTCATTATGGATCTCATGGAAAAGTACACAAATATCATCCTCAAATGTCATCTACCATTTGTTAGCAACTCTTACAACACAAAGACATGATGGGATATATAAACGCTAGTGCTTTGCAATATTTAAACTGTATATATATGACAGAAGACCATGCAGTCACTATAGGGCCCGTGAGCCAGTGCCATCGCTGAAACCCTGCCTGGCATCACACTTTTAACATTATCGGCATCGCGGATGCCGATACTGCTGAAAGCAATGATGAAAGAGGGAGCGATCACCTCCCTCCTCCATCATTCTCCTGCTTTGTCTGTAGGCTGATGTCTCGGCACAATAATATTACTACTTTCCGTCTGCTGTGCCGAGATGTGCAGAGCTGCAGATGTCTTGTTAAGGATACCAGATCAGCAGGGGAAAGAGGTGAGTGTTATATTTTAGTAGATTGGTGGTCAATGGCCATAATACTTTACAGGTGACAATAATGGTGAATTATAATATATGGAGGACTATTGTGGTGAATTATAATATATGGAGGACTAAGTGGTATTCATTATAATATATGGAGGACTATGGGATGAATTATACTATTTGTAGGATGATGAGGGTGCATTATACTATTTAGAGGACCATGGGGTGCATTATACTATTTGTAGGATGATGGACGTGTATTATACTATGTAGAGGACCATGGGGTGAATTATACTATTTGTAGGATGATGAGGGTGTATTACACTATTTGGAGGACTATGGTGGTGCATTGTACTATTTGTAGGATGATGAGGGTGTATTATACTATATGGAGAACTACGGTGGTGCATTATACTATACTGTGTGCATTATACAATGAGTGATGCATTATAATATATGGAGGACTATTGTGGTGCGTTATAATATATGGAGGACAAAGGGGTATTCATTATACTATATGGAGAACTATGAGATGAATTATACTATTTGCAGGATGATGCGGGTGCATTATACTATATAGAGGACCATCGGGTGAATTATACTATTTGTAGGATGATGAGGGTGTATTATACTATATAGAGGATCATGGTGTGAATTATACTATTTGTAGGATGATGAGGGTGTATTATACTATTTGGAGGACTATGGTGGTGCATTATACTATTTGGAAGACTATGTGGCCTGCATTATAATATACTAGCTGTAGAGCCTGGCATTGCCCAGGCATAGTAACTAACTGTGCTTAGTTATAGCAAAATAGAATGATTATTTTGCACATAAAAACATTTTACATCATATATTCAACACTACATACATGCAACACCAATTAACTAAATAATTACCCAAGTAACGTATAGTATTTTACTTGTAATTCATTCAAGAGTCTTTTGATAAATGACATTCTTGTTTTTTCTTTCCACTGCAGAGATGAACAGATTTTTGGCAGTTGAGCAGGCCACATGGAGGGGGCTGAGCTATACACACATACATCGATGTAGGGGATATAAAGGAGGCATAGCTATGAAGGGGTGGAGCTATGTGTAGGGGGTGAAGCTATGAAGGGGTGGAACTATAAAGGAGGCATGGCTATGAATGTGGTGGAGCTATGAAGGGGTGGAACTATAAAGGAGGCATAGCTATGAAGGGGTGGAGCTATGAAGGGGTGGAACTATAAAGGAGGCATGGCTATGAATGGGGTGGGACTAAAAAAAGAGGCAGTGCAATGATGAAGCCGGGCTATGTAGAGAGGTCGGAGCTATAAGGAGGGTTTGGCTATGTGGGGGAGGGTGAAATTATGAATGGGGTGGAGCTGTGACAGGTGGGGCTGCCTTGAGGGGCAGAGCTATGATAAACACATACACACACATACATACACTTAGCTTTATATGTTAGAGGTGTGTGTGTGAAGGAACTCAAGGCAAGGACTATGGCTTTAACTTGTTCAGGAGGTGGACTTGATAGTGTGTTTTTGTCCTCCTGCATAATCCAAGTGCACTTCAGTTTAAGGTCATGAATAGGACGTAGAGAGCAAAATTGTTTGTTTTACCACAAGTCTTCCAGGCCCTAAAACAGCAAAATAGCCCAAACCATCAGACTACCACCACCATATTTTACTGTTGGTGTGATGTTCCTTTTCTGAAATGCTCTGTTATTTCTTCACCAGATCTAATGGGACATAAACCTTCCAAGAAGTTCAACTTATGTCTTGTCAGTCCACAGAGTATTTTTCCCAAAAGTCTTGGGGATCATCAAGATGATTTCTGGCAATACTGAGACAAGCATTTATGTTCTTTTTGCTAAGCAGTGGTTTTCATCTTGGAACTCTGCCATGTCGTCATTTTTGTCCAGTCTCTTTCTTATGGTGGAGTCATAACTGACATTAAATGAGACAAGTGAGACCTACAGTTCTATGGATGTTGTTGGTCTTTTGTGATGTTTTGGATGAATCATCTCTGCGTTCTTGGGGTAATTTTGGTCGGCCGGCCATTCCTGGGAAGGTTCACCACTGTTCCATGTTTTTGATATTTTTGGATAATGGCTTTTACTATGGTTCTCTGCAGTCCCAAAGCTTTAGAAGTGGTTTTATAACCTCTTCCAGACCAATAGAACTCAATTATTTTGTTCTTCTTTTGTTCCTCAGTTTCTTTGGATCTTTAAGGATCTTTGGGTCTACTTCACTTTGTCAGGCAGGTCCTATTTAAGTGATTTTCTTGATTGAGAAAAAGTGAGGTAGTAATCAGACCACAGTGTGGCTAGGGAAATTGAACTCAGCTTCCTAAAGATGTGATAAACCACAGTTAATTTATGTTTTATGGGGGAGAGGGAGTTCAATCATTTTTACATGCCCTGTAGTTTTGGATTCCATTTTCCATAAATAATAAAAACCCTAATTTATAAACAGATTTTCCTGTTCATTTGTGTTATGTTTGGCTAATATATAAATTTGCTTGATGATCTGAAACACTTGTGACAAACAGGCAGAAGTATAAGAAATCAGGAAGGGGGGTCAAACACTCTTTCTCTTCACTGTATATATTATAATTATATATACAGTATATATGTATGTAAAACATAATATATTTATACTGTAGCTTGGTTGCCAAAAAAGAAATTGGGCATGAACATATTTTTAACACAGAGGCTCCGAGCAGTCTGTGTCCGTCCTTAACCTACTAGTACGTCTCAATAAATTAGAATATCATCAAAAATCATTGTAATATTGCCATATTTCAAGGCATTTCTGAGAGCCCTGAAATGTGTTGACTAATAAATCAATATCATAGTCACCATTTGTCTCGTGGAATACGGCTGCGCAGTTTTAACCCTTTATACTTTAATTTTCTGAAATAATGACCTTTAGGTTTTCATTGGGTGTAAGACATAATCATCAACATTTACAGAAATAAACTTGAGATAAATCACTCTATTTGTAATGACTATATAATATATGTGTTCCTTTTTTTGTATTGAATTTCTGAAATAAATTAACTTTTTGTTGATATTCTAATTCATTGAGATGCACTAGTACAGTTGTGGCCAAAAGTATTGACACCCCTGCAATTCTGTCAGGCTATACTCAGTGTCTTCCTGAAAATGATTGCAATCACAAATTCTTTGGTATTATTATCTTCATTTAATTTGTCTTCAATGAAAAAACACAAAAAGAATTGTCCTAAAGCCAAATTGGATATAATTCCACACCAAACATAAAAAAGGGGGTGGACAAAAGTATTGACACTGTTAGAAAAATCATGTGATGCTTCTCTAATTTGTGTAATTAACAGCACCTGTAACTTACCTGTGGCACCTAACAGGTATTGGCAATAACTAAATCACACTTGCAGCCAGTTAACATGGATTAAAGTTGATTTTCTTACCAAAGCAGATTCAGTTCAGACGACCATTACACTCAGTGCTGTGTGCAGCAATTGTACAATTGTGGAAAATTAGTTAGTTTTAAACTATAGCAAAGTGTGGGTTTTTGGTTTGTCTTTTGGTCCAAAACACATAAGCTAATTTTCCACAATTTCAGCACCTGTCATTGTGGTTTTTTCTTGCACTCTTTTTGTTGCTGTGTGTAGCTGGGCCATATGGGTGCGTTTGTTCCGGCACAGGTAGCGGTGTTGAATGCCGTAACAGCCCGCCTACTGAGATGGGGCTAATGTAAGAGGCTGGGCATACACTGTGCAAACCTGTGTGAACTGCGCTCTATATGGATCCCATTGTGTCTGCAGGACAGCCAGTGGTCACTCCCTCTGTGAGAAAGGAGGTTGCTAGTGATTGGGGCTGGTGTCTTGCATTCATAATGCCTTCAGTTATAACCTGGGCAAAGCTGCACACAGCACTGAGTGTAATGGTCGTCTGACCAGAATCTGCTGTGGTAAGAGAATTTATTTTCTATTTGTGTCCTTTGCTCACTTTAGATGAGAATTTAGTGGATAGAACTTGTGACATGCGGGGAGCCATGTAGGGGCTCACAAGCTTAGGTATTTTGGACCAAAAGACAAACCCATACCCCACAATTTGCTATAGTTTATGGATTAAAGTTGACTCAACCTCTGTCCTGTGTCCTTGTGTGTACCACATTGAGCATGGAGAAAAGAAAGAAGACTAAAGAACTGTCTGAGGACTTAAGAAACCAAATTGTGAGGAAGCATGAGCAATCTCAATGGTACAAGTCCATCTCCAAAGACCTAAATGTTCCTGTGTCTACCGTGCGCAGTGTCATCAAGAAATTTAAAGCCCATGGAACTGTGGCTAACCTCCCTAGATGTGGCCGGAAAAGAAAAGGAAGACTACACTTCTTACCCCGAGACATAAAAAAGCCAGGCTGGAGTTTGCCAAAACTTACCTGAGAAAGCCTAAAACGTTTTGGAAGAATGTTCTCTGGTCAGATGAGACAAAAGTAGAGCTTTTTGGGCAAAGGCATCAACATAGAGTTTACAGGAGAAAAAAAGAGGCATTCAAAGAAAAGAACACGGCCCCTACAGTCAAACATGGCGGAGGTTCCCTGATGTTTTGGGGTTGCTTTGCTGCCTCTGGCACTGGACTGCTTGACCGTGTGCATGGCATTATGAAGTCTGAAGACTGCCAACAAATTTTGCAGCATAATGTAGGGCCAATTGTGAGAAAGCTGGGTCTCCCTCAGAGGTCATGGGTCTTCCAGCAGGACAATGACCCAAAACACACTTCAAAAAGCACTAGAAAATGGTTTGAGAGAAAGCACTGGAGACTTGTAAGGTGGCCAGCAATGAGTCCAGACCTGAATCCCATAGAACACCTGTGGAGAGATCTAAAAAATGGCAGTTTGGAGAAGGCACCCTTCAAATATCAGGGACCTGGAGCAGTTTGCCAAAGAAGAATGGTCTAAAATTCCAGCACAGCATTGTAAGAAACTCATTGATGGTTACCGGAAGCGGTTGATCGCAGTTATTTTGGCTAAAGGTTGTGCAACCAAGTATTAGGCTGAGGGTGCCAATACTTTTGTCCGGCCCATTTTTGGAGTTTTGTGTGAAATGATCAATGTTTTGCTTTTTGCTTCATTCTCTTTTGTGTTTCTTCATTGAAGACAAATTAAATGAAGATAATAATACCAAAGAATTTGTGATTGCAATCATTTTCAGGAAGAAACTGAGTATTATCTGACAGAATTGCAGGGGTGTCAATACTTTTGGCCACAACTGTATATGATCTCCAGACTTGTCTCCTATAAAAACATCTGTGACATTATTGGCCGACATTTGGAAGGGAAGCTGACAGCAGCTGATCTTGATGTTTGCGTGTCCAAGTATATTCAGGATAGTAGAATGTTCATCGTCATCGGCATTAATAACCTCATTGTAAACATCCAAGGTGGGCAGCAATTTTTGCATGCGATACTCATACTGAATTCTGAATTTTTCTAGATATTTTGAAATTGTGTTTAATTTTTTCATAATTTGCTTTGTTTGTCAATCAAACCTGTTATTTCCTTAATTCAATCACTTTTCTGTCATAATATTGCAGTTTTAGTCTTAAAGAATGAATTAAAATTTGGTATTACCTTAATTGTGCTCACCCACAGAATAAAGATGAGATTTTAATTGAGTAGCAAGCATAAAAAAAACTGTTTAAAATTACTTTCTATATGTCCCCATCTACTTATATAATCGGGAGTTGGGAATTCGGACACTGTAGCCGAATCCCAGACTCCTTAGCGGCACTGCGAGTGATGACGCGCAGCGTCATCACGAGTCGCAGCCGCTCTACAGTTAAAAAAAAAAAAAAAAAAAAAAATCCTCACCTCTCCCCGAGCCCCCGCCGTCTCCCGCCGTCTTCCGCTAGGCTCCCGGTGGCTCTGCAGGCTCCCGGTGCCTGCAGTGCTCTTCTATTGCACTCAAGGACCTGTGGTGATGTCAGAGTCACGTGACCCGCGGTTAGCATGGAGTAAGCTGGTGTCACGTGACTCTGACATCACCACAGGTCCTTGACTGCAGTAGAAGAGCACTGCAGGCACCGGGAGCCTGCAGAGACACCGGGAGCCTAGCGGAAGACGGCGGAAGACGGCGGGAGACGGCGGGGGCTCGGGGTGAGGTGAGCATAATCTTTTTTTTATTTTTTTTAACCCCTGCCTTGCAGGAGCGCCACCACAGACACCTGTATACTCTGCCACCACACAGATGCCTGTATACTATGCCACCACACACACCTGTATACTCTGCCAACACACAGATGCCTCTATACTATGCCACCACACACACCTGTATACTCTGCCACCACACAGATGCCTGTATACTATGCCACCACAGACACCTGTATACTCTGCCACCACACAGATGCCTGTATACTATGCCACCACAGACACCTGTATACTCTGCCACCACACAGATGCCTGTATACTATGCCACCACAGACACCTGTATACTCTGCCACCACACAGATGCCTGTATACTATGCCACCACAGACACCTGTATACTATGCCACCACAGACACCTGTATACTCTGCCACCACACAGATGCCTGTATACTATGCCACCACAGACACCTGTATACTCTGCCACCACACAGATGCCTGTATACTATGCCACCACAGACACCTGTATACTCTGCCAACACACAGATGCCTGTATACTATGCCACCACAGACACCTGTATACTCTGCCAACACACAGATGCCTGTATACTATGCCACCACAGACACCTGTATACTCTGCCACCACCACCACACACGCATGTATACTCTGCCACCACCACACACGCCTGTATACTCTGCCGCCACCACCACACCCGCCTGTATACTCTGCCGCCACCACCACAGACGCCTGTATACTCTGCCGCCACCACACACACCTGTATACTCTGCCGCCACCACCACACCCGCCTGTACACTCTGCCGCCACCACCACAGACGCCTGTATACTCTGCTGCCACGACCACAGACGCCTGTATACTCTGCCGCCACCACCACACACGCCTGTATT
Organism: Allobates femoralis; assembly: GCA_033576535.1. Taxonomy (NCBI): domain Eukaryota; kingdom Metazoa; phylum Chordata; class Amphibia; order Anura; family Aromobatidae; genus Allobates; species Allobates femoralis. Next base: position 42,902,576 of record JARQOC010000008.1, on the reverse strand, counting down.
CTCTGCCGCCACCACCACACACGCCTGTATACTCTGCCACCACCACCACACACGCCTGTATACTCTGCCGCCACCACCACACCCGCCTGTATACTCTGCCGCCACCACCACAGATGCCTGTATACTCTGCCGCCACCACCACAGACGCCTGTATACTCTGCCGCCACCACCACCGACACCTGTATACTCTGCCACCAGCACCGACGCCTGTATAATCTGCCACCACCACACATGCCTGTATACTCTGCCACCACCACAGACACCTGTATACTCTGCCACCACACAGATGCCTGTATACTATGCCACCACAGACACCTGTATACTTTGCCACCACCACCACACACACCTGTATACTCTGCCACCACCACCACACACGCCTGTATACTCTGCCCCCACCACACACACCTGTATACTCTGCCACCACCACACACATCTGTATACTCTGCCACCACCACCACAGATGCATCTATACTCTGCCACCACCACACACGCCTGTATACGCCGCCACCACCACACACGCCTGTATACTCTGCCGCCACCACCACACACGCCTGTATACTCTGCCGCCACTACCACAGATGCCTGTATACTCTGCCACCACCGCAGACACCTGTATACTCTGCCCCCACCACCACACACGCATGTATACTCTGCCACCACCACACACGCCTGTATACTCTGCCGCCACCACCACACACGCCTGTATACTCTGCCGCCACCACCACAGACGCCTGTATACTCTGCCACCACCACAGACACCTGTATACTCTGCCCCCACCACCACACACGCCTGTATACTCTGCCGCCACCACCACACCCGCCAGTATACTCTGCCGCCACCACCACACCCGCCTGTATACTCTGCCACCACCACCACACACGCCTGTATACTCTCCCGCCACCACCACAGACGCCTGTATACTCTGCCCCCACCACCACACACGCATGTATACTCTGCCACCACCACACACGCCTGTATACTCTGCCGCCACCACCACACCCGCCTGTATACTCTGCCGCCACCACCACAGACGCCTGTATACTCTGCCGCCACCACCACAGACGCCTGTATACTCTGCCGCCACCACCACCGACGCCTGTATACTCTGCCACCAGCACCGACGCCTGTATACTCTGCCACCACCACACACGCCTGTATACTCTGCCACCACCACACACACCTGTACACTCTCCCACCACCACACACGCCTGTACACTCTGCCACCACCACACACGCCTGTACACTGTGCCACCACCACACACGCCTGTACACTTTGCCACCACCACACACGCCTGTACACTCTGCCGCCACCACCACACACACCTGTATACTCTGCCGCCACCACCACAGATGCCTCTATACTCTGCCACCACCAAAACAGATGCCTGTATACTCTGCCACCACCACAGATGCCTGTATACTCTGCCCCACCACCACACACGCCTGTATACTCTGCCACCACCACACACGCCTGTATACTCTGCCCCCACCACCACACACGCCTGTATACTCTGCCGCCACCACACACACACACCTGTATAATCTGCCGCCACCACAGACGCCTGTATACTCTGCCACCACCACAGACACCTGCACACTCTGCCACCACCACAGACGCCTGTATACTCTGCCACCACCACAGACGCCTGTATACTCTGCCGCCACCACCACACCGCCTGTATACTCTGCCGCCACCACCACAGACACCTGTATACTCTGCCACCACACAGATGCCTGTATACTATGCCACCACAGACACTTGTATACTCTGCCACCACCACCACACACACCTGTATACTCTGCCACCACCACCACACACGCCTGTATACTCCACTACCCACAGACCCACCTGTATACTCTGCTACCCACAGAGCCCCCTGTATACTCTGCTACCCACTGACCCGCCTGTATACTCTGCTACCCACAGAGCCCCCTGTATACTCTGCTACCACTGACCCGCCTGTATACACACAATTCATTTCACCCTGCTCCCGATGCAATTGCATCGGGCCTTTTTACTAGTCTAATATATAAAAGCCGAAGCCACTTCCGTCTTCAAGGGACAAAAATGACGTCACACGACGGAAGTGGCTTGGGCACTACACCCACTCAGGGTGATCCAAGATGGTGGCGAGCGGTGGCGCTTTAGCGCCCACCGCAAGCCGCTGTCATAACGGCGAGCGGTGGGCACGGGGGTCTGGTGGGCGGTAGTGAGCTGCTATTCCACCACCAGAACCCCGAGCGGTGGGCGCGAGAGCGCCCACCGCGAGCCGCTATCCCGACACCACACCGCGCCGCTATTCTGATTGGTCGGCACGCTGAAGGCTCATAATGCAGCCGCGGTCACAGCAGAGTTAACTCTCTGCTTACCGGCGCTGCAGTGATTGGTAAGCAGGGAGTTAAATCCAGCAGCTTTTGAATGAGTCAGCTCTGTGCAGTCGGTACTGCTTAAGCGTTGCTATAGTAACCGATAGTTTGGTTACTATAGCAACGGGGCCGGCGGTGACGTCACCGCTTAATGCTCACAGCCTCACTGACTCATCACACAGCAGGGGAGCGCATTTCCGCCCCTACTGTGTGATGTGTGATGTAGCAGAGCTGAATGAGTTCAACAAGAAGAAGGAAGACAGAAGACAGAAGAGAGAAGAAAGAAGAGAGAAGACCTGGATCTTTGGAGGGATATGTGGTGGTAATAAAGTTGGAGTCCCTAATGCTGTCTGTGTCTTTATTTTTAATAAATAATTTTTCTCTGTGTGGTGTTTTTTTAACCCTTTATTGGAGATTCTTAGTGGCCGGGTCAAACTTGGCCTGACATTAAGAATCTCGGGCTTAATACCAGCTTGTATAACAAAGCTGGTATTAACCCCTATATTACCCAGCGTGCCACCGCCACCAGGGCCGCTGGAAGAGCCCGGTAAGGCGCCTGGAAATGGCGCTTATTATTAATGCGCCATTTTCAGGGGCGGCTGCGGGCTGCTAATCTTTAGCGAGGGGGGGCCCTATAACAATGGGCCCTCACCCCACTGAGAATACCAGCCCTCAGCTGCTTAGTTTTACCTTAGCTGGCATGGAAAATAGGGCGGAGCCCATGCATTTTTTTTGCCAGCCAAGGGGAAATTAAGCAGCTGAGGGTGGCAGCTCGCAGTTTGCCTGCTTTCATCGGGCTAGACTTAAAAATGCTGCGAAGCCCCACACAATTTTTTTTAAATAATTATTTATTTTACACCCTACAACGCCAGGTTGGTTGCCATACACTAATGTGTATGGCAACCAAGTAGAATCACTGTCCAGACTGAGAAAATCCAGTCTGATTACAAAAGCCAATCACAGAGGCTCCCACAGAGTGTGAGCTCCTGTGATTGGCTGTTAGTTTGACAGTGCAGTGAATATGTAATGAGCTTAATAGGCGGCCCCGGAAGTAACAGTGGGAGCCTATAAAACATGATTTAGCTATTGTAGCAGATAGAGCCTGAAGCTTCCGAGACACATCTGCGATTTGTAAATCGCACATTACTCGCTATTACTCGCTTCCCCATTCATTAACATTGGACTCGCTAGACTCGCAACGGGTAGCTAGTCCCGGGCTCGGACTCGCTAGAGTCAAGCGATTCCGAGTAATTTAGGACTCGCCCATCACTAATCCCCTACTTGCTTTGCATTTGTCTGGACTTGGTATGACTTCATCGGCTTTGCACATTGCCCTGCTGCATCTTTCCCCCCGCTGCACCTGATCCCTGGCTGCATTTCATCCCCACATGCTGTGTGTTTTTCCAACTTGGTTTAACTTCATCATCACTGTACATTCCCCCCGCTGCATCTGACCCCTTGCTACATCTGTTCCCTGGCTGCATCTCATCCACCTGCCCATCTCATCTCCACGCGCTGTGCATTGTCTTGACTTGGTGTTGTGCATTTAGTCTTGACTTGGCATGACTGCATCATTTATGCTCACCTTCCTGCTGTATCTGATCCCTGACTCCGTATGACTCCCCTGCCTTTCACTCCCTGCTGCATCCTATCCCTGCCTACTGTACACAATGTTTCCACTTCTTTTCACTCTCACTCCCATCCTACTCCACTTCCTACTAACTCCTCCCCTCTCTCCACCCAGTAATAAAATAGTGCTCTCTCCCTCCATCCTACCTAGCCATCTCACCCATTCCTCTGAACTTTTCCTTCACATTCAATCCTTTGTTTCCAAACATGCTTAACTGCCAACTAAACTCTCCTGCTCCCACCTTCTAACCCTCTCCCTGCTCCTCCTACTTGCTGGTGACATTTCCCCTAATCCTTGTCCCCCCATCGCATTCCCACAGTCACTTCTACACCATACTCATTCCTCAATACAAACACCCCCAACCCCCATAACCTTACATTCATTCACACAGCCCCCCCTCCCCCAATCCCCTACCTGGCGCACTTTGGAATGCTCACTTGGTATGCAACAAACACTCATTCATCCATGACCTCTTCATCTCCAACAAACTCTCATTCCTCGGCCTCACCGAAACATAGCTCACCCCCTCTGACACCTCCTCCCCGCTGCACTCTCCTATGGCGTCTTCTCTCTTTCCCAAACCCCCGCCCTAGCAACAACCACGACGGAGGTGTTGGCCTACTCCTGTTCGACAGCTGCATCTTCTCCCCAATTACACCTCCGCCCTCTGCCTCCCTCCCCTTCTTCGAGGTGCATTCCATCTGTATCTTCTCCCCCTGCAACCTTCAGCTGGCTGTGATCTACCGCGCCCCAGGATCTACCCCCACCTTTCTTGACCATTTCACCACTTGGATTCTCCACTTCCTCTCTTCTGACATCCCCACCATCATCATGGTCAATTTCAACATCCCCATTGTCACTCCCCTCTCCGCTGCCTCTAGACTCCTATCCCTGATAAGCCTACGTCTCTTCTCTAAAAACTGCTCTGTCCCACAACCCCAAACAACTATTCAAAACTTTCAACTCTCTACCCTGTCCCACTACACCTCCTCCCCTCACCTCATCTCTGCCGATGACTTTACCACCTTCTTCAAAAAGAAGATCGACAAAATCAGAGAAAGCATTGACCCACTCTCCCCTTGGCCCTCCCCCATTACAACCTAACCCTCTTTGTACAAAAGAAGCTTCTCCACCATGACAGAAGATCAACTCTCCTACTTTCTATCACAATCACGTCTTCCCACCTGTGCCCTCGACCCACTCCCCTCATAGCAGTCCTAATCCCTGCCCTAACCAATCTCTTCAACTTATCACTCACTATCGGTGTCTTCCCCTCATCCTTCAAACAAGCCTTGATCACACCCATCCTCAAAAAACCCTCCCTCCACCCTGCATCTGTCTTTATCGCCGCATATCTCTTCTTCCCTTCGCCTCAAAACTACTTGAACAACACATCCATTCTGTACTGTCCTCCCACCTCTCCTCCTGCTCCCTCTTTGACCGCCTACAATCCGGGTTCCAATCCCACCACTTCACTGAAACAGCCCTAACCAAAGTCATCAGCGACCGACTGACCGCCAAGAGCAAACGACACTACTCCGTCCTCCTCCTTCTCAACCTATATGCCCCCATTGACACCGTTGACCAATCCCTCCTACTTTAGATTCTTGAATCTCTTAGCATTATTGACCCAGCCCTCTCCTGGGTATCCTGATACCTAACGGACCGGACTTTCAGCCTCACCCACTCCCACACCTCCTCTTCGCCCTACCCCCTATCTGTCGGTGTCTCCAAGGCTTGGTTCTGGGACCACTACTCTTCTCTATCTATACCCTCGGTCTAGGACAACTCATTGAGTCCCACGGCCTTCAGTACTACCTCTATGCCAACGACACCCAGATCTATCTGTCTGGGCCTGATATCACCTCCCTACTATCCAAAATTCCTCAATGCCTGTCTGCCATCTCATCCTTCTTCTCTGCTCGCTTTCTAAAATTGAACATGGACAAAACCGAGTTCATTGTCTTCCCCCAAGTCGCTCTCCCCCTCTGCCAGACCTATCCATCACTGTTAACGACTGCTCACTCTCCCCTGTCCTCCACACCAAGTGCCTCAGGTTAATCCTCGACTCTTCCCTCTCCTTCAAGCCACACATCTAAGCCATTGCCACCGCCTGCTGACTCCAGCTCAAAAACATTTCCCGAATCCACACTTTCCTTGACCATGACACTGCTAAAACACTTGTCCATGCTCTCATCATCTCCCGACTTGAATATTGCAACCTCCTGCTCACTGGCCTCCCAGTCACCTCCTTCGCATCTCTCCAATCTATCCTAAACTCCGCTGCCCAACTAATCCACCTGTCTCCCCGCTACTCCCCTGTCTCCCTCTTCTACCTCTTCACTGGCTTCCCACTTCTCAGAGATCCCGGTCCAAAACCCTAACCATGACATACAAATTCATCCTGATCATGTCCCCTCCATACATCTCTGACATGGTCTCCCGATACCTACCCTCACGCAATATGCAATCATCCCACTCCCAAGAGCTCCTTCTCTACTCCCCTCTCATTTACACCTCTCACAGCCACATACAAGATTTCTCTCTTGCATCCTCTATACTCTGGAACTCTCTTCCCCAAATATCAGACACTCGCCTACCCTGGGAACCTTGAAAAAAACCCCGAAGACCCACCTCTTCCGACAAGCCTACAACCTACAGTGAGACCTGGTCCACCACATTGTCTCACGTTTGGCACTTCCCCCTCCTACTGTGTCCCTGTTTTTCCTGCTTTTATTATAGTTCTAATTCTGATCTGATACAACACAAGATATATAAATTGCTTAAATCATAAAATAAGATATAAAATATTAACCATAACAGGTGTATGTAAAGCTGTTAAAAATATGTGATAATTCATACCATTTTGTCCTCATAGTATTGTTCACGTTGTCAGAAAATACCATGTGAAGCAATATTCCAATGAGGCTGGAAGTGCATTGGGGCTTGGCAACGCAGCTCGTCTGCCTTGGTCCACTGGGCTGTTTTCTGCCTAATTGCACACTCCACCGGTAGATTGAGAGCACTGCTGTATGAAGCCACTTATAACACAGCAGCACTAATCAACTGTCAAGGACTGGTGGGGTCCCACAGGTATGACCCTAAGACATTCACTGAGATGGGAATAATTCAAATTATAAACTGTAGGGAATAAAGTATGACAGTTCTACTAATGCGCCTCCAATGCCGCAACTTCATTATTCTGCTAACTAATGCTAATATACTCTGAAATTGAACAATATATGCTTGACTGTTAAAACATTATTAGTCATGTGTACATGTTTATAACAGCAAAAAGTATCCAAGATACCGGATGTCTTCCTCAATAAACTTATTTAGGAATCAAGACATTTGAACGATAAAAAACACAATATTTTGGCCACAAATGTTACACCAGATATGCTACTCCAATATCTGAGCAGAGTAGCATTTGTGGAGTGATGCATGAGGCACATGGCACAGAAAAGATGCACCAAATTCATTAAATCACCAGCATTTATTTCTTAATTTCACCCATTGATATGGTGCTTTAAAAAGGGTTTTCATTACTAATGTGATCCCCTTTCTTTTGTCTTCCTAACTCTTCCTGCTTCTTAACATAATTCGGATACCTACCCTGCTCCAGTAAGCTTATCTCTAAGGGTGGTTTCACACTACGATTTTTCTAAATCCGATGCTGTCCGATGAAAATCGGACAGCATCGGATCCGAATTTGGCCCCATGTAGCCCTATGGGCATCGGACCGAATCGGATGTGCACTAAATGCCATCCGATTTGGTCCGATCCGATTCTGTCCGATTTTATTATCGGTGCAAAAATCGGAGCATGCTCCGATTTTTGCACCGATAATAAAATCTGACAGAATCGGATCGGACCAAATCGGATGGCATTTAGTGCACATCCGATCTGACCTGATCCCTATAACATGGGGCCCTATGGAGAAGGGTCCGAGGAAACATCTGATGTCTCCTCGGACCCGATTTTAGTGTACTGAGCAAGCTCAGTACACTAAAATAGCTCCTAAAGGTGAAACAAAGGGTTAAAAAATAAAAAAAATCTATACTCACCTGTCCACGAGGCCCCCGGCATCTCCGGTATCTCCAGGTGTCTTCCGGTATCTTGCTGTTCTGTCTTCTGTGCTGCCAGGACCTGCCGTGATGTCACAATCACATGACTGCCGGCTATTGGTTACTCGCAGTCATGTGATTGTGACATCACGAGAGGTCCTAGCAGCACAGAAGACAGAACAGCAAGATACCGGAAGACGCGCGGGACCGTGCAGGAGTCGTGGACAGGTGAGAAAAGATTGGAGAGGGGGGAGGACACATGGGGGGACCCGGAGGACACATGGGGGGACCGGGGGTGCAGAGAGGAGGACCGGGGCCAAGAGGGGAGGACCGGGGGTGCAGAGAGGAGGACTGGGGTTGCAGAGAGGAGGACCGGGGTTGCAGAGAGGAGGACTGAGGGTACAGAGAGGAGGACCGGGGGTGCAGAGAGGAGGACCGGGGTTGCAGAGAGGAGGACCGGGGGTGCAGAGAGGAGGACCGGGGGTGCAGAGAGGAGGACCGGGGTTGCAGAGAGGAGGACCGGGGGCCAAGAGGAGAGGACTGGGGGAGAGACAGTGACAGCTAGGGAGCGATCTGACAGGAGGGGGGCATCCTATTTTCTGTCGGAATCGGATGCCTATTTGGCATCCGATTCCAGGCATCAGAGGAATCCGATGCTGTCCGATTTATATCGGACAGCATCGGATTTTAAAAAAATCGTAGTGTGAAAGTAGCCTAAGATGCTCAGAAATACCTTATATTGTGATTACAGCTTTGACATTCCCAGCTGCAGACCAGAAATTGGAACAACTGAGCAGGGCACATCACTAGTGGGGGCTGAGAGGAGAGTGAATTGTGATCAGACTACCACCACTCACAGAGAGGCAGCTCCGCCCCCGACAGTGACGTGTCTTGCTCAGTTGGTCCAATTCCAGTCTGCAGTTCAGATGATGAAAGATACAATTATAAAAAAGGGATTTACAAGTGACTCACCGTGGCCGAGACTCCGGTTTAGACAGGCGATGCTTCCTTCCTCCTTGTCACGGGTGGACCGCGCCTGCCGGTAGTGGGGCCCGGTGTAGTGCAGATCAAAAGTGAAGACGTCTTGGTGGAACAGATTAAAGGGGTTTTAATTTATTCGTGACGCCACCTATGAGTAGTTTCGGTAAGGACTACCGACGCTGCGGAGCCCCGGGGGATGGATAGCAGCAAGATGTTACGCTCCCCACAGGCTGAGCGGTGATCCCCGGAGGCTGGAGCTGCTCAAGATGTTGTGCGGCAGCTGCGGTTACCTTGTAGTGCGGACGGACAGTTCATAAGGAAGCACGGACACAGAAGGTCTCTGCAACGGGTCTTTACTGTAACCAGCAGGCAGTACATGGCATACAGTGGTTGAGTAGTAGACCAGGTGGACTCAGCAGTGATGGTGTCCCTTAGAGATTCGCAGTGTTCCTCCTTTCTACCTATTTGGTTGCCAGTGTCGCCCAGGAATACCAGGTCGGGTACGGGGAGGCTGCTTCAATGCCCTATCCATGATGTACGTTCTGGATGTTTTGGGGAGCCTTGGATCCCTCAGTGGGTACACCGCTGGTTAGACGACTGGAAGTTGGCTGGTGGTGGGGTGCTCCTTTGAAGCTGCTCCTCCACTCTTCTGGTTCGCGTAGCAGAGGTGAACTGCTGCTAGCTTCGGTACCAGTGAACCGGCTGCGAGTTGTGGGCACGGGAGTCTTTTGGGAACCCGTGTGATAATGCCCAGTCCCGGTAGTTAAGGCCTCAGGTGCTGACACCCGACCGGTGACGGCCCAGGGGCCCGCACGGGGTGCGGAGCCCCCGCTCCTCTCCAAGTTCTAGTCTTCGACCCTTCTTCTCCGAGTTCTAGACTATTCTCCTTTTTTGTCTAGATTATTGTGTGTTCTACTACACTACCCTAACACTCCACCCCCCAGGACCTATGATTGGCCCTCTGTTCTAGGTGTTGCATGTAGGGTTGGATCTCTATGTTAACCGGATCATTGCTGAGTCAGAGAATATTGCGGCTGCATTTATGGCTGCAATACCCTCTTGTGACGCACTCGTTGCGGGGCGCCACACAAGCTACATATGTCACCCTTCAAGGGCCTCTTCCTGGTATATATGTCTCCCATCCTGGTGTATATAGCCCCATCTTAGGCCCCTTCCTGGTATATATGTCCCCCAATCTGGTATATATACATACACATATATACATACACACATATATATATATATATATATATATATATGACCCCCGTCCAGGACCCATCTTGGTATATATGTTCCCATTCCTGGTATATAGGTATATATGTCCCCCTACCTGGTATACATGTACCCCATCCTGGTATATATGTTTTCATCCTGCCTCTACTGCATAAAAAACAAAAAATATTCTACTTATTTTTCCCTGTTCCTACAATGGGCATCCTCTCTGTAGCCAGCGCAGAGGCCGGAAGCTGACATCGGCATGCCTAGTATGGCGATGCATGATGTCTCTGCCATGCGACCCCAATGCCAGGTATGACGATGTTAGCTGATGGCCTCTGATTGTATGCATGTGTAGAGGTGCAGTTGTGGCACCCCTGCAGGGGATTGCCACAGGTTACACTGGTGCAAGGAAGGACTGACACCTTGGTTTGCTCAGCACACAACATCTACCACTCCAGACCTGAAGGGGGAGCTCTACTAGCTGCATTAAGTCAGTTCCCCTTTAAGAAGATCCAGGCTGAGAGGAGGAGACAGTTGGTCCCAGGAGACAGTTAGTCAGTTACTTGAAGAGAGGAGAGGAAGAAAGGAGGAGGCTGAGCTGCTGGTCTCTGGTAAAGGATATAGGTCAGGACCAAAAGGGACAATTGTCGGCTGTTCATACCCAAGGGAAGGGGCCGGAATCAAATAGAGGAGATAGGGAACAAGAAAAGGGATTCAAATATATTTCCCTTTAGCTCAACCGGACACTGGAGTCTGATGCTGTGGGTCTTCAGAGCCACAGTGAAAAGCCCAGCAGACTCAGGAGGAGTTTAACCTTGAGAATAGAGAAACAGAGACTTTAAACTAACCAAACATAGGATCAGGGGCCACAGGAGGAACCGGGACCCCGCAGAAGGACCTCACTTTTAGTTTAATATAATAAAGAAGAGGAGGGTTCAGACTCAGGCAGGACACTTCCCTCAAGGCAGAGCATAGAGATAAAGGACGCCTCATATCCTTCCAAGGAGTTCATCCTAAATTGCACCAGGGACCTGGTTATAACTCTGGATTGTACCTGTTAAGAGACTACCAGTAAAAAGGTACCGGAACAATCATCTCTGTGTGTCTGTGCGCCTGTTTAACAGCTAAATTCACCATCATCCTCCTTCACTGCTCTCCCTCACCATCTTCCTATATTGCTGCCCTGAGGTAAAGCTCCACCTGTGGGGAGCTGTACCACACTTTGCTGCCCCCCTCCATCACCTCAGTGGCCGGCTGGCAGTGCTGGTACCAAATTACCGGACACTACAGGTGGCGTCACGTTACCCTGTAAATAATTCCTTCACCCCCCCTTCAAATGATCCCCAGGGCACGGCACCGGGATACCGTCCACCTGTGACTCCCTACTCTGCAGACCCGGTGATGGAGTACCCCCCACAGCCCTGGCTACATCACAGTGACCCAACTGGTCTCTGAACTACAATACACTTCACCTGAATGTACATCCTATTAACCAAATTATGAACCATGACTAGACATAGCCAAAACTTGTCGGTTTGTATGGTGATTTGATATCTCTGATCGAACCAAAAAATAAGGAACGGTCAAAACACGCCGGCTTGTACAGTGATTTGATATCTCTGTCTGATTAAACTAAGAATAAGGCAAAGCCAAAACATGTCAGTTTGTATGAAGATTTGATATCTTTGTCTGATCAAACAATGAATAAGGTATAGGTATGTATGAGCGAGTAGTGAAATACTCGGCTGCGGGAGATAAGTAGTGAGTAGATTTAATACTTGGGTATTCGTTCGGATAGCAAATCCAATGTTAGTCAATTAGTGATAGGCTCCACATGCACACATCCCGCCACAAAACAAACATTTCCGGGACAGGGAGGGAGGGTGGACCTTTTTGCATTTTCACTGCATAAAACACTTTGCTGTTTCCCCCAGTGAGACCCTAACATTCAATCTGCTCTCACTGGGGTGCTGACTACCTTTGTGTACCTAAGGGAGCCGGCAATATGTGTCAGATCATTCACAATCTACACATCACTCACGAGCATCAGCAACGATCACCAAGTAACGAGTATCGCGAATATCATACTATCTGTACGAGTAACAAATAGTGACAAGTATATTCGCTCATCACTAGGGATAGCCAAAACGCGTCAGTTTTTATTGTGATTTGATATCTGTCTGATCGTCAATGAAAAAGGCACTGCAAAATGCATCTGTTTGTATGATGATTTTATATCTCTGTCTGATTGAACCATAAACAAGGCATAGCCAATACCAGAGGCGTAACTACAACAGGCGCATGGGTTGCAATTGTACCAGGGACCTGGAGACTAGAGGGCCCTAAACATCCCTTTGGCCTACAGTACAAGAGTATTACTATCAAAGAATTGCAATAATTGGGGGACCCATTGGAGTTCTCACATCGGGGCCCTTGGGCTCCAAGTTACGCCACTGGCCAAAACCAGAGGTGTATCTAGCTTTTCTGGCACCTGGGGCAAAGAATTATTTTGGCGCCCAACCTTCCCCTTCCCCCGTCACCACCATCATTTTGAATTTGATGCATCCTGCATCCATATCCCTCATTTTGTGTCTCTTCTTATTATCCCTCAAATCTCCCCCCTGCCTTTAATTACACTGGCTGCCTTGGTCACAGTGTCTTCAGTCTTCATCCAGTGCTAACTGACTGTCACTCTGTAACTGAACTACCGCAGCACCTGAACTGGCTGCGCCTGACCCTCTCCACAGGAGCCGAGTGACGTCGTGGCAGCGTGATCAGCTGACCGTGTCAGCTGACCCGGAACTGCCCCTGGGAAGGAATCAGCCTGGTAAGGATTCAATTGTGTGCGCACCGCTTGCGCACAATTGATTGCAGGAGCCAGCAAGCGGCGTGCGGCAGATCTTCTGCTCCCAATGTCAGCGGGAGCAGAGACACAAATGCCAGTGGGTGAGCGAGGCACCAGGGAGAGACATTGATGCTGGCCGCCTGACAGTGCCCCTTCTGACAATGGCGCCCGGGGCAAAAGCCCCGCCAGCCCCCCCTAGTTACGGCCCTGCCAAAACACATCGACTTTTGTGATGATTTGATATCTGTCTCATCTACTGCTTTTTAATGGTGCAATAAATGTGAAGTTTGATGATATAATATTTTTCATCATGGGATGGTGTCCTTCTTCCGCTCGATAATACTTTTTCTTTACAAGGCTTTGTGAACCCTGACGAGGCTTTTCCGCGAGGATTGAAAATATCTTAGAGACATCCGGTGGATTTGGGGAGCGGATTTATAAACTCTCCTTCATACTGTAGTCATTTTTATAGCATTTTTGCACATTTTTTTTTTAGATAAATATACAAATTATTGCTAAATTAAAATCACAACTAAAGATGCACATAAAATCACCATTAAAATTCATCAATTTAAGTATCTTAATTTGATACTGTAAATCCAATTAGATCTAGATATGTTGAAATACCTCATATCATCCTACATATGATTATGGGAGCATATTTCCTTGTCTTGGATCCACAAACTACTTATAAATGTGAAGACACAATGCCTTGCTGCCAGAATCTCTCGACATATTATTTCTTACCCTGCATGTTTCCTCAACATGTTCAAATTCTGTTTAATGGAATGGAAAAAATGCTTCAGCCAGCCATACTTCCATTTCAATAAAGGGACGGGTGATGAGCCCTTCAGCAAATAGTGAATGGAACTGTTTTCAAAAACTTCTATTCTTACCATTTAGATTTGAATTTCAATTATTTTAACCCATCGCTAACCAAGGGCACTCTCCACAAAATATTACATTGTTTCAACAATGAGTATTTTATCCATAGAAGGGAAAGCCTTATGTATTTCACTTTTGTATTAATTAGATTATAAGAGATCTAGGAAAAAGCCTGAACAAAAAAAAAGATAATGACTTAGTCGCCAGAGGCATCGTTACAGTCCTACGGGCACTGGTGTAAAATTTGGACCTAGGCAGCCATCAGCATATTGGTTAGATATATAAGCCCCTATAAAGATGTCTTTATAAAAAGGAGAAAAGAATACAAATAAAATATTTAAATCTTATAAAAAAAATAAAATCTTCTAAGGATGGCTTCCCACTTGCGGTGTGTCCACATCTGGCTCAAAACTGGAGAATCTGCATCTTGTCGTGTGTCCGAAAATTGATGCCATCGCAAAAGGCTGAAAAGGAAAGAGCGCAATAGGGTCTTATCTAGGGATGGGCGAATCTACTCGCTAGGACTCGTTACTTGGCGAGTAGTAAGGGACTCGCAGAACTCGGTACTCTGCGAGTTTCCCAGTGATTACTCGCACGAGTCCAATGCAAATCAATGGCAAACGCTGACAAAACTAGGATTGCCTTTGTTTGCATTAGACTCGGCTACTGTGCCAGTGATAGCAGGGAAACTCGCTACTGTGCCAGTGATAGCAGGGAAACTCGCAAAGTAACTGCTGTTTCTTTGCGAGCCGAGTCCAGCTGTCTGCTCTGTGCAGCTCCAGGGTCCTAGAGCCCGCCTGCTCACAGACATGATGTAGCAGTGCTGAGATTGTTCTCAGTCTGCTCATTCCCTGTGCATAGACATCTATATCTATGCACAGGGGATGTAGCAGAGAGGACATCGCGTTTTGGACTACGTCGGACGGAAGAGGATTTTTTTAATTAAAGATGGAGTCCCTAATGGCTTTTTTTTTATTTCAAATAAAATTTTTTCTCTGTGTTGTGTTTTTTTAACCCTTTATTGGAGATTCTTAGTGGCTGGGTCAAACGTGGCCTGACATTAGAATCTCGGGCTTAATACCAGCTTGTATAACAAAGCTGGTATTAACCCCTTTATTACCCAGCGTGCCACCGCCACCAGGGCCGCTGGAAGAGCGGGGTTCAGCGCCAGAGGATGGCGCTTCAATGAACGCGCCATCTTCTGGGGCGGCTGCGGGCTGCAATTTGCAGCGGGGGGTGCCCAGAAAGCTTGGGCATCCCTGCGCTGCGGATTCCAGCCCCCAGCTGCTTAGCTGTACCTGGCTAGACATAGAAATTGCGCGGAGCCCCACGCATTTTTTTTTTTATTATTTCATGAATTTCAGAGTCAGAGTCTCAGAGTCAGAGTCTCAGAGTCAGAGTCAGAGTCAGAGTCAGAATCTCAGAATTTCATGAAATAATTAAAAAAAAATGCATGGGGCTCCACGCAATTTCTATGTCTAGCCAGGCACAGCTAAGCAGCTGGGGGCTGGAATCCGCAGCGCAGGGATGCCCAAGCTTTCTGGGAACCCCCGCTGCAAATTGCAGCCCGCAGCCGCCCCAGAAGATGGCGCGTTCATTGAAGCGCCATCCTCTGGCGCTGAACCCCGCTCTTCCAGTGGCCCTGGTGGCGATGGCACGCTGGGTAATAAAGAGGTTAGGGCCAGCTTTGTTTTATCAGCTGGCCCTAAGCCCGAAATTTATGGCGGTCACGCCAATATTAGACATGACCGCCATGAATTTCTATTAAATTGTTTTAAAAAAAACACAACACAAAGAAAATTTTTTATTAGAAATAAAAAAAAAAGCCATTAGGGACTCCATCTTTAATTAAAAAAATCCTCTTCCGTCCGACGCAGTCCAAAACGCGATGTCCTCTCTGCTACATCCCCTGTGCATAGATATAGATGTCTATGCACAGGGAATGAGCAGACTGAGAACAATCTCAGCTCTGCTACATCATCTCTGTGCACAGACATTCATGTCTGTACACAGGGAATGAGCAGACTGAGAACAATCTCAGCTCTGCTACATCAGGCAGCAGGTGGGCTCTAGGACCCTGGAGCTGGGGCAGCCAGCACACAGAGCAGACAGGACTCTTATCTGTGCGAGTTTCCCAGCGATTACTTACAAAGTAAACGAGTCCAATGCAAATAAATGGCAAAACTAGGATTGCTTCAGGCTGAAGCTTCCGAGACACATCTGCGATTTGTAAATCTCACACTACTCGCTATTACTCGCTTCCCCATTCATTAACATTGGACTCGCTAGACTCGCAACGAGTAGCGAGTCCTGTGCTCGGACTCGCTAGAGTCAAGCGATTCCGAGTAATTTAGGATTCGCCCATCTCTAGTCTTATCTCACAAATAACACAGGACTTAGAATGAGAACTGCTCACTTGGACAAGTTGTGTAGCACACTACTGGCATCAGGGGCGGACCTACCGTCGTGCAGTTGGTTCAGCTGCACCAGGGCCCCGACCGGCTAGGGGGCCCCTCAAGCCTGCAGGGGGGCCCCTAGCTGACCCCGTAACCTGATGTCAGAGGAGAGGAGAGTCTGGCAAGGGAAGTAGGAAGCTTCCTGCTTCCCTTGCCTAATCCCGCCCCTACTCTCCTCTGCCGCCCCGGCTCCCAGAAATGCACCCAGCGCGGCTCAGCAGGTAGGAGAGCCGCATCACTAATAAACGCCCCCCCACACCTCGCCGACGGCCGCCAGCACCCCACCGACAGCCGCCAGCACCCCCCCTCCGCTCCTCACTGATGGCCGCTAGCACGCCGCCCCCCCTTCTCACCATGGCTGCACTAGGGCCCACTGACTGGCATAAATGCAAAATGGCTGCCGCAGGGTCCACACACCGATGCTAACCGTAGTAGAATGGAGGCAATAGAACTCTGTAAACCAGACCCGCGCGGCTGACACAGAAGACATCCAAAAGAATGGATTGTAGCAATTGACTTCTTTATTGTATCCAACGTGTTTTGGAGCCAGACCCGACTTCTTCCTCAGGGAGCACACATTACCTATAATGCAATGTGTGCTCCCTGAGGAAGGAGTCGGGTCTGTCTCCAAAACACGTCGGATACAATAAAGAAATCACTTGTTACCAACCATTCTTTTGGCCGTCTTCTGTGTCAGCAGCGCGGGTCCGGTTTACAGAGTCCGATTGCCTCCATTCTACCATGCAATTTGATGCCAACACAGCTGCTGGATGATTGATCTGGACCTCGGGAGTCAGAAGGAGCGATTAGGCAGGAGGAGGGAGGCAGGAGTGATTAGGCAGTAAGGAGGAGAGAGGAGTCTGGGCATGCTCAGTGAGGTAAAACAGATCCGGGTGGATGGACCAGCACCTTCTGGATTTTGACCACCATTTGACCTGATTTGATTTGTGGACAGATCCGGATGCATCCAGAAACATCAGGATTTTAATTCAGTCCCAAAAACGCAACTTCATGCGGCCAGAGAGGGTGGCAAAAAAACTGATGTGGTAGGATTAAACTGAATCCTGATGCCACCACCTGTACCTGCAGCCCCACTTTAAGTATAGGGACACATGCCTGATCAGGATGCTACAGGATTTGGATGGATATGCACTCAAAACAAAAAAAATGCAAGTGTGAAACCACCCTAAGAAAGATTTCTAAATCATATTCATATAGTTAGGAAATAACAAATATTGTCATAATGAAGTAAGGTGATTCCCTGTAGGGTATATATAAAAAACAAACATGCGGCTCCAATCTCAGCGCGTTACCAATGTAACTCTCTGGTGCCCTTTTAATGAAGTTTTATGCACTCACCTCTTGCCATAAAACTTCAAGCATATGGTTTTTCCAAAGCCTCCTCACGCTTTGGATATTTATCCGGGTCTGCTGCTCGCCTTGAATTGATCCTGTATTGGGTCCTGCCACGGATTCCCACAGGCATAAAGGTTCAATAGGAAGTGATCCAATTCTATAGTGGCCGCGCTCCCTGTGGTAATGATTTTAAGAACTTCTTGTCCACAAAAAATTTTATTCCTCAAAACATGCGAGAATATAAAAAACGGATACAACGCGTTTCAGGGATACCTGAGGAAGGCGGTTGTCTCCGCCGAAACGCGTTGTATCCGTTTTTTATATTCTCGCATGTTTTGAGGAATAAAATTTTTTGTGGACAAGAAGTTCTTAAAATCATTACCACGGGGAGCGCGGCCACTATAGAATTGGATCACTTCCTATTGAAATATTGTCATAATGTTATACCAAAACTAATATAATAATAATATACCAATAAAACCACAAAAGGGGGATATATACCATCACACGATGACTAAATATTGTTACCACCATTTTGTTACTTAATTGTCACAATCTCCACACCGTCCTTGTCTGCTATGTTATTATTGTGTGGAAGCTGTCAGTCTGTGTTGGTTGTGCTGGGTCTGTGCTGCAATCAATTGTGTTCACTTCCCTTGATTAGTCCTCTACTTAAGCATGCTACTTCCTCCATCCAGTGTCAATCATACACTTGCTGCTGCCTATGTATGTCTGATCCTTCTGTGCTCTGTGCCTGATCCAGCCTGACTTTATTCCCGTCCCTGGACTTTGACCCTTTGCCTGTGACCTGACTACTCTTTTGCCTGCTCCCTGTAAACGGTCTTGTCTTTCTGGTTCTGCGGTCCCCGGCTCGTGAATTGGATTTCGTCTCTGACTACCCCTTGTAGTACTGCGCCATTTCCTGGGCCTGACCTCAGATCGTGTGACCTTCCTTTACTTATCCAGTAAGTAGTATTATAATATAATTGCGTCACATTATGATTGACTGTTAAATTATCACTCTTCCCCACCTATGAATCTGTTACATACTTTTTGTGATCAGGTGGCGGATCTGACTTAGTTAGTCCAAGATCTGGCCTTGGAACAACTCAAACTAGCATCTTCACAGGCTCAGTTACAGGACCGGATTTCTGGTACTTTTACAGCCCCTTAGAATCTCTCTTCCCTGACTGCCATCATGACTTCTGAACCATCTGATGTATATTTGAGCCTAACAAATGGGGGAAAAAGACCAGTTCAGAGTTTTCAAAGAGAGTTGTAACTTAATTTTTACCTTTCATCCTTGGTCATCAGGGAATGAGTCTCAGCAGGTGGGAATTATAATGTCAATTTTGCTGGGGATCCTCAGACATGGGCATCTTCTCTACTCTCTTTTGCTCCTGAACATCTTTGTCTGGATGCTTTTTTGACTCTTTAGGACAGATCTATGATGAACCAGACAGGGTCAAGGTGGCAGAGATAAGGATCATGAACCTGCCACAGGGAAACCACACAGTAGAAGACTATTGTACTGAGGTTCATCAGTGGTCTACTGAGATCCTGTGGAATGATGCAGCTCTGAGATGCCGATTCCTCAGAGGTCTTTCGGAGAATCTAAAGTATGCTCTGGCTCTACATGCTCCACCTGGTTGTCTGGTGGAGGCCATGACTCAAGCTATCCACATAAATCAGAGGATGCGGAAAAGACACGAGGTTCAACAAGAGGTTCAATTCTGTCCACCTGGCCAGATTTGTTTACCTGAGATGGAACCTATGGAGTTTGGACATGCCAGCTCAAGGATTAATAACAGGAGATGCTGTTGGGAACTTGGACTTTGTCCCTATTGTGGCCAAGCTGGACATTTCTTAAAGGATTGCTTGGTACAACCTGCAGTGAACAAGTCATCGGGAAATGTCTAAGTCTAGGTGATTGTCAAGGAGGTCACCCAAACTTACAGGTACCCTTTTGACCCATAAAGTGTTGTTGAATGCTGAACTTCTTTCAAAATCAGTTTCTGTCAACATTTGCCTTTATTGACAGTGGATCTGCGGCTAATTCCATTGATCCGGGACTTGTTCTGAATTTAGAATTAGGGACAGTTAATCTAGAAAGAACCATTCAAATTGTGGCCATTAATAGAACACCACTGCTTAAAGTGAACCTGTCACCTAGATAAAGCCCCCCCTGCTCTCACTACCTGTCCCTGCACCTTCCTACTACTACTCTTACTATCCCTCTCTGTCCTAAATGTGAGCTGTGAATGTATTATAAAATGTTTTTATACCTTACAGTCTGGTATGTTAATGAAGAGAGGGCTACCGTTACTAGTCCCCCTTGGCATCCTCTTTCTGTCCCTCTCTCTGCCTCCTGGTGCCTTTATCATGCCCCATGGGCATGATATTGAATTTCCAATGCGCGCCCCCCCCTACCTCTGTAGCATTCCAGATATGACGCTGAACCCATCATTTCCGGTAATGCGCATTTGATACACCTTTTAGGTGTATCGCTGACTTCAAGTTATGCATTGCGCATGCTCTATGGAGCACATTATGTCAGCTCATCTGTGATCTGTGATAATGTGCTCCACAGAGCATGTGCAATGTGCAGCTTGAAGTCGAGCGATACACCTTTTAGGTGTATCGACCCCGCAGTTCCGGAAATGATGTCTTCGGGAGGATTTTCTCAGATTGTCAAGCCTCTTACAGACCTCACTCATAAAGTGGCGGAGCTAAATGTTTGGTCGCCAGAAGCAGTTGGGGCTTTTGAAAATTTGAGGATATGTTATGTTTGCTCCTGTTCTTGTTCAACCAGATCTTTAGAGGCCGATCATTATGGAGGTAGATGATTCTGAGGTCGGGGTGGGGGCTGTATTGTGTCAAGGTTCTAAGACTTTAACTAACCTGGACCATGTGTCTTTTTCTCTAAAAAAGTTTCTCCTGCTGAAAGAAACAATGATGTAGGTATTTGAGAGTTACTTGCTGTCAAGTTGGCTTTTGAAGAATGGAGACATTTTTTGGAAGAAGCCATTCAGTAAGTCACCGTGGTGACAGACCAGAAAAATCAAGCTTATATCAAGCACGCCAAGTGGTTGACACCTAGACAGGTCAGATAGTCTTAATTTTCGAAGATTTAATTTTTCTGTTATGTTCAGACCAGAGTCTTTGAACATGAGGGCGGATGCTCTGTCTCATAGTCTTGATACTGTGTTTCCTTCAGAACCTCCTTCCTCCATTTTTCCTCAGCATGTTGTTTTGACCATGGTTTTCTCTGAGCTGGAAGCTGAAATCCGTACTGCTCAGTCCTTGGCTCCTTCCAATACTCCTGAATGCAAGTTCTTTGTCCCTGTGAATCTCAGATTACACCTTTTCCAAAAATTCCATGATTCTGTGTTAATTGGTCATCCTGGGGTTACTGAACCCAGAAGGCAGTTGCTAAACTCTTTTGGTGGTCTGCTATGCATGAGGATGTTAGAGATTTTGTGTCAGCTTGTGCAACTTGCGCACGCACCAAAATACAGTATTGCCGGCCGGCCGGAGAATTCTTGCCCATCACTTTCATTAAGGTGACCTCTTCCACAACATAGATTGTGCAGAGTTTTTTGGGAAGATGGTCATGCAACAGGGAAATTGGTTGATATAGCAGGGATTAGTTCATTCTTTGACTATGAAGCCTAATTGTCACTGCTGGATAAATGCCCTGACCTTGCCACTGGTACATTGATTATCAAAGTCATTGGCCTTAGGCCCATGCGATCACTCTCAGGCAATGGCATCTGCAAACTGAATCTCTTCCAGAAAGGAGACAGAATGGGATATTTCATGTTGTATCAGATTGTATATAATTTGGGGGTAATTTGTATCAGATTGTTGCTTGGAAAGGGTAGGGGTCCACACATGGTATTGTCCCAGTGAAACGCCACTGGCGGGGGTGCTACACAAGACTGGGAAACAGGGCGTTCTCCCTCTATTACCTCCTCTTCCTCGTCCTATGGACACGCCTCTTCCAGTGCCAAGACACAATTGCTTGCTGGATATTATTGTTTGCTCAATTTTGGTGCATAGCTGCTCATTAATCCATCCATGAGGTGGGCTGCAGAAGGCACCTGACTTCCAAATCCCATGCAAAAGGTAAAACCTGAATTTGCGGTTGGGTGGAGTGATAGTTGAAGCCTGACATATTTGGAGGAGAAATAAGTAAATAGGTTTATTTAGCTCACCACCAATTTATCTGGAATGTTGAAGACAGCTAGTTAGCAGCAATGCATGGACAAGTTCAATATTAATGATACATATAAAACACTTGCACCCATGCTAAAAATCTGTATTCTAAATGTATATGATGAAATAAAATAAAGTGATTGCACATTTTCAGGAAGCAATATCCTTAATATGGCATTTCATGAGTGTGAAAAGACCTAAAAGACCATGTACAGTTGTGGCAAAAAGTATTGACACCCCTGCAATTCTGTTAGATAATACTCAGTTACTTCCTGAAAATGATTGCAATCACAAATTCTTTGGTATTATTATCTTCATTTAATTTGTCTTCAATGAAAAAAATACAAAAAGAATTGTCCTAAAGCCAAATTGGATATAATTCCACACCAAACATAAAAAAGGGGGTGGACAAAAGTATTGGCACTGTTAGAAAAATCATGTGATGCTTCTCTAATTTGTGTAATTAACAGCACCTGTAACTTACCTGTGGCACCTAACAGGTGTTGGCAATAACTAAATCACACTTGCAGCCAGTTGACATGGATTACAGTTGACTCAACCTCTGTCCTGTGTCCTTGTGTGTACCACATTGAGCATGGAGAAAAGAAAGAAGACCAAAGAACTGTCTGAGGACTTGAGAAACCAAATTGTGAGGAAGCATGAGCAATCTCAAGGCTACAAGTCCATCTCCAAAGACCTGAATGTTCCTGTGTCGACCGTGCGCAGTGTCAGCAAGAAGTTTAAAGCCCATGGCACTGTGGCTAACCTCCCTAGATGTGGACGGAAAAGAAAAATTGACGAGAGATTTCAACACAAGATTGTGCGGATGGTGTCTAAAGAACCTCAACTAACATCCAAACAAGTTCAAGCTGCCCTGCAGTCCGAGGGTACAACAGTGTCAACCCGTACTATCCGTTGGCGTCTGAATGAAAAGGGACTGTATGGTAGGAGACCCAGGAAGACCCCACTTCTTACCCCGAGACATAAAAAAGCCAGGCTGGAGTTTGCCAAAACTTACCTGAGAAAGCCTAAAACATTTTGGAAGAATGTTCTCTGGTCAGATGAGACAAAAGTAGAGCTTTTTGGGCAAAGGCATCAACATAGAGTTTACAGGAAAAAAAAAAGGCATTCAAAGAAAAGAACACGGTCCCTACAGTCAAACATGGCGGAGGTTCCCTGATGTTTTGGGGTTGCTTTGCTGCCTCTGGCACTGGACTGCTTGACTGTGTGCATGGCATTATGAAGTCTGAAGACCATGAACAAATTTTGCAGCATAATGTAGGACCCAGTGTGAGAAAGCTGGGTCTCCCTCAGAGGTCATGGGTCTTCCATCAGGACAATGACCCAAAACTTACTTCAAAAAGCACTAGAAAATGGTGTGAGAGAAAGCACTGGAGACTTCTAAGGTGGCAGCAATGAGTCCAGACCTGAATCCCATAGAACACCTGTTTAGAGATCTAAAAATGGCAGTTTGGAGAAGGCACGCTTCAAATATCAGGGTTCTGGAGCAATTTGCCAAAGAAGAATGGTCTAAAATTCCAGCAGAGCATTGTAAGAAACTCATTGATGGTTACCGGAAGCGGTTGACCGCAGTTATTTTGGCTAAAGGTTGTGCAACCAAGTATTAGGCTGAGGGTGCCAATACTTTTGTTTGGCCCATTTTTGGAGTTTTGTGTGAAATGATCAATGTTTTGCTTTTTGCTTCATTCTCTTTTGTGTTTTTTCATTGAAGACAAATTAAATGAAGATAATAATACCAAAGAATTTGTGATTGCAATAATTTTCAGGAAGAAACTGAGTATTATCTGACAGAATTTCAGGGGTGTCAATACTTTTGGCCACAACTGTATGTGAAGCATATAATGTCCATATGTTATTTTTATATGAATTGCCATCACATAAGTGTAGAAGAGACGGTCTTTAATGTTGCTAACCCTGTGCTCCCAAAAAAAAAATTATTGAAAAAAATAAATAAATAAATAAATAATAAATAATAATAATAATAATAATAATAAATAAAGAAAATATTCAAAAATATAAATATATTAAGTTCTCTTAAACAGATTTTTTAAGAACATTGGAAGGCTCCAGGACTTCACAGATGCTGCCACATCTGGCATTGTTTTCAAAACTCCAGTAAGCTTAAAATAATTATTTTAAAGCTTAAAAATATTCTACAGGTTGAAAGAAAACAGTAGACCCGATGGCTGAGAACACTCCTAACCATAAAGTTAGGTGTGGTTCCCAAGCATTTTGGCCCCAAACAATCAGGGAAAGTTTTAGATCCATTTTAAATTTAAAGTGTTTTCCCTAAACAAAGCCGCATTTGGAGATTTTTTTAAATAAATCGATTAGATTTGCGATCGCGAACTGAATCTGCAATGTTCGTGACAAATTTGACATTGGCGAACATATTTGGGTGGGCATTTGAGGGGTTAATCAGGGCATTTATAGTATTACCGGCTATTGTTAGCATTTACAATTTTATAAATAAACCCGGCGTCTCCTCACTTTGTAGAACATACATTACGTAATGTACGTACTGTATGAGCCGCTAGCCTTGGTCCTGAAAGCATTAAAATTAGGTCTATGGCGGTGCGCTGCCCATAGACCTAATGTTAATGCTTTCAGGACCAAGGCTAGCGGCTCATACAGTACATACATTACGTACTGCATCTACTACACAGCGAGGAGCCAACGGGTTCATTCATAAAATTGAAAATGCCGACAATAGCCGGCAATACTATAAATGCCCACATTAACCCCTGACATGGCCACCTGAGTGGACAGCATGTCTCTAGAGAGAGTGGGCACCCCCTAGAGACATGGTGCCCAAATCTATTATTAACATTAACTCTTTGTTCATCCCTACGGCAGCAGGGATGAACAAAGCATACGGTAACTGGATTGCTCCGGATTACACGTCCTGAGCAATCTGGTTACAGCATTGCGGTTTGCAGGAAACATTTTGTGAAAAAAATGTGTCTGAAGGCAATTGTGCTTACCGCATCCGGACCTGAATGCGGTAACCGCAATTACCCTTCCAAGTGTGACCCTAGCCATAGATTGAAGAGGTGGGTTAGGGCTGGGATAAGTATGATGGTGAGGTTGGGCAGGAAGTGGGATGGAATGGGGTCCGATGCACAAGCGGTGAGGTGCGATTTGGAGAGGAGGTGTGCAAGTTCTCCTTCATGGATGGAGGGGAGGAGGGTTAGTGGGAAAGGGGGGTGGTCTGATATACATAGGGGTTGTGATGGTTAGGTAGCAAAGACTTGTCTGATGTGATCGATCTTGTTCGTGAAGTGTGTTGCGAAGTCTTTTGCAGAGATACGATAAGTGGGGGCGGGGCAGTGTGGGGCAAATCTATCTACGGTAAAATAAAGCAGTTGTAGCACTCCAATGGTTGATGATGATCCTATTCCTTTATTTCTGGCTTGGGGTACAAGATGGCTACGTTTCAGGCCCACACGCCCTTTTTCCAGCTGCAACTGCTTTATTTTACCGTATGTATAGGAGGCATTGAAGATTCCTTTGTTGATTGGCACCCACATTTGCTTTGCTGCTGTTTTTTCTGCATCTATCTTTATATCTATCTATGTATCTATGTATCTATGTATCTATCTATCTATCTATCCTCTTTCTGTCTATTTATCTTTTCTTTCCATGGATCTATTTATTATTCATCTTTCTCTCTATCACTCTAACTTTACTATATTTCTTTCTTTATTTTATATTTCTCTCTATGTTCCTATCTATCATCAGTATTATCAACACAGGTGTATTCTGTCTACAAATATTTATTGGGTTGGTTCAAAAACTAATTTGTTAAAGGATGAGGCAAAAAGTGATTCATTTTTTGTAATCCGTTAATGCATCTGTTTTTTCACATCCATTGGATTGGGTGCAAACGGATGATTACAGGACAAGTGAACCCAGCCTATGCTGGTACTTTTAATGACGCTCAGAAGGGTTCAGTGCAAATGCATAAAAGATCATGACATCACAACATTTGCCTTTACCTTCAGGGCATGAGAGCAGAACCATCCAAGACCTAATCAGAGCAAAAGTATTGGCCGCCCTTGCATGAAATGCCCAAGGATTTCAGTACTCGAAGTAGTAACAAGAGGGCGGTAAGGAGCGTAGGGCTGGAGAGAAAATAAGTGTGGTAGCAAACTACAACAAAAATCCACATTTTGGTAAATGCAGATTATTGTAATATTCAACTGCAATTAAATTCCAAACATATTCTCTCATCTCTACCTGTTAATGATAATTCTTATTTAAAATTAATACATTTTAAGCTAGTTTTACGAACACACATGGTGCTTTTTGCTAAACACTGCATGCTGTGGTGTAACTAGAGTCCAATTGACCCTAGATATGGGCATTTCTAAATCCTAAAAAGATATACGTGTTGCTCCACCTCCAACTTTATTATGTAGTAATGTCCCCCATCCTGTACCAATATCCCTTATCCAGGGCCACTTGCAAGTAAATAAGTCCATCTTCAATAGTCAATCATAGTATATATGTCCCCCATCAAGGTATATATCCCCCTCTCTGGGATCACTCTGATATTACTTGGAAGAGTATCTGGGCACACCAAATAATGTAGAACAAAGCCACAGGTTGCTGGTGAAAAAAACATGTCGTTTTTATTGCCACATAGAATTAATACACTGATCCGACGTTTCGGCCAAACCTTAGCCTTTCTCAAGGATCGTATCAAAATTAAGGACAACTTTAGGGAAGAGGTCTATTGAAACCTGTAGTTCAGGTCAGGCTGGAGACTATAGTCACTACTGAATCTGTTAGTGAGCCATGGGAATAGCTCTCTTAAGGAGATTTGTGGGTCTGTGATCCAGGTTTCTGAGTTCAATGCTCTAGTAAGTGAAGCCTTGCGGTTACTATCATGTCCGTGAGCGGTGGCCGTGTAACTTTATTATGTAGTAATGTCCACCAACCTGTACCAATATCCCTTATCCAGGGCCAATTGCATGTGAATAAGTCCATCTTCCATAGTCAATCATAGTATATATGTCCCTCATCATGGTATATATCTCCCATCCTGGGACCATTCTGCTATATACTGTCCTCCCGTCCTAGGCAAATTCTGGCAAGTAGGACCCCATCCTGATTTATATGTCACCCATCTTTGGCCCTTTCAGATATATGTCCCCATCCTGGTAAATATTTCTCCTATCCTGGTATATATATAACCATTCTGGGCTCATCCTGGTATATAGATTCTCATCCTCGTATTCATATCCCCTGTTCTGCATTAAAAAAATAAATAGAACATTTCATTCACCTTCCTCCACTCCCCCAGCATCCTTTTCTACAGATGGCACAAGAGCTAGCAGCTAACATCGGCATGCTTGCCATGGTGCATGATGTCACTGCTATACGCCCTAGTTAGGGGCATATTGACATCAGCTGTCAGCATATATATTGATGCAGGGACCCAACTTAACCTGAATGTGCTTCCTCAGATGCAAATCCACATGAAGTATTCACTGGAGTAAGTGGGCCCCTGTAGCCTGGTCACGGTTGCAATCTCCGCGAAAGCAGTCGTTACGCCCCCTGACTGCATTGGGTTTTCTGTTGGAATACCCAAAAGACTGGACTCTGATGGTAACCCTAAAAGAGCCGGATGGAGCCTTTCACTATTATGAAGCAGATGGTGTCCCTTTGGACACTGTCCCGTCTTCTTCATAGCAGTGATCGTCTATCTCAAACAAGCACAAAAACATTGCAGAATCATATTTACATAGCAAATAGATTATGAACTGTAAAAATCGCAATCCCTCCACTTTTATCATTTTATGAATTCAAAAAAGAAGACAAAGTAAAGACCTAGAACTGAATTGGCTGAAGTGTCAATGTGGCGCTCCTGCGACCAGGGTGGCCACATAGGGAACTGCAGCCAGGTAGGAAGATAGACAGTTTGTGCACCAAACACCCTCACAGCACACACACCCACAGGAGCACACCACCCAACCCGGAGCCCGGGACTTTAGGTGGGCAAGGGGTGGTGGAGTTTAGAGAGCAAGTGGGTGGGGAATGTAGGTCAGGTGACAGAGAGCACAAATAGAGGAAAAGAGGAGGAAGGAGTTAGTAGGCCAGAGAGAGCCGAGAGGTAAAGAACAGACAGAAAGTGACACATCCCAGAGGGATTGGGCTCCCTGGAGACACAGAATCCACAGAGACACTGATCCATGGAGAGAAAGCTCATCCATAGCCGGCATCCCAGGGGAGTGTGAGGACAGAGACTGGACTGGTATTACCAGCTCCGAGGAACACGGCAGCACTGACCAACTACCGGCGGAGTAGTTTTCCGTGATTGTACTAGAATCACGCGGGTTAGAAGAGCCTGGTAATCTCTTGTAAGACAGGTTACTGCAGGCTAGGCAAACACCAGAGTGTCAGCTCTAAGGGGGACTGAAGTAATACACTGGCTCCCCAGACAAACCGGCGGGGAACACAGATTCCAGGTCTGTGTTTCCACTACAGGGTTGGAGGCACAGCAGCAACCACGAGGACCCGGCTTACTGCCCGCACACACTTAGGGGGAAGCTGCAGACAAGGGGCCGAGCTGCCGCCATACAACCCGCAGAGAGAACAGAGAGGGAGAGAACAGCCTGAAAGGACAAATAGAAGGAGTGAGGGGTCTCAGAGAGACAGCCTGGCTGCAAAGGGTTAAGTGTTCCCAGAGATAACTGAACTGTGAACTGTGTTGAGAACTGTACCGTGACTTGTGTGACTTGGAAGAACTTGAAAGTAAACCCGGTCAACTCTACTTCAGTTTCCGTGTCTGATTCCAGGTATACAGAACTGTTATTGTATTTCTTACCCTGCCAGTAGCAGCCCGACCTGCTGTGGGCTCATCCATCCAGCTGCAGTCCATCCATCCCTCCATCCTCCTGGCAGAGCTGAGCTGCAGCGGTGGTCCCAGCACAGACCACAATCCGTGGGTGGCGTCACGACAACAGTCCCCAGTATATATTCCCTTTACTTGTGAGAACCCGGGACACGGTCCGGACCAGGACCGCAATGACATCCTCAGCAGTACCCCGGTCCGTTACCGAGTAGCCCGTCCCAGTGGGCTCCACATCAACCTTGTGCTACTTTCCATTCCATGTTCCATGATCACGTTTTATGGCAGATAGGTATTTATAGAAATAGAATAACTTGTACACATCAACAACACTAGAAGACACGGTGATCAGGCACATGAGCCACATGGAGCTTGTCATCTTCTAGACTGGGACCATGGATCAACAGGAATATATTAACCACAGTGACTGTTTATGTTCACTATTGATTTACTGAAGTGATTGTGTTTCATACTAATTGAAGTGTTCTTCGTCCCACACTGATTATACTGCAGTAACAAACATTTCACCTATTGTATTAATTGAAAACATTTCCCGGTTCATGATAATGGCTGTGAGGTTTTCACAAGTTCATCTATTAATAACGTCTCTCTTGTTCGAAGTTGCAATCCTGTGACTCTGCTTCTAAAATAAAACCAGTCCCTTATTCTGCCAAATCATTGTTTGTTTGTATTCTCCAAATTATGCATACAACAAAAAATGCATTTTTGAGAAAATAGCACGAGAACCCTTTTCTTGGGCGTTGACTCATATTTTAGCAAATGTGCACCCAATTTCATACATTTGCACCGCCATCCATATACATTTGCAGATGGTACAACAGTTTTGCGAAAGTTTGTGTGCCGCTCTATATAGCGTAACATATTCTGTAATTCTGTATACAAGCAGGTAGCAAAATTAGTTTTTTTATATACTCACTTATTTCCTTTATTTTAGATCATGTCTGTCTCTGCTCTTTTTTGTTGTAAGTGTCTAAACAGCCCTGATTACTTTACTTATATTTGTGGCAATTTCACCCTACCCAGTCCAAAGACAACCATCAGCAATGTTGCGCCGTTGCCCCTGCACTCCAGGTGTTAGGTGTGCCGACATGCTCATTTCACGGATGGACAATAAAGATGTCAATCGCGTGGCCCAACACAAAAGGACAGCGGGATGGTAAAGGGAAGGAAGGCCTTAGCAGTAGGGAGAGGTAGATAAGGACACCGCCTGGCACTGCTCTGTGTCTGTCTCTCACTGCCCTGACAACCTGAGCAGGTTCTTCCCCCTGCCACCATCACATACCTATGGATATGCAAATAGAGTCTGTGGAGCCTCGATTAGGAGTCTCAACACAGGACTAGCCAGATCTTCCTCTAGTGAAGGACCTAGCCATGATAACCACCATATTAAGTGGCCCTTTGAGTCAATATCCAGCTCATTACAAGCTAAAAGATATGACAAGGGAATACCAAGGCCAGGTATCCATCCACAGACAGCTGTTTCGGGGTGTTGCCCCTCATCAGTGTGGAGTAGGATTCTGGCTAGGTGGGAGCAATGCCTAGTAGACCAACAAAACTAAGTATTTACTGATCTCAGGGAGACCA
This sequence comes from Allobates femoralis, assembly GCA_033576535.1. Lineage (NCBI taxonomy): Eukaryota > Metazoa > Chordata > Amphibia > Anura > Aromobatidae > Allobates > Allobates femoralis. Next base: position 42,872,070 of record JARQOC010000008.1, on the reverse strand, counting down.
GTTCAAGAAAACACTGCGGGCAGCCGGCTAAAGCGCTCAACACAGTGAATTCCTAGGCCCATTGCCCCCTGGGAATTTTGGATATGCAAATAGAGTCTGTGGAGCCTCGATTAGGAGTCTCAACACAGCACTAGCCAGATCTGTGTTGAGACTCCTAATCGAGGCTCCACAGACTCTATTTGCATATCCAAAATTCCCAGGGGGCAATGGGCCTAGGAATTCACTGTGTTGAGCGCTTTAGCCAGCTGCCCGCAGTGTTTTCTTGAACTGGTCTCCCTGAGATCAGTGAATACTTAGTTTTGACCATCACATACCTAGTCCGTGCCTGTGCACTGGCTGGTGAGGGGACTAATCTCATGACTGCAGGTCGTGAAAGGTTGATAGGGGATACAAAATGGATACAAATACTTGAGAAGCAGCCCAAATCCAATGCTACAAAGGGCTCAGCTTCTAGACAGCAGATCTCTAGCAGACACAGAAGAGCTCCACACATCAGGATGGTCTAGTCTAGTATGAACTCTATAAACGGCATCATGTAATGGATTATTTGCCTATTTAAAGGGTGGTGGTCAGCAAAACAACATCAATCAAACCAGCAGCAGAGAAAGATATTAAAGGTAGCAGGTCTGAAGAAAATAAACACATTTAATGAGGATTACAATCATAATAATTTGTTCAAATTTTTCCATCTTCAAAAAATCCCTGGACAAACATTTTTATTACCTAACATGCCGTAGGGTAAAGTGCCCTATTTTTATGGACTGTCTATAGAATTACACCGGAGAATACCTTTGAACAGAATTTTTGTTGAGTTTGATATTTCTGTTGAGTTCAGATCTGTGGTTAGTTTTCTTTTATCACATCAGAAGTTTTCTCTACAACTTATCTTACTGCTATTACTCTATGGTGGATCATAGGTAGCATTGGTGCAAAAGCGAACCTCTATCGATTGAGGAGCTGTGGAGGATAAACTTGGTAACCGGCAGCAGTTTGTTTTTTTGTCTAGCCTATTAAGTTACGTGAGACTGTTTGATAAGACGTTGTGTGTCGCTCTATCTGGTGTAACCCTATTGTGTATGTCTGTATACAAGGGGTTAGTAAGATATATTTTATATTTACTTACTTATTTCCTTTATTTCAGATCATGCCTGTCTCTGCTATTTCTTGTTGACTCTTTTGTTCTTTTGTTATATTTGTGGCAGTTCCACCCTTCCCAGTGCAAAGATGGCCATCAACAGTGTTGGTTGCATTATCAGCACTCCTGTACTCCACGTGTCAGAGGTACCGACATACTCACCACGCTGCTCACCGCAGCACCATCTTCCCCTATCTGCTCCCAAAGCCTGAGCATGCGCGGCAGGTCTCTTTGGAGCATGTTTAGGGCACGGCCATTCTGCACAGTCCTGTCTTAAAGGGCCAGTGTGACCAGACCTAAAGGTGCTTCTCAGCCTGTGGCTGAGGGGCACAATATATTTAAGGCATTCACCCCTATTGGGAGGTGTCTGTTCAATATGTCCAAGTTTGTTCTTACTTTCTATAGCTGGTTGTCAGGTCCCCTTGTGTCTTGCTCCCGCATGCTGTATATTCAAATGTACTTGTGCTCATATCTTCTTAGTGCCTGTCAGTACCTGACAGCACCTACTTCACACATTCTGTGCCTGCCAACCAACTCTAGTCTCCATCATCTGCAGTGCCTCCCTGTGCCTGCCAGCCACTGTCAGTCTCTGACATCTGTTTGCCTCTGTGCCTGCTGGCTACCACCAGATACTAACATCTGCCATGCCTACCTATCCCTATCAGTACTTACTTTGAATGTGTGGTGCCCCACTAAGAGTGAGTCACAAAAGGGTACTGCACCCCTGACTGAAGGTGCCGTATGCTTTGTTTTAGTAATGAGTACGATAAATCTGAGGCTCCAGCACCACATGCAACACTTAGTGTTAGAGGACCAATTAGACACCCGATACTAGGGTAACCGTTCCTGGTGGGAGGAGAGGCTAGGCAATAAAGCAGTGGGGAAAGCAGCAAGGAGTTAGTGCAAAGGAGAGGAGGAGATTAGATCAAGCAAAGAGTTAGAACAAGAGAGTGCAAGAAGGGAGCTGCACAGAGCTGTGCAGCAGATAAAGCAGAGTTGGAGAAGTTACAGAGAACAGCAGAGAGAAGCTAACGGGGAGGGCACCTCAACCTGGTGACCCAGAAGAGAAAGGGGCCAAGAATAGAAAGGGGTAACTGAATACCGCAGACCAGTCCAAACCCGGAGTACCGGCTCCGAAGTGGTCCAGCCAGCTACAACCCTGAACCACAAACCCAGAGTGGTCAATGTCTTTATAGGAGCACGACCCACCAGCCCTAAGACCATCACAGTCTACACCCGGAGCACCCACAATTGAGGGCCAGGGACCGTGAAGCGAAAGACGGCGGAAACCCAAACGAGAGCCTTCAGTGCTACTACACGGGTATAGCAGGGCAGCAAAGCAAGAGACAGAGTGTGATAGAGAAGGAACACCAGAGGAGCTTCAGAGGGACACTACTCATTGCCAGAACCAGCCGGTCCACTACTCTGCAACAACAACAGCATTACCTTGTATGCCTGCAGAATACCGGAGTAAATACCCGTTCAGAGTGAGCAACGTGTCAGTGTTTTCTTCCTTGGACTGCTATTGATCTGCCTTGCTCCACAATGACTGCGTTGCCGTACTCCACCTTTTTATTACTACTTCCAACACCCCGGGGATTCCGCTCCTCCTGTAGGGAGCCACTCCATCTTGCTGCTGCCCATCACCCCGGAGGTTCCAGCAGCGCCGGTGCTATCACCGGGACTTACAGGTTGCGTCACGAACAAAACTTTTTTTTTTCTTTTATTTTTCCCCTTTTTCATTGACCACCAGGGCCACAGCCTCAGGCACCGCCATCCGTGACCTCCGGACTGTGCCTGAGTCCCCTGGCCTGGGTGAGTCAACTGCACCAATGACTGTTTATGCCTGCCTGTCATTCATTAGGGGCCATGCCTCCACTCTTTTCTGTAGCACCAGCTGCCGGGGTACCAAGATCCCCTGTTGCTGCCCTCTTTCAGCTGCCTACCGGTTAAGCCTATCTCTACCCTTATGGCTATAGTAAAGACTCGGGGGCCATTCTTGGGTCAGAGATCAGTATCTTTGTCCCAGTGGATCCACTATCCCTTGGGCTAGTCTCGTCAGGTGGGACAAGCACATATTCCAAGCAAAATTATATTTCATATTTCCAAGTAATACTTGGTAATCAAGGTAAGTCTTGGACCCCTCACAAGGTGTGCAAGCAGTGTGTTACTAGTTTACGGATGTGAAAGAAGGGGAAATGTGAGAAGATGCTATTAGGTATACCTAAGGTTTATTGAGAGTTAAGAGATTATTCCAGTAACTGTTACTTTTGTATAGTAAAAAATGTTGGATATAAAAAAAAATAACTAAAAAAAAGAGTATCCGATTCTACCATCATCTATACATCCAGCGCCTCATTCAGTTGAAATCCCATTGCCAGTTTTCCTTGAACTACTCTCTTTTTAAGAACAGCAATATGATGAAGAAGAAAGTGACAGCAATGATGAAGATTTTGACATTGAAGATTTCAGTTCATAAGGGATTTGACTAGCATGAGTTGACCGATATGGCACGAGATTTGGGACTATCAAAAAAGGCTTCAGACTCCCAGCATCAACACCGCGTGAGTAGAACTTGCTTGAAAAAGCAACAAAAGTATCCTACTTCCAATTGAGAGAAAGTGCTTTTCTTCAATACTTTATAAGTGACAGTGGCTTTGTGCAATGCTATAACATACATGATTTAATTGAGGAATTGGGAATTACAATCTATATCTCTAATGAATGGAGACTATTCATCGATAGATCAAAGCAGAGCTTAATGTGTGCCCTCCTCCCGAATGGCAGTTTATTTGGTGCAGTCCCAAAGGGCTATTCAGTTTCTTTTTGTGAAGAATACAGAGACATAAAGAGAATCATTGAGATGTTACAATATCACAAATACAAATGGTTTATTGAGTTGACCGTAAAAATTGTATGAATGTTTTATAGCCAGCAACGAGGATACACCAAGTATGGTGGGCGACAGTAGAGCTTGCGAGAAGCAGCGGGTGGAGGGGAATCGGCCTTCACGACCTGACTAACCGCATGCTCTTATAGAGGTATGGGGAAAGTCAAAATAACATTCAAAAATTAAACTCCAGGTGTTTTAAAAATAACTTATATTTAGACAGATAAAATCCCAAAACATCAAATATGCAGCGTGCGCAAGCACCAAGACAAAAAGTGAAACAGGATAAAAAATCCAAGATGGTGCCACATCAAGAGTCTACCACTTATTAGACCTAGTGAGCTAACCGTCTCACTCTTCCTCGCTGCGGAACTTTGATCACCCGACAGTAATTTTTAGTGGTGTCCCCACTCATCGGAGGCTCACCCTAGGGTTACTATATCAAATACTCCAATAAGTGGCAACCACTTGGTAAAACTCAAAACTATCAAGATGAATAGATTTCTATATCAACATCAGCATCTTCTTTAATTGAGTAAAAATGCAACATTATTCCATCTTACAAAGAACCCCAAAGTGCTAATTTCTTGTCAAGTTTAATGAAGTCTACATTCGTAAATTCGCTCCATCAGACTTACCTTAGGTGGTTCTTCTTCCCGAAACAAATGTGATCTCAAACCTGGTGATCCAATTCTTTTTGAACCACTTGTCGGCAGAAAGAACATTATATTCCCACCTCTGCACACGAAACTGGGTCTCTTGAAGCGACTCCTTAAAGGTTTTCCAACTGGGAGGCTTTTTTGAGTACCATATTTTGTGAATTATAAGATGTACTTTTCATCTCAAAATTCTTTTTTTGAAGGAAAATGAGAGTTGCGTCTTATTATCCGGTTATGAAAGGCAGTAATTCTGGTATTATTTAGGAGCGCTCAGTATTTATTCATGTTATTATCCGGTTATAGCTTACTGGGGGTGTGGTGGAGCAGGGTCACAGCAGACAGGGTCGCCGATGCATGGAAGCTGCTGGCAGTAGCAGGAGTGGGGCGATGATTCGGGTGATATAAGGCAGCTAATTGTCAATGGTGTAGGCTTCATGGAAGTGGTGTGGATGTGGCGCATGCACAGATTAAGATTTTGACTCAATGATGAGCTGTGAATATGGATTAAATTGTGTAGATGTAGATAAAAGAAAATTCCAAATGCCTTGATGGTTGATTAGGTCTTTATTCAACTTGTTTCGAAGTGAAACCCCACTTCTTCTTCAGGGATTCTTTCAGTGATTAGGATTTTTCTTTAATATATGGCCACTGAGTTTAATACATTCTTCTTCTTGTTCCTATATATTGCTTCAGCCTTAGGGCTAGTGGACCATGCAGCAGCTGTTTTCGGTTCTATTACTGGTTAGTTGTGACACAATCACATAAGGTGAATAATTTTCCTATACAATACCCCCATGTTTATATTGAATATGATCTTATCGTGCTTGCTTGTCCACAACATTGCCTCTGAGATCTCAATCTGTGCATGCGCCAGGTCTGACACAATAGACTCCACAAAATGGTGCCAGAGGCAGCACATGCGCAGATAGAGATCTCAGTTCTCTAAGACATCAATCTGCACATGCTTCACATCTTGGTGCCACTTCCCTGAAGCCTGACCACTGACATTACATAAACAAAACCACTCCCAGCATCGCCCCCTCCTGACACCACCAGAGTCTTCCATGGAGCGGGGATCCTGCCTCCTGTGACCCCACATCCACTGGTATGACTCCTGCCTCGCATCGCCCATTGCTTGGACACAGTATGGGGAGAGGGTGCAATGGATGAAATTTGAGAACACAGTATGAGGGGATGGGTGCAGATACAGTACTGAGAAAAAGGTAGGGGAAATTTGAGGATATAGAGTACAGAGCACATGGAATGGAAGAAATTTGAGGACATAGTGTGGGAACAAGGGGGGTGAAATTTGAGAACACAGTGTGGGAAGCAAGGGGGTAAAGAATTTGAGGACACAGTATGGGGAGCGAGGGGGGGAATAAGTGCAAACACATTATGTTGAGCATGAGGTCACAGTTTGGGTATTGATGGTGGATCGGGGCAGACACAGCATGGGTAGCAACAGGGGGAATGTATGAGCGTATAGTATGAGGAGTTAATGTATGCAGACACAGTATGTGGAGCAGCAGGAATGTGTAGTTCGGGAAGCAGTATAGAGAGGGGTTAGCATTGGGGACAATGTGAGGGAACTACATCAATGGGACACTATGCTGAGGAGTAGAAGTGTGAAGAAAGGGCACAATATTGAGACTAGGCAGCTAGGCAGTTAAGAGGCACACAGTGTGAGTACAGTATAAAGAGGTACCACTTTTAAGTGCATACTGGGTCTTATAGTTTCAAGTGATATAAATGTTTTGGTCCTGAGCTGACATTATGTTTAACATACCATGTACTGATTTTAATATTATATTTACATTCACATATCACTGGTGCTCCTGATTGTATATTCTTGTACTGATGATCGAACTGGTGATATATTCATGTACTGATGATGGTGCTTCTAGTGATGTATTCCTGCACTGAAGGTGGTTCTGGTGATGTATTTTTGTACTCCTGGTGGTTTTGGTTTTATATTTCTGTACAGCTGGTGGTTCTGTTGATGTATTTCTATAATGATTAGGGTTGTGATTCTGTATTTCTCTCATGATGAGGATTCTAGTAATGTTTTTCTTTACTGGTGGTGGTTTTCATGTTGTTTTCGTCTGCTGTTACTAAGGTATGTAACAATCCATAATGTGTAAGTTTATGGGCATATTTGTGATGAGTCTGAAGTCACTACAGGTGACTTCTGAATTTTCACAATATGCACATGGTATACTCTGAGGAACCCCTGGGGCCGGCGGTGAAAGTGGGAGGGTAAAATAACCCACAAGTATGCGATTTACATACATTATGTGCCGACTAGACATGTGTGGCTTTGCTCAATACCAGTGACTTGAATGAGACTGGACATGCCTAGATGGAATGTGGCTGGAAGTATGCAAATCGCATACTTGCTCTCACATGGCCATCATCTCTTGTCGCCAACAAAGGAGAGTCCTAAACGTGTGCAGCACACACGCTGTTAGAATTTACTTAGAGTGACTGCAGACTAATATCTCAAACCTGGTCAAGTCCTTTAAAGGGAATCTGTCTCCACCCCAAGGCATTTTATACTGTGCCCAGCAAGTTAATCATCATGTAAATGGGGTTCTAGTAACCCCTGTATATGCCCAGACGTGTCCCACATACCTGAAATACAGTATGAAGTTATATTCTCTGTGGAACTGGACTCTGATTGAGTCATGGAGGCAACTATTATGTCATGATGGGACAAAGTTTCACCGCCCCTCCATGCTGCAAATCCCGCCATGAATCTTTCAAATTTGCCGCTCCTCCTCTGGTCGGCGCGGTGAGTGACAGGAGCTCTCACGCTGGCACAGTGGAGCAGGTATTTGTGGGCATAGAAGTGCTGAAGTCTAGCAAGACTTCACTAATCTCGCGAGACTTCTGCACTATCCACGGACACCCGATCCTGCGCAGTGCCGCTGTCAGTGCCAAAGCCTCGTGAGATTAGTGAAGTCTCGTGAGACTTCAGCACTTCTATGCCCACAAATACCTGCTCCACTGTGTAGGCGTGAGAGCTCCTGTCACTCACCGCTCCGACCAGAGGAGGGGCAGAAAATTTGAAAGATTCATGGCGGGATTTGCAGCATGGAGGGGCGGCGAAACTTTGCCCCACTATAACATAATAGTTGCCTCCAAGACTCAAGCTGAGTCCTGCTCCAGAGAGAATATAACTTCATATTTCAGGTATGTGGGGCACGTCTGGGCATATACAGGGGTTACTAGAACCCCATTTACAGGATGTATAACCTGCTGGGCCAGGGGCGGACCTACCGTGGTGCAACTGGCTCAGCTGCACCAGGGCCCCGACCAGGTAGGGGGCCCCTCAAGCACCTGTAGGGGGCCCTGCACAGCCGCCCCCCATGACCCTGTGTCAGAGGAGAGGAGGTTAACTGAGGGAAGCTTCCTGCTTCCCTTGGCTGTTCCCGCCCCCCCTCACCTCTGCAGCCCCCTGACCTGCAATGTGTGGCTCAGCGCAGGCAGGAGCCCCTCGCAAACCCCCTCCAGCTCCTCACCTGCAGCTGCTAGCACCCCCCACCCCCGCTCCTCACCTACAGCTGCACCAGGGCCCACCAGGCTCAAATTCCGCCACTGTGCTGGGCACAGTATAAAATGCCCTGGGGGGGGAGGGTGACAGGTTCCCTTTAATTATAAAATGAAGCCCTGTACCATGTCCAGTTCTAACAACATGTAATATATTTTTACCATTTTTTTATTCCAAATATAGCAACCTCCAGGTATAACAATTTTTTCAGGTGCTTTCCGATACCCTTTTTTCATAGACTTGCATTATCTTTCTGCCTTTTAAAAATGCATGTTGCTTTGTTGTTGTGTGGCACCCCATGGGTTAATATGCCACAATAACACCACATAGGTTCTCTCCCCACTACACACTGACAAACACTAGCACCTCTGGGCCAGGAGGGGGAGCACCACCTGCTCCCTTAAATACTCCTGCTCATGAGGGAGAGCTCAGTTCAGCTCGGAGCAGGGCTGTGAAGAGCACAAGTTAGTGCAGAACTTAGTGCAGGCCCAGCAAGGGTCAGAGGAACAGGAGAACTACAGACAGAGGAACACGTCTGGGAGCTGGAGTGATACTTTCACTTGCCCCAGAAGAGCGCACGGAACGGACACCGGATCCGGTACTGTGTCTGGCACCCACAGCACAGTGAATCCAGGAACAGTGGGATCTCTAGATGCCCCTAGTACCAGTGCAAAGCAACACGGAGGGGTCATCACAGCACAGAGGACTCAAGTTGCCTAGCCAAGTGGTACCAGCAGAACACAGAGAAAGCGTGAGAAGTCCCATCAGCTTAGCTAGAAGCAGCAGCCAGGACACAGACACACAGCGTAACACGAGGAAGCTGACGACCCGGACAGGGTGGGAAGAGAGCTTAGCCCCATTACAGACTCCGTGGACTATAACCTGCAACAACATCTGCAGTAAAGCTTTGGAAAACAGCAAAACTGTGAGTCTGTGTATTGATTGCAACCTTTGCCCTACATTCAGTAACAGAGAACTCCCATCTGTAGAGCTACCAGCCTGTCAGCTCT